>CM056996.1:235085708-235430708 GCA_029891345.1 Dryococelus australis | reverse complement strand
GTGCATGTTCTCCAGCAAAACCATGCCGAGCAGAAAAATTTGCAGGCAAAAATGTGAACAGGGACGATTAGTTCTCCACATAGACAAGGAAAGACATCATGCCTATTACGAGCATGTTTTTCAACATTGAAGAAATTACGTTAGCCAAAAATAACAACAAAACTCTATCCACAGCTTCTATGCTCATTGTAGTAATGAACCCATTATTAATCTTAAGGAAAAAAACTTTGTTTCCGCTAAGTATCACAGCATTCCTTTAGAGTGTACGTTATTTAATCAAAATTGACGAAATCAGATAAAAGCCGAATTTGCAATTCAACTGAATTAATCGCATTTCCGCAAAAAAAAAAAAACAAACAAAAAAAAAACAAAGATGTAAAAAATTAAGAGCGAAAATATTGCAAGAATTCTGCACCTCTAGGAAGTACAAGCAGGCCAATAAAATGTTGGAAAGCAGACGGAAATAACTGCATGAAGCAAAAAGTATGGTATTGCCAACTCCCGAACTTTATCCATGCTGTGCATACAAAAGCAGCAAATTTTATATTCGGATATTTATCCCTGTGATTCATCTGCTGTCCAATTTTTTTTTTTTTTGGAATGAAAATCTAACTTCTACTAGAGGTGACATAATTGACAGCTGTCTAACAAAAGGTATCTGGGAGAATACGTTATCTAAGTGGTACATCGATTGCTATATCAGTCAGCGGGAACATGATAACCTTACGTATGGGATTGCAAGTAAAACACATTTCGTACCATTGAACATCACTTCCCTGTATTTCGCTTTCTCTGGACCCTCAGTGTTGCCTAGTGATAGTTATTTTAGTGTTGTATATGAGTATGTGCGTCGTTGTGTGAATTTTGTGTACATACATCACGACAGGGCGGAGATATAGCAATTATTATGAGATCGAAAAATACATATCGTTTAAAACGGTTTGCTAGCTGAATGTCACAGCAGAAGGACATAGGAGTAATTCTCCAAGATGTTGCACTCACTCTAACAGTGGAGTATGGGATGTTGTAACTATTACGGGCGTTGATAGGTGAATGACGGAACAAAATCTAATTGAAAAGGAGTGGTCGTGCTGCTACCTTGGACACTGTCAGCGTAAGAAAGAAACAATCAAAGCTATTTCCATTGGACCCACACGAGACGGAATACGTCATGTCTACGCTCAAGGCGATAGCACCCCTGCATCACGATTTTTACATCGCCATACAGTCAAAGAATGAGCACACGCCCAAAGGCGAATTTTTGGGTGAATCGGAAAATGAGATGTGAAGTGTATAGGCCTATTGTATGTAAGTGTCTTCCTATGAGAGATGGCAATTAATTCCGTTGACGTGATGGGTCAGTATCGGTGTTATTTTATTGTATCCTCGAAAGTATTCAAAGAAATTATTTTACATTGCAACCATTATTTTTGGCACAATGTGATCAGCATTCTTCATTATAGTTCGCAGAAAAGTAAAATAGAAAATAAGGACGCAAATATCATTTGTTTTAGTTTTAGTTATATGAAATATAATGAATATATCTGTATTAAAAGTTTGTAAATATTGATTTTGTCTTGAGGAAAGACATTCCATACATACAAAATATGCCAGTGAACTTAATAGTAGTATACTTATAATCAGTGATGGTGTGCTTTGCATTATCTCATAATAATAGTATTAGATATTTTATCATATTAACGTATCGTTTCATTGTACGTTTCCTAAGTTATGTAATAATACAAAACTTCTTTCATGGGAATGAATTAAATATTATTTTTTTAAATTTAGGTGCAATAATTTACCAAACATCTATATCTGAGTAACTTAGTTTTGATGTGTAATGGTTAACTATTTTTCCCTGTGCCTTTCATATATGCTGTAGTACCATAACATGAAACAGTAAGAACAAAATAAATGGTAACTACAACTAAACTAATGACCCTCTGGTACTTTATATTATTCAAGACTGTGTCGCATAGTATAAGGTACAACCATGTGAAGTAACAAAGAATTGAAAAAACTACAGAATAAAATTCATTAGTTGTTTTTAGTCCAATGAAAGAATAGTTGAATTTGCGACAGTTAACTGCCGTTAAGGAAAAGAGATTCCGAGGAGTCTACAATAAATTTGATCCTATGAATTAACCAGCTAAGAAAAATAAGGAAAAAAATATATAATGCATTTTCTGGAAGCTTGATATATTAAGTTGTTTCAGGCTAATAAACAACGTTAACATTTTTAAGTCTAGTGTAAATTCATACTACTTGAATTAGAACTGTGTGCCAGATCTTAAGCTATAAATTAAATTATCAATTAACCTTAACAAAAAACAAAAGTAAAAGTATCACCATTCAATTAAATGTTTATATTTATTTATATTTAAATATGTGTATATATACTGTGACATTGTCTCTAGAACAAATTTAACAACGGTATAAGTATTAATAATTAATTTAACATTGTTTGGTATGTGGTTTGACCATGAAGCTGATTTTTTTTTTTTTTTTTTTTTTTTTTTTTCTAAGCGCACGCGTTTGCGTACTTACATAAAACTTTATGGTCCTTTTGTGCAGCATCTGTAGGAAATTGATATTTAGCTCTGTGAAGAAAACGAAATAAAAAAAAATTTTCCTGTAATATGACAGCACATTTCGATTCACATAATCGCACCCCAATGCTCTCTTTCTTCCTATCTCTCTCGTTCTCATCTTGATCTTAATTTATTGTCGTCCACCAATGTGCAGAACGAAGTTATATATTTTTTTGTGTTTTCAAACTAACAGTTGACAACACTTATTATTAACGAATAACATATACCGAATGGAAATCTCAGGCACAGTTCATAGCATATTATCAGCAAACTGATATCAATGGAAAAACTCTTGGTTCAAATGTTTCCAAAACGGAAAAAAATTTAGAATTGTTGTGGTTGTCCTGTCGATATCAAGTAGAAAACTAATTTTAAAAAGGAAAGAAGTTAAAAGTTAATTCAGCTACTAAGAGATGCAAATGAATATTGGTTGACGGGGAACACTGGAGAAAGGATATTGCTCAAAGTTCAGTTTTAGTTTGGTGAAACAGTGGTTTGATTATCTCGTCTCCCCCCCTTTTTTTTTCCCCTATAATTTTTCCCTTTTCCGAAATGCAATGTCCTTGCTAATCTCGCCCAGACGCCGGCGGAATGGGGATGTCCTTGAAGCATTTGGGCAGGAGGGCATCGATCGCTCGAATCCTTACATCTTGTTAAACACGCGGAGTCCTCGGGTCCGGAAACTGACCTGCTTGGACTTGGCAGCGATAAGAGCTCTGCTCCTCTAATAAATCATTCTGCGCAGCCAACCAACTTTAGATAACATACGTGTGTTGGAGTTATGTCGTGGTTTTTGTCCCGAACCACTGGAATGGAGATTTTTGGGCTGCTATTAACATCGAAGGCTTGAGAGCAGATGACGTTGTGGCGAGGTGAGTACGAAGCAGTGTCAGAGTGCAAGGATGTGGGAAACTGCAGATCCCCGAGAAAACCCGCCGACCAACGACATCGTCCAATGCGATTCCTAAGACTTAGACTGTCTGGAAATTCTAATCAAGTAAATTGTTGGCTGACAATATGTAAGTGTATGTATCTGTACCGACTGTACTAGGTCGAACTATATATTTTCTTGCAGGAACATGTTTCGTTACATTATCCAAGTGTACGTCGCCATTGCCTTGTAAGGTTCGGTAACAATACGCTTCTAGTACGGTTGAACGCGGCATTGTATCGTAAACGTCCCCCGGTGTTATGCCTGAGGGCTTATAAGGGAGGGTAAACGCAGTGTTCATCTTAAACTTCCTCCACAAATGATTCCACATACCATGAGCTTGGACTTCGTTAAAGGGTGTTAGAAATACGTTTTAATATGAAACTAGCAAAGGTGTTTACAGCTAGCTTGCCTTGGGAAAATAATCCACTCTTTCGGCACATTTCAAACTTTTTTTGGAGGCATTCAACGAACAAGAAACAGTTTTATTAAGTGTTGTATATGACAACATACTAAAATGACACATATTAAACTGTACTGGTGCTCAGATGGAGCAGCGTTGGAATGCAAAGTCGTGGGAAACGGGAGATCCCCGAGAAAAACCCTACCAACCAGCACGATTCCCACGTGCGAAAATCCGGAAGCGACCCGGCCGGGAATTGAACTCCGTTCGCCTTGGTGGGAGGCGAGCAGCGTAACCGCTCGGCCACGGTGGTCCCGTCACGAGGAACTAGTGCAGGGACGTAATAATTATGGTGGGTAGCGACATCAGCAGGACGCAGGCACCTGGACGGCACAAGGACCTCCCTTCCTCTCCCTCACACACGCGCGCGAATTGTCTGCAGAGGTCGAGGGTCGCGGCGACCACGGATCCCCAGAGCCACGGCTGTTTACGTCGTGCTTCCCTCGTGCACGAGACAGGCGCCCTCGGGGCCCTGCGCTAGAGTACTCGTCCCTATACAGTCCATTTGCGGTTATTTGCGACTTTCCTGAAGCTCTGCTGAAGTTACTTTTTCAGGCCATTTCTCCGCCTAATTGCAAACCAACCCTTACTAAGTGTATAACATTGCACCAAACAGACAACTCGCCGCGTTTGTGTGCTCTCAATTCAATAATATCTTGCAGGAGAACTATTACTAATGTGTTACCAACACACCCTGTTTTCTCTTCTGATTTAATTCATATTCAATACAAATGAAACACTATTATAATCTATGCACAAAGTGTAAGTAACATTTCAATTTAACCAAAAAAAAAGATAAATTCATCTTCACAAAAGTACGGATCTCTTTTAGTACTCGGCAGATTAAGAAAACAAACAAAACACGTATATGAGGTGATTTTGAAATTTCTTATCAAAAAAGTGTAAATATACGGCTCACAGGCTATACGAACTGCCCGACGGAACGAGCAAACTGCAGTTTTCGTAAGCTTAGACGCCGATTGCGCCTTCACGTACGAGATTCGTATACGAACGTTGTTCGTGTGCTCGAGAGCGGACGATCTCTGAAACCCGTAGGCGAACTAGCCGGACCGAAAGTGTAGTTTTTACTTTGCAAGCAGAAACAATTATTGTATAGGAATATAAATGAACTAAAGTTCTCTAGGCTTCGTTCAATTCACTATACCTTCGGTTATTAGCTTTAGCTTTAGTATCATAGCAAATAGGTCTACTACTACAAATGTGCAGCACCACAGGTAGGTTTTAACTTTTAATTTGTTTAAATGAACTATGGTAATAATAATTTCCCCATCCCTTATATAAATTATACTTTATATAGCAACCAAACAAATTCTGTACTTATAACAAATAACAACAAAACACAATTTGTTTGATTGGCGAGTCCCCACTAAAATTAAGTCACACGTGAGAAACAGAAGACCATCGAAATGTGTTCTAATAGTGAATTCGTCTACGAACATAGATTACACTGGTGTTGGTTTATGAAACTGACCCCACGGGAATTTTCCGTTTAGTATATTCTCAGTATCTTACCACATTTTGAATCAAACTTTTGAAAAATCACCTCATGTAAGGCGTATTTGGTTGTGTAGTCTATTCGCTATTCCTTCACCCTTTTTTAACCAAACTTTTAAAATATCGCCCCATATATGACTTGTTTAATTATTTCCTTTTTATGCCATCTATCACAAGCGTTTCGTATATTTGCCATACCATTTAAAAAATTTCGACAAAATTTTGTATACCGAAAGTATCTGTTAGGAGCACCATATATACCATTATACGAACAGATAAACACATTTGTCGGCCATGTTGTACGATAACACGATACGAATAAATAATGTTACTATGTCGTATCACGGTAGCAAGTATTACTTATACAGAAATAATAAGATATATTTTTTAAGCATACCAGACACTCTTTATCATAATTGCGGACATATAGAGATTTAAACTTATGATACAATATCATCAAAATTATGTAATCAATTTCAACATAACTTTGTATTTGTGTAGTAGATATAACATATCAAATCTATCTACACGAAGCATATTTTCTTCGCCATTGTTTAATATAGTCAAGTCAATAAAAAAAGTTGTATGACATATCTCGGGAAACCATTAACTGATTCCTACCAAATTTGGTAAACGAATAGTACTTCAGCAGATTGTGTAAACTGGTATGGTCTAAGTAGGTCAGGCTCATATTTTCGAAATGGTGGCTATATAAATATTTTAGATCATTATATGGTAATAAAGAACCAAATTCCATCTTACTCTGACATGCTGACAGTGCATTTTACAGCCATTATATATATAAAGAGTCTCATTTCTCTGCCATTTTGTATGGTAGCCCTACCAAGAAAAAATAAACTTTTTATTTGGTTTCACAGGAAACAATCAATCTTTTCTTACAAAATTTGGTGGAGTTGAACTCTAGCAGGCCCTATTAATAAACGAATTTTTTTTTTAACTATTGTGCACTAATATTTTAGAATGACAGCTCTAAATCGTTTCAGTTTTGTGTGTTATATCTACGAATTTATGAAATATATTTTAACTGAAGTTTGTATTTTGGTAGTATTCAAACATAAAATGTGCTACTATGCAAATTTTTGTCCTCTATATATGAAGATCTCCATACGAAAATGATGGAGGTTTTACGCAATATCTCGCGCACCATTCGACCTATTCCCACAAAATGTTACAAATGTTACACCAGAACTTTTAACATATTTTACCTAATTTTGCACACTATAAATGCTACAAAATTCCAAGTAAACTTTCATGTTTTAAATGAGCTGGACAACAATGTACAAAATGGCGGCATTATAAATAATTTAAGTAAGTTTGCCACATAAATTAAACAATTTTACCAAGTTCAACCGAAATTTCATGTCATACCTCAGAGACCAAACATCCAATTTCCACAAAATTTTTCACATAAGTAGCGCTATGGTGGCCCATGTATACTTACATGTTTTAAGTAGCTTTGTCACTTATTTCCAAATGACGGCCTTCTAAATTTTTTAGTTTAGTGAACCCTATAATTCGAAACATTAGACTGATTAAATCCGTAGTTGATGCTACAAATCCAACCTCCATATTGCAGTGCATTTCACGCTAGCTTTTTGTACAATGTTTTCTGGGTTCAAGTCCCAGGTAAGGCACGTAAAGTGTCTCACTACTGTTGCATACGTTTGTGTTTCATTTCTCATGTTATTGCTTTCAAAGAGATGTCAAGTCCTACCTACCAATTCCGCTTTTAAATATTTATATAAAAATTAATTACACCCATTTTGAGGAAAGTAGGCTTATTAGCAAACCACATTCCCCCAAAACAACAAAGCAATGCGTTTATAAAAGTAATATCAAGTCACCCACTTGAATTGAAGACTTGCATGATTTTTATCAGTTTCCAAATTTCACAAGTCAGACAATATTCTTTATGAAACGAGTATATTTTACAATTTAGAGATATTTACTTGCAGATTGTAAAGTGTAATTTGTAGACTTGTAGTTTAGTCAGTTAAGTCGCCGGTTTCTGGCGGTGCCCCTCTTGTCTTTGCCGGTTTGTAATCGTGCCGGACGATGCGGCTGGTCTGCAGGTTTTCTCGGGGATCTCCAGTTTCCACGTCCTTTCACTCCGGCGCCGCTCCATGCCCTCCTCGCTTCATCCTCAGAGGCTCTCAAGATCTCGTCTTTGAGGGGAATAGTGCACGAAAATCGTATATTTATATAATTTATCACAATGTGTTGTACAGATGATTTTTTTGAAATTTTTGGTTCGACGAGACGTAAATAACCATTTTGAAAACTTTAATAGACAGTTAAAAATGCTCTATGTCCGTTACTCTAGGAGCTCTAATTGAAGGTAAAATGCTCAGGGTTCCGAGAATAATGAAGACGCTGAAAAACTAACAACTTTAAAAGGCGTTGAAAAATATTATTTACATCTTGTTGGACCAAAAATTTCGATAAACTTTTCGAAAATGTCTTATATCGAAAATCGGGTAAATAGACTGCTTTCATGCATCATTCCCATTAAGAGCACATTGCCTCGAGATATTATTTTTCGCGTTCGAAGTACAGCGATAGCTTACGGGCGACAACAGCACGTGCGACCAGCGTCCCGTCGCTCCTACGCGCATGTTGTTGAACTTGCCTGCAGTTCCTCCGCTGTTACGCTTTCATGTGCAAATGAGCTCTGTAACAGTGACAATTTACTACACTCGATGAAAGCACGTGGATTAAACTACAACTGTACCGTTTTATTTATCCCCTATATGAAAAGGAAACCGCGCTAGCGAGCTCCAAGCATGCTAATTTTAAACATTTTCACGAATTTTTTTTAAATAATAAACGTAACAATAAAACCAAAACTGTAAAGGCCCAGATAATATTTATTTATATTTTCAAGAAAAAATTCGTATTCCCAGGGTTTTTATTTGTTGATATTCGCAAGAAAAATTGCATACAGAACATATGTGTGCCCTATAAACTCTTAAGGACACTTTCTACCGGCTGGCCGCTGCGACATTTAAATAGGAAATCCCACAATGAGGAAATTTCGCACCAGTGCGTTAATTTTAAAGAAAGGAGTTTCAAACAAAATTCATTCTTCGTGAATTTTTTTAGGAAAGATCACTACTAGCGTATATTTGCATCATAAATAGAGAGTATGATTTTTTATTTTTTTTTGTAAAATACAAATTTAAAAAATTCTGTAAGCAGGCCTTAGGAAACATCTCCGCTCCGGGGAACTTCGGAAAAAATTCGCGAAGAATACATTTTGATTGAAAAGTTTATCTATAAATTAATTCAGAGAGGCGAAATTTCCTTGGCACTGGGTTCCCTATTTAAATTTCGCAGCTGCCAGCCGGTGGGCAAGTCCTTTTAGTGACGAAGGACTTCTCGTCGTGGGCATGTTTGTTCCTGTGCAGGACGGACTGCCTAGCTACCGGGGGAGCGTGGGCGAGCTCGTGCTGAGACTGCACGGGACCAAGCGGAAGCCGGACTACATGTCGGCGGGCCCGAGGAAGTACGACGCCGACTACAACAGCGTGCACAGGAAGGTCAGAGCCACTCGTCGTCTTACCTTCTCTCAGTCTACATGGGCAGGGGTTAATGTCGGCCGAGGTGCGGGGCCCAATTACCTTCCTTGTGGCCAAGTAATCTTCAAACCCAGGTATCGTTCGCGGTAATGAACGGCTCCGGTTGGTTTCGCCTAACACAAACACTGCAGCTGAAATTTTTTTTTTGATAGATTTGGTTGGAACCAGCTGATTGTTTCCCGAGATATGCCATAACTTAACTATTTAATTAGCCGCTATTTTACAAAATGGTCGACAAAATAAGCTCTATGTTGGCATATGTGATGCTTGTAATTCATACTTTCCGTGCGCAAAGGTTGGTTGAAATTGGCCTAACTATATGAAATATACAGTAAATAAATCTAAAATATTTGTATGACAGCCATTTAGAAAAGTGCTCTATGCATTTAAATATCATTTGTATATATGGCTTACCCAAACATTATTTACGTGCCAAATTTGGCAGAATAGGTTGAGTAGTTTTCGAGATATTGATTAGAATTTTTATTTTCTTTCTGTATGTAATGCCGTCTTCCGAAACGGCTGACCAACAACGTACCCATCTCTAAATCCAATGTTTTCTTTATGCACTGTTAATTTACAAAATATGGGCTAAATAGCTTGAATGATTCCCGATAGATTAAAGAACGATCAAATTCTTAAAATGGCCGCCATTCTGAAAATATGCATCCGGCGTGGTTTGAATACTATAAAAGTAGTATTTTCTTACTAATTGTGCATAGCATTATACTACCTTTATGTATACCGAGTTTGGTGAAATTCGGTTGACGCTTTCAAAATTTATAAGTGACAAACACACACACGTGCACAGAAATAGGGAGAGAGACAGAGAGAGAGGGAGAGTTACACAGAGAGAGGATAGTGATCTAATAAGCCTATTAATATTTCCGAAAGTAGGGGGGGGAAATGTGCAATATGTTAATTTTCTGTCGATACAGAGTACCCATTAAATGTACAATTCCGAATCATTCGAAAGACAAGACAGTATCAGTGTCTGTGGACAATAGTGTAACATGTTAGTGCCCATATTGCCCGTGTAAGTGCAGAAGCGCGAGTACACTTTCCTTCTAATAACACCACTAATTTTTTGGAACTTTATTCGATAGTAAAACTCCCTTTTGGTTTACGATGTTTCATATACGTTATCTCCTCTAACTCTGTATGCACACAATTTATTTTAAATTATTGACGTGCCGAACTTGAGAGTTGTCGATAACTGATGCCGTTCTTTGGATAAAAGTTAAGAATGAAGGAAAATTACTACAAAAGAGACGATTGAAATTTTTTTCAATTTAATAATTGTTGAAATATTGAGACTAACCTACCAACTAAACAAACTCAAAATTGCAAAAGACATAGAAGTGGCGAGACAGATATTAGCCAAGCTTTTACGTAGCCTTTGTGTATACGTTTAAGAGCACTTATGAAACCCAATAAACCCTGCCAATATCAATTACACAAATTTTTTTTTGTAAATATCTGTGCTAATGGCCGAAGCAGAGGGAAAGTGATACTTAAGTAAAATTGCTTTCACGTGAGCAAATATATATGTTTTAAATATATTTAAAAATGGATTAAATCAAACTTATTTAAAATACATTATGGGATCCTAAAGAAATTGCGTATTGTTTTTTTCTATTAGAACATTTGAACGAAGGGGTTATCGTAATTTGCAGCTATTTTCCAACAATGGAATTTCTTTTTTAATCATGAAATAGCGGACTATTTGGAACGATTACAAGCTGACAGCACGTTTCTCAAACAAGAATTGTTGTGTAAATTAACGATCTGGGAAGCTCTTATTCAATAGTGAAGTACCTTTGGGTAGGACCAGATTACGTACGAGGTTTGGCAATAGAACACGTCCTGTTATTCGTGCAGGTTCCATTCCGGCTTTCTAACTTGGCCAATCACATCGCAGTTTCAGAGCGCATGAAAACGTATATTTAATTTTGACGAAATTTATTTACCTTTTTCAAAATATAATTTTTTTTTTAAATACGTACTGTGTTATTATCGGCACGTAATATTTTATTAAAAAAAAAAAACTGTGATCGGTGGAGTTTCGAACTCACGCCCAAATCCATGCTTTTGCTCGAGCGCCGTGTTTTAGAAGCTTGTATGGCCTTGCACAAGCTTCTAAAACACTTCTAGAACAGGTATGGCAGCAGGTATCGTGTAGTATTAGTTTTGACGACTGACACCTTACGTAGGTATCATAGGGAAATTACGTTCGCGTGTGTAGATCCTCTCCGAAGAATCTCTATTCATCTTCATTTCGGTACCACCTCACCGCCGCAAAATTTCACATCCTGTTGTTAGGCTAGCCAATCTAGTATATCTCAAACACGGGTGGCAGAGATCTTTCCGTAAATCAAGCCTTCTCCAATTTAATTATTTGAAGGAATATATATATATATATATATATATATATATATATATATATATATATATATATATATATATATATATATATATATATATAAACTAGGTATATCTAATAAGTAAATAAGTGGTGATACCATCAAAAACAAAAGTTTGTGAAAGAAAATTTAAATCTATAAAATGTTCAGGTTTTTATCTAAGGCTACTTTATTATCAGAAAATTATGAAAGTCTTAAAAGAAATCAAATGTTTATGGGAATAGAAATAAACAAGGGCAAATGCGTGTTATGAATAAAGTGGCTGACACGCCCTGATCGTTGCATAAAGACTAAAGAGAAGTCGTGTAGTGTATTTATGTTGGTAATTGTAAATTGAAACACAAATTCTTTTATAATTAAATCTCTGTAAATTTAATATTTAAAAATAAAATTAAATAATTTAGAATAATTTTCGTATATGCTGTTTTTTTTTTTTCAGGCTCCACAATTTTCTTTCGCATACAAGCCGGCTGAAGAAAGTTATGAAAACAATCAGCTTGCCCAGTCTTCCATGGCAACGGAAAACATGAAGAGAGGGTAAGATAATTTTAACACTCGTGAAAAAACATTTTTCTTTGTGAAAATATTTGATTATATCTTAGAAGATTTTTGGGTGGCATTGTTTCAAAATAAAAACATATTATTTGCCTAAACGACAATGACAGTAAGGGAATTTCCCCACAAAAAAAAAAAAACATCGAATGGAAATATTTGTTTATATTTTGTATACCACTTCTGGGTTTATTAATAAGAAAACCTCCTATAAAGTTATAAGTATATAGTCATACGAAATGGCGATCAGTTTATTATTCGGCTGTGCATCTACGAACGTAGTAACAGATCCAAAAAAGCGCAGAAAGTTATAGAGAGAAGAAAATTTTGCCCGGCAAATTTCTTGCGGGTAAATGTCAAAAAACTAAGGTCCGAAAAATACACTACATTTTATTAGGTGTTGTATTAATGCATAGAGAATATTTCATAGAGATATGATGGTAATGAAATATCATTTTTGTTTACTTTAAATGTCTTGCTTCAATGTTGAGTTAATTAAGTGGGACCACAGCAGCTCAGTGGATAGAGCGATTCCAAGTGAGGCCTTAGTGGCTCAGTGGATAGAGAGATTCCAAGTGGGGCCGCGGTGGCTCAGTGAATAGAACGATTCCAAGTGGGGCATCAGTGGCTCAGTAGATAGAGAGATTCCTAGTGGATCAGTGGATGAGACTATATCAAGTGGGGGCTTATTCTCAATGTGACTAGAGCGATTCCAAGTGGGGCCTTAGTGGCTCAGTGGATAGAACTATGTTTTGTGGGATCGCAGTGGCCAAGTGGATAGAGAAATATTAAATGGGACCGCAGTCGCTTCAATGTTGAGTTAATTTCACATCACTTCAAATTATCACTTACATATAACTATGAAATATTTTTTTCAGTCTTTGTATGATAAACAAATTTTTTTAACATGGTAACTGTTTTTGCCCCGTGATAATACAAAAAAAAAAAGGACACGGGCTAATCCCTAGTGTATATATACACACACACTCACACTCTCACGCAATTTGTTAGGTAAATATTGATTATAAAAACGAGTTGTTAGAATTATAAAAATGTTAAGTTTATTATTTAGTATGTATTCCTTAACAAACACTTTAAGCTAGCTGGGTGCAGCTTGCTCAATAAACCATTTTAAACATGAGAGAATACTTTCGCGTGAAATAAGTACAAATATGTTCACACCGGAGGCTGACTTCCACGAAATTGCCGAATTTCTAAATGGTAAATTATTAGAACGTTACATATGACCAACTTATTAACTTACATTTAGGTTACTCTTTTACCGGAAGAAAAAAATTACTATTTGCCGTCTCAGTTACCTCTAATTACTTATTATATCTATACGTTTTCAACATTCTGATTTTACAGTATAAAAGCGTAAATACTATATGAACTTGTAAACAGAAGCTATATTATTTAATATTAATAAAACATAAAAGCGGATATGTTTACAACAAGCAACTAAATATTACCGGATAATTTCAAAACTCATGTAAAATCATTTCCTAGGAGTTAAGGTACATCATTGTAGCTGCAAGGTTAAACGACCAAACTGCGTAGTGAAATGCTACGATAATAGATAATGTCCCTATCTTGCGTTCTACGTAGAGTCTCTTTAAACAGTTGTGTCTGGACCCCCAGATCTTATTAACTGTATACAATAAACTTAATATAACATTTCTTTATTCTTAGTTCTGTATGCAGCTCGAAAATTCAGATGATATTATGTTATTATGAAAACTTAATTATTGTGTCCAATGTAAGCCGTTATAATATTCAGATTGTAGGATGCTTTAAGAATATTTATAATTTGCGAGTTTTCATTCTGTAACTGTAAGAAATCCAGCTGCGAAATAATAAAAATAATTACGATATATTTCTGAGCATATCCAAAATATGGTTTTCACCTAAATTAAATTAATTTCGAGCTTAAAAAATTATTTATCACTGTTAAAGAATATATTACAAGTTGAGAAAAGTGTTACACACATAAATTGTGGAATCCATTTACAATATAAATGAAATTATAGCTACTGACTTTTTAATAGGAAAGAAACATAATTTAATAGACACAACTTAAACAATAGGTTTTTCTTATGCTTGTAATCATGATTTGGAATACATACTTTATATCAAACTATAGCGAAAGATGTTTGAAAAAGAAAAATTTGCTAGACATTGGTAATTATATAAGGGTGCAATTGTTTATTATTTGTCTCTGTGTTTCTAGATATTCTCATAACCTGGAGTGGCTCAAAGAAGTGCTAGGACTTTGAAATGAAGATTCTATGAAGAAAATGAAGAAATAATCTAGAAGTCGTGGCTCACGATTCAAGTTCTAATATTAAATATATGTTCAAAAAATGGAATTTTCTTAATAGTTAAGCACAACAAATTACAATTACAGTTGAAAATGAGATCGTGAGTAGTAGAGGAATCTACGTTCTGGGACATGATTCATAAGTAGGTTAAGGGTTCGTCAACCATTTTGGATGACTTCAACTCTTGCTCTGTCATTTCGGTCGGTCAGCGACGATTTTATCGACCAAATCATTTGTTTTACCCCAAAATTTACTTCAGAAATAAATTATTTTAACCACAAATCAGTTTATTCACCTCAATATTTATCTTTTTTCTGCCAACCCTCCTAAATTTCCAAAAATCTGTGAAAAAAAGGACTTGCTCCTCAATGTGGCTGACTGATTCCTCATTGTGGCTCAGCTATCCCAAACAATAGCCACAATGAGGAATCCGTGGAGCCGATAAATTTATTTTAAATTTTAATGGTGTAAATATTGAGTGTTATATATCACCGGGCTCATATTTTCAAGGCGCACATGATCATTATGTCATATCGAATATGTAACCCAATGTCAGGACAACCATATTGTATTTAAGAGTTTAACCCGTACTTCCCCCTTCCTAAATAATTATTATAAAATCGAAAAATAATTGCAAAAAAATTCTAAAAATCGAGGAAAATATACCGTTAACTTCACACTCACCCCAATCACCCTAAGCAACTATACACCCCTTCACCAAATTACAACCAGTTTCAAAAATTCGAGAATGATCGTAAAAAAATCGAAAAATTTATTCTAAAAATAGAATAACATATCACGTTAACCTCACACTCATCCACCACATTCAACTTACCCCCTCTTCACAGCCACCCCTATCAATTATGATAAAATAGAATAAATCATTGCAAAAAGGATTCTAAGAAGGAGGAACATTAATGTTAATCTCTCGCTCATCCCACGACCATAACTATCAACATCTACCCTAACCTACTCTCATCTCAATTATAAAAAATAAATTAAAATAATGAAATAAAGAATAATAGATTTCAAGAATCGAGGAAAATCTATCATTGATGACTCCCGACCTCCATGTTGATTTTTGACATCTTTGACGTGACCCCAATAACCTTTAAATCTTTAAATCGAGGAAAAAACTGGTAAAAATCGAAACAAATTAATAAAACCTTACGAACATATTACATCACCGACTGCAACACCAAAGTTAGATGCTGGAGATCTTGACCTCTACCTCATTGACTTTCAACTCGAGAAATCAAGAGAAAATGAAAAATATTTAGAACTGTAAAAATTATCGAAGAAAAAAAAGGCCATACCAATTACAACAAACCAATTTGGGTGTGTGTGACACAGAGGATTCGTGCTTCGTAAAGATCGCAGATCACAGCAACTCCCTAGTACGACAATCAACAGGTGACCGAATAAATCCTCACATCTATGTTTCATTGGCTTTATAGGCGATCAATCTTCCAACCCACAAAGCGAACTAATGACTATGTAAAACACATACCTCCCACCCCCACACATGTTACAGGCCATCACATGTCTCGTCGCTATACTTCCCTCGCTATTTACACCGCTGCACAGACACCACTCTCGCGATTCGCGCAGCTGACCTCTATTGTCTGAAAGATGCCGAAATATTTAATAATTCATATTATGTATCGAAAATGTGTTTTTAATGCAAAATCGGTTTATAAATTTTAAATTATGTAAATTTCACACTTGCCGTGACAGTGATATTAAAAAAAGGAAAACTTCCCAAGCAGGAAGAGGGGGTCGAATACACAACCTTTCGAACGAGAGCCAATTGGCATAACCACTGAGCTGCTTAAGCAACTTTGAGAAATGGTGCTTAAATGATAAATGGTAGTCACCAAACGATGAGGTTGCATTCCCTCGTACATTAGTGTATCAAACTTTCTGTTATGTTATTACTATATATTTCTTTTCAGCCAGTGCCTTTATGTCCCATGTACTAACATGTACATGACCACATGAACTGGAGAGTTTTTTCAAGGTTTTAGTTTAGTCAAGGTATGTCACCAACCGACATACGGTTTTAGAATCTATTTTTCTTTATTTTACGATTTATCTCAAATTTTTTGTGATTCGGTAGGGGTTAATGGTTAGAGTCAAGGGATGAGTGGGAGGTTAACATTATGTGTTCCTCGATTTTTGTAATTTTTTTGCCAATATTTCTCGATCTTATTACAATTGCTAAGTGGTGGTGTCGTGAGGGGGTGGGTTATGTGTGGTGGGATGAGTATGAGGTTATTATGTTCTTGGATTTTTAGAATCAATTATCCATGTTTTTGTGATCATTCTTGATTTTTGTTACTGGGTGGATTGTGTTGAGAGGGTAGATGGTTACTTAGGGTAGTGCGGCGAGTGTGAGATTAATTTGATAATTTCCTGGATTTTTAGAATTTTTTGCGATTATTTATCGATTTTATAATAATGGTTTAGTGGGCGAGTATGGGCAAACCTCTTAGCTCCAATATGGTTGTCGTTACATTGGGTTACATAATCGATGTGACATCATGATCGTATGCCGCTTGAAAAGACGAGTCAATACTTAAGTCTTTAATTTTTATAATTATTAAAATGTATTTTAACGTAAAAAATTATTTTGAAAATAATTTTTTTTGTTCTTTAATTTCCTCATCATCACTGATGCTCGGGATACCTCAACTACAACGTGGAATCAGTCAGCAACATTGAGAAGAACTTTTTTCACAATTTTTTTGGAAATTTAGAAGGTTTGGGAGGAATAAAGAAGAATATTGGGATAAATGTGATTTTTTTTTGTAAAATAATTTATTTCTGGTGTGATTTTTGGTGTAAAAAAAGTGAATTTGTCGCGGTAAACGTCCGCCGACTGACCAGAATGACACAGCAGGAGATGGTATTGTCCTAGACGAATTCTGAATCCCACTCGTGAATCATGTGCCAGAACAGGATCCTCTACTGCTATTGTGTCATACATGCTGTAGTCGTTTCTTGAAAAATACTAATTTAATTTGTAAAAAATATAATGTGTTTTATGCTTAAGGGAAGACACAAGATTTTAATGATGTAGATTAAAGATAAACTCAAATAGGTAGCACAAATGTACCTGAAAGTAATTACATCAACTAACAAATATTTAGGCAAACATTACAAATCCAAATCTATTTTTAATAACAATTTTGGTGTCTTTAAACGAACTACATACGTATTCGGCTGGAAAAAAGAACTACACTATTTTACTATATACATATTTTTGTAAAGATGTGTAAATATACTATGTACAAAAATTAAAAATGAATGTGAAATATTTTGCCTTAAATCATTTGTCCCTTGAATCAGTATGCAACTTATAGAATATTTGACAATATGGACGTGTTATAGGTGTAAGTACAATCAACACTGGAGCTGCCTGAACACACGGAGAATGTACAGTACTACCGAATATGACAACAATGGACTTGTATAAAGTATTATTTTCTTCGTTCCATTCGATTTTGGTAGCAAAAAGTTTGCTGAAGATCTATTTCTTCATAATAGGGCAATGCCCTTTATTCTAGTCATAATTAGATACATGGATACCCAACTGAATATCAAATATTTTTATAAGTAAAAATTATAATTTTAAGACGCAAAATTATATTATAAAGATAAAATTCCACAGACTTTGTAACTTTTTTCCATATTATGCAGGCCACATTTTTAAGATTTGAGAGAGACGTATTACTTGTCTTAAACCAGTTTTCCCTGACTACAAATATCTAACACTGGTTAATTTCTGTGTATAAAATGATGTGTTCCGACTGACTGACTTACTGACTAATAACAAAAAAAAAAAAAAAAAAAACGATTTTATATTAATTTTAAATTCAACCCCCAAAGAGGGTGTAAGAGGCGATGTGTGTTTCCGAGGATTCCTCAAAAGCTAATACACCCGATGAGATATCGTTATATTCTTGGCATTAAAAGGTTGCCTATAAAAATATCTAGAATAAAATTGTGAGATTTCTTTAAAATAAAATACTTATCGGGGCGAAAAGGAAAAACATATGATCTCAAGAATTCCTCAATAGCTCATTAACCTGGAATATTGTTCTGCTTTTGGCCTCAAAAGGCTGTTTTTATAAATACCAAAAAAATAATAACAGGATTCTTAAAATTCATTCGCTAAGAGAATAAAAATTTCTTAGTTTTGTCTCAGTGGCCTCTTTAGCGCCTCATTAATTCGAAAGGATATTGTATACTTGCGTGCTTTAAAAGGCTGTTTAAGATTTTCAGAAATTCGTTTTTTTGGACGATGAAAAGGGGTATAAATATGTTCCCAAATAGTCTTCAAGAACTCGCTAATCCAGTGATATACCACAATACTGTTGAGTCCAAATTGTTACCTTTATAAATATATATAAATAAATTAAATTATTTTTATTCATTTTTTACGAGGGTTAAAAGTGGTAAAATACTGTAAAATCCATTTTCGAGGACACCTCAATAACCTATTCACCCTATGAAATCCCGTTATAACCGTAAATTGAAATGGTTGGCTACATAAACACTTAACAATTATTTCATGCTTTCCTTAAACATACCTTAATTAGGTGAAATGGGATGAAAAGCATTTTCAAGGAATATTTAAATATCTCATTGACCCGACGGAATATTCTATCCCTCATTGCTTCTAATATTGACTACATAAGTACCCAATCTTAGAGTGTTAAAAAAATGCAAATTGTGTTTTCGATTATACGTATGTTACCTACATTATAACGTTTTCGATGTCTTTAACTTACAAACAAACATATTTTATAAAAACATATAAAACTACAAAAGAATCAATGCAAAGGCAACCTGTTAATTACTGTGAAACAAAAATCTTAATTTCCTCAACAGTTACAGACAGTTGTCAATACTGAGCAGCATTAATTAAATATCCCATTTTCATAAACTTTGTGGTCAGAGAAATGAATCGCGCTATGTTATTTTTTCCTTCCTTGTGTAACTAGTACGTTATTAAATAGAATTTTATACGGCGGTAAATAATTTCGTCCGTCATTTAAAATGTAAATTTGCAGCATTTGATTGTTTTCTTGCAAACAGAACTTTAAGAACGAAATAACAATATTTTTGTTTTCAACACATTAAAGCATTTATTCACGAAAAAAAAATTACATACGTATCTTGAATAGAAACAAGAAGTGGTTATACCAGAATAATCATATTAACCCGTGAATTGATAATGCAGTCCTTTATCCATTGGATTTCATTAACATAATCTGTCCTGGCATATCACCACACACCACACAAGATAATCCTCATAGGTCTTGAGGGGGGGGGGGGGGTTAGTGGCTGAGCCGTTAGACTGCCCGCCTCCCACCAATGTGCATCAGGCTCAATCCCCGGCCGGTTCATTCCGGCTGCTCGCAAGTGAGAATCGTGCCGGACGATGCCTCTGGTCGACGTGTTTTCTCGGGGATCTTCCGTTTACCCCATACTTTCATTCCGGCACTTCACCCTCATTACCTCTCAAGACATCGATGTGAAGGAATTTCCCAGATCTCTTCACACTTCACTTCATTTTTAGAGCTTCAATACTATTACTGCGGAACATTATCCTGCGGAAAACTTGCAGTAGCCTTAAGCTCCAAGTGAAGACGTGGTGAGAGATGTAATCGAGGTAACAGTTTTCACTGGATATGACCACGCGGAATAAGTTTTCATAACACACATACTACTCAGTCCATCCGAGTACCGTTTCGAATGTAAGATACCGCGATTCCCTTTCTGTTGTGAGTAAAGTCCAGGGAGATGCGCTAACGATAGCACAGATAGTCTTGAGGGAGGTAAGTTTCTCATCCAGTGTTAGCTCACTTAGAAACTTGATAATCCTAGCAGCTGAGGGAACAGCCACTAATGTAGTGTTCAATATCATCGTTCGATAAAGTAAATTTGTAGCTGATGGGTGTAGTATGCGCAATGAAACCGTGGGCAGAAAGCATTTTTTATATATCATTTATATAGCACGTTTTTATGTTCAAAGTCTTGAAGTATTCCTGAATTGTAATACATATTTTATCACGCCAGAAAGAATCAGTTTGTTCATCGCTACCTTCACTCTTCCATCTTTATACAATTAGCATTCTATAGAGGGAAATGCATGAGTAACAAGAATTAAATGAAAATAAATCGTTGCCTGTTTGATCAGTACATAGTCACAGTAATAATATATCGAAGCACCCAAATTCACTACATCAACAGCAAATTTTATTTAAATTTAAATTCTATATTAAAAGCCTAGAAAACATGAAAGTAAACAAAATGTAAATATCGAATAGGGTTTATTTACGAGAGCGGAACCGTTAGTAAGGTTTATATTTATGCTACAGATTGTAGGTTTAACGTATGCGCAAATGGCATTAGCAATGTTCAGTTGCGTACATATTCCTACTATTATACAACGTTCCATAAAATATTTATACACTGGTCCTCGCGTGTGACGAAATGGGCGATTCCTTCCCTGTATATTGCAGGATCTTGACATTCGGACAAATCTCGGGGAAACGCCCAGGAGACTTTCATCGTCATAAAATCGCCTTTTTTAAACGTGTTAAGTGGTAAAAGAAACGAACATTACATTTAACTAGAATCCCTGATGCAAGGAGGATGTTTCACAATGTTCACTGTTAGAAAATATTTCCCTTGTATCCAGGATTAGTGCTGGTAAAAAGTTGCGCAGAAATATTTCTAAATTTCAGAAGTTTACCTTCATTCGAAAGCAGGCTTTCTGCATGTGTCATAGAACTTACTGTGGACTCACGGAACATCTCCACAATTTGCTGGATGTTCTGTAGCTCCATTTTATAAAGAGGGTTAAAGAAGCGTCGTAATTGTTGTGAAAATCTTTCACTGGGAAACAGGAAATTAATTTTAAAAAGTTGAAGTACTATTTTGGGCTGGAATAGTTTTTGTAAATAATAACAAATACATACTTCTACGTGATATCTTAAAAATAAAACAGGTTTCACGTTACATTTCATGTGATATCGTAACTAAAACCGGCGCCCAAAAAACTCACTACAACGTCTTATCTAAGACTCGAACCCACGACCTTCAAGAGCCGTAAGGAGGGTGTAGAAAATGAGCAGCTCTTAATATTGCATTCTCCTCGAGGGATGTTGAGGGTGAAGGAAGGTGAGAATGAAGCAGAGCAGGAATGCAAGGGCGGGGGAAATGGGAGATCCCTGTGAAAACCCGCCGACCAGCTGCATTTTCCGGCACAATTCTCACGTGCGAAAATCTGGGAGCAGGGTCGCCAGATTGTTTTTGTTGAAGTCGCCTAAATGGCCAATCTTTTGCCCCCTAAATGTCGCACAGTTTGATTACAATTTATATTTAAATGTATTTTTTTATATATATATTGTAGATATATTGTAAATACGTCAAACGCATAAACAATTGTGTGATATTCCATTCGCCTATTCATTGTCGGCAGCGAGTAACAAGATCTGAACAAGTGACTCTCTTCAATTGTATCTACAGTGGTTGCCGTTAAAGAACTGATCTTACTTACGAGAATTTATATTTTTGTTCATGTTAAAAAAACATATATACCAATAATAAGTAAATAATTACAAGTAGCTCAATTTTCACAAATTTATTACAAAAACCGTCCAAATTTGCGATAGTCTCATTTTCGTACTTTTTTGGTTGTAAATTTTGCCTTGAAGTAGTACAAACGGTGACAAATTGCCCAATCTGTCAGCCCTGCCCTGGAGATGCCCCGCTGGGAATCGAACCAGATTCACCTTTGTGGAAGATGAGCACTCTGGCCACTGCGTCACTGCGGCTCTCACTACTTCGTAAGTCACTACTACTTCGTAAGTCAACGCGCAACCAACCACGGGCCGACACACTAGTCGTCTGCCACGCACACTCTGGGGATGAGTTGGTTTATAAATGTGTTATATGCATACTAGTAACACGTAACTTTTTCAGTTTTTAGTCATGATTAAATGTTCGAAGTATTGCCAATTGTTACAGGTAGAGTCTGCTATTTTTTCTAATATGAAGATATGCAGGATGAGCATAGCGTCTTTCCCTGATTACAAAAATATATTGCTAAGGTACTATGTTAGATACAGCTATGCCGTTTGTTGCAAATGGTAGCTTACCTCAGAAAGTTTTATGGGTACACTTCGACATGTGCTCCGACAGCATCTGATGTCTTTTTCCTCCCCCTTGTGTTACAGGTAGCGTAATTTAGGAGTGCTGCTGTCGCAATGGCGTCTATGAAGGGGGAAAGCGCAATGTCTTTTGTGGTTTCATGAAGCACGGTCGCCTATTGCAGTTCAGCGACTGTTCCGAGGTGACTATGGTCGAGATCCGCCAAATGTGACGAGCACCAAAGGATGGTATGACAAGTTCAAAGAGACTGGCAGTGTTGGTGACAAGACAAGAAGTGGTAGATCAGCGGTGAGTGACGAATCAGTTGAGGTCGTGCCTACAGCGGTTCTACGCATCTGCGGTAATCGACCCGTCGTGTCTCCAGAGAAACAGGCATACGTCAGAGCGCTGTGGTGAAGATTTTACACAAACGGCTGCATCTTCATACATACAAAGTGTAACTCGTACAAGCATTGCAGCCAGATGATAGGCCCAGACTTGCTGAGTTTGCTAGAGACATACTGTAACAAAGCAGTTGAGGTCGTGCCTACAGCGGTTCTACGCAGTCTGCGGTAATCGACCCGTCGTGTCTCCAGAGAAACAGGCATACCTCAGAGCACTGTGGTGAAGATTTTACACAAACGGCTGCATCTTCATGCATACAAAGTGTAACTCGTACAAGCATTGCAGCCAGATGATAGGCCCAGACTTGCTGAGTTTGCTAGAGACATGCTGGAACGAATCGATGCAGACGATGACTACCTTAATAGAGTTTGTTTTGTTTCGATGAAGCGACTTTTCACATCTCCGGGAAAGTAAACAGGCATAATGTTCGGATCTGGGTGTCGGAGAAATCACATGCCCTGTTACAGCATATCAGGGACAGCCCAATGTGTGGTTTGGCTTAATCCACAACAAAGTTATTGGACCGTTCTTTTTGGCTGAGCCCACCGTTACGGCAATTTTACGTTACACCTCAGTTACAGGAATGTCAACCATGGGTAGTGTATCAACAAGATAGTGAACCGCCACACTGAGGGTTATGTGTTCGCAAATTCTTGGATTAAATATTTCCGGGCAGATGGATCGGTAGAGACAGCCCAACATCATAGCCACCACGTTCACCAGACATAACCCATCTTGACTTTTCCTTGCGGGGTTACGTTAAGAACACAGTGTTTCGTTCGCCAGTTCTTGATGTGCACACTCTTAGGGCACGGACACGAGATTCTGTAGAGGCGGTGACGGAAGAGATGTTGGCAAAGACATGGACCGAAATTGAATATCGCCTAGACGTTCTATGGGCAACAAACGGAGCACATGTCGAAGTGTATCCATAAAAACTGCATGAGTATCTACCATTTGTAACATACCGCATAGCTCTATATAGCATAGTTCGTAAGCAATAAATCCCTGTAATCAGAGAAAGACTTTATGCTCATCCTGTGTTTTTAAGTGCCAAGACCGTCCTAGCTGCCTCAAGAACGATAATTTTCTGATAGAGGCGAAGAACTCGTAACGATTATAAATGTTTTCCTTTCCGAAACCTGAATTTTAATACGGAATACGGAGTGGCTTCGTATTTTGTGTTTACGGAACTCGTTTTCGTTTTCTTTTCAGGGTGTTTTTTCTGTAATTAACTGTACATTTCCGTAAAATTTAGGTGAATGTTTGAGAATCTATAACAGATTACAGAAGAAGAATTGTAAGAACTGTCTATTTTTTTCGAGAGGCAGTGAAGACTGGTATTATCGTGAAGGAACTTTAAAAGAGGACCCGCTTACCCTGGCTTTTGAACTGCATTGCAGTGTGTTGGAAATACTGGGTTTTCTACGAAACTATTAAACGTGCGTCCAGTACATTAATCTCCGAGAAGGATATACATATACACTTCATGCGAGTGCTGCGGAGTACTATCAAGACGTCACACGCATTAGAAACACCATTTTATAGAGCTCCAAAATGGCTGAAAAATTTCTTTTTTTTTTCAAGACGATGTATCTCAAAATATACACATCAGTAGATACGAAACTACTCAAGAGCCTTACATTGAATCTTCCTACAGATATTTCACTATTGAAATAAGAGGGTCGCCGATGTCCACGGTAAAGGTAGCATTTTTGAAAGCGTGTACGTAAGTAGTGTATTCCACCGCCTTATGTAAAATTAAAATTGACAGGGGCCTCATCACTTTATCCATGCGTCGGTCAAGTGAAACTGTGATATTATTAGAAAAGTAAAGATTTCATAAATCTGCGAATTTTTACACACTGGTGCATTAAAAAACAAAGCTAACAGCGAAAGAAATCATTTTAATTATTGCACATGGTCATCTAAACCTTTTTATTCGACGTTAAAATATAGAAATACTTTCCATGTATGGTTACCAACTTTACCAGACGCATGTCACTCAGTGCGCCCGTTGAAGTATGTGCAGGCATGGGCAGTGAACTTTTACTAAGGTTGATTTCGAAAGTGCTCACCTTATCGTGAACAGCCTTCACAGACGCCACGGCGAAAACACCGCACGCTAGTTGAGAGTCTCGCGCTTAAGCCGGACCTACACGATGCCCGATTCCAAAGCCACCGGAGGGGTCTGGCTCCGGCTGTAACAGTTTTCCTACCCATGGAGCTGCCTGAAACGGTATTAGAACGAGTTCTAAATTTCTACTATACCCACGGAGCTGCTAGAGATATGATGGTGGACACCCGAATAACAACCTCTAGGCGTATATATATATATATATATATATATATATATATATATATATATATATATATATATATATATATATATCCGTTTACGAAAAAATTACGGGTTCTGTAAAACGCATTTACGTACAAAATAAAATTTGATGTGCCCGTAAGTAATGGAAAACGTTTGAATTTACTCCCACGGTCATAATAACACAATAAACACAACTTAAAAAATACGCGATAACCATGGACTATCCTATTTACCAGCTTGTGAACGGCACGTTTTGAAAGATGTGTGTGTAGCGCATGTTCGTGCTGTATGATTTTAGATTTAAGAGTTTAATTCTCCGCCGTAAAATCACATAATTTTAGTTATTTTATGTTATATAATATTGCGTTTTGTAATCTAAGTTTCTACCAGGAAACGCTTATGTCTAAGAGTATATTTGTCAAAAAGCAATATTACAAACAAGTAATACAAACCAAAGCTAAATAAGAAAACCACAGGCAGTCGATTGCACTCTGCGGTTATTTGCGAATTATTGCTTTTATACAAAGAAACTATAGTAATAAAGGTTTTCTGACAAAAACATATACTATAAACAACAATAATATATCACCTAAATTAACTTAAAAATTTCGTTATATGACGGAGATTTAAACTCTAAATCAAAAATCTATGCGGCGAAAACGCACGCACCAACCCTCTGAGCTACACACATAATTGACGAGCTCAAAGTGAAAAAGCATAATTTGATTTATATAATATGAGTGATGATAACCCACACACACAAAAGCTTTATTATTAGTAATGTGGTATTTTTGCCTCCTTTTAGTCTTCCAACCGAATAAGCTTTTTTAATTACGGAAAGCACAAGATTTATTATTAAGCCTGGTAAAGATAAATATTTAAATAATGTTTTGATTCATCGCGAAAATGTCCATCGTATATATAATGTGAATACAGTACCTTGATTTATATGCATAAGCAGTACCGTTACTAATATTTTCCATGCATTAATAGTCGAGAACTTGTACCCAGAAACTTAAATAAATGCAGTCTCCAGAAGAAAAACAAATCTTCGTCCTTTTTGGATGTACCTCAAAGAACCTACGTGTAATATTAGACTGTATTTGTAGCCCTGCTAACTACGGAATGTCTGCCCTTTGCGAGATATTTTTGCCTGCAATTTACAATTTTGTGTTAGCACTTTAGTTAACGTGTGGGTATGAACTGATGGATTATTCCTTCTCTTCTGTTACAGAAAATGTATGCCTTCTGTTGTGCCCGTGGGTATAACAGAAGGTAGCATAAATTGGGTATCTTGTAGGGACGGCTTTAGTAGCGATGGCGTACTTGAGGCGCGCGGAAGTGTCACCCTTATCGCTCCCGCGTGTCTCTGCCCGAGACGCCGAAAAACGATCCCAGCAGGCAGGTCCTGGAGTCTTTCTGCGAATTGCCGCCATTAATCGTCGGCACGTAGCACAGTACCTGCAGGCTGTAATTTGTTTCGCCACGCTTCAGAAAGGCACAGCAGACCTTCTGTATCTGTCAACACAATGACCCCTATCTTGCAAGGACGAGGGCGCTGCTTTGTTGTCTTTCTCATTGGTGATATCGCGTCCTTACACGCTTACAATTCACCGAAGACCGTATTATTCATAGGGGCCACGGTGGCTGATCGGTTAGCCTGCTCGCCTCCCACCAAGGCGATCCGGGTTCAATCACCGGCCGGGCCGCTACGAATTATCGCATGTTGGAACCATTACGGACGATGCCGATGTTCAGATGGTTTTCTCTGGAATCCCCCCCCCCCCTTTTTCATCCCAGGGCTGCTCCATACTCACCGAAATTACCCTCATCGGCTCTCAAGACCTCGATGTTAAGAGCCGCCCAAATCTCTCCACCACCGTCTGGTTTGAGGCGTGTAAATACCGTGTGAACCTAACTTATTGATCCAGTCTCGTACATCCGGATAGGACGTGGTGTCAACTTAGAACAACGAAACGAGTTCATGCAATCAAATCATATAATTTCCAGGATGGAAACTGGCCATCCTTTACAGCCGATAGAGTATAAAACAATAGGGGAGTGGGCACAGCACCTTTAAAGCCACCGTGAGGTTTCCTGTGTAACAATTATCTAAGTGCACCCACCAAATCAAGTCATGTTTGAAATGGAAGAAAATCATATTTGTAGTCATAACCATTACCGCATATAAATACCAACGAGTTTGACGTTCAACGACAGAGTCGCAAAAGCAAGCGTAACGAACCGTTATTATTATATGCAGTCAGGATTCACAGTAAAGTGATACATAACAGGCCATCGACGGCGATGTGTACAAAGCCATCAGAGAGCAATATTAGAACTTAAATATACGCCTACCAAAAACCAGTTGCCAGATATTTATTCATGTCACTGCAGCGTGCTAAAATATTCGGTTATTTTTCAACTAAATTTTGATTAAAGAACTTTTTCGAGTTCGTCTGGAAAAGACTTTCAAAAATAGAACATAATCATCAATCAAGCTTACTTTTACGTTTCTGTTGAAAGACGGCTAAAAGGCATTTAAAGGAATGACTTAATATTTTTAAACATGTGTTACATCTAACCACAGCCCAAAACCCACACTGGAGAGACCTCAAGACTTTAACTTTGCAGCAGGAGCTGAATCCCTATAACACCTTGGCCAGTTCTGACTTATTTGTTATGCGATATAAATAAGACCGCTAATTACGTTAATGGAATTTTTAGAAAACTTTTATATTTCAACATATTTCCTAATGTAAATTATCAAAATCAAACACTAAATGTACTCACAAAAAAAAAATTATTGCGATCTCTTGAAATGCATTTCCAAGGCTCGTGTATATATATATATATATATATATATATATATATATATATATATATATATATATATATATATATATATATATATATATATATATATATATGTGTGTGTGTGTGTGTGTGTGTGTGTGTGTGTTGGTGTGTGTGTGTGGTTTTTAAGGGCTAAAACATTCGCTGAATAACTGCATGTTATTGCAGATGTATATTATATATATTTTAATGCTTTGAACAAAATATTTATTCACTACTATATACTGTTTCAAATTTACGAACACATTTTAATGCAAGGTACTAAATTAAGTCCTTGGTTTCTGTCTGTTGGATCACATATCCCATATTATTATTTTCATAGAAACATTAAAAGACAGTGCACACACACACACACACACACACACACACACACACACACACACACACACACACACACACATATATATATATATATATATATATATATATATATATATATATATATATATATATATATATATATATATATATATATATATATATATATGTAAAGATATTATTTCTACTATTTCCGAAAGTCTATATTCATGCTTGGGGATGTGGATTTTATTTTAGTTAATTTGCGCCTGTTTAAATATCCTGGAAAAGAAACTGACAATTTATTTATTAGAAGCTTAAAGTCTTTCCTGGCTGGATCATAAGTAGTGTACATCACTAGTTACGCGGTCGTTTCCTTATAAAGCTAAGTATTTCCATTGTGTGTGGTGTGTCATCAATGTATAAACATTGGTAGGGGATTAAATGTCTCATGTCCTTCTGACCCCGGGTTCGATTACCTCTGGCTTACGCGATTCGGAAAAAAATAGTATCACTAAGGAAAGTCTGCCTTCTTCCCACGGCCTTATTCTCTCTCTTTATCCATACACAGGATCGTATAGGTTTCAGTTTATATACGAATACAAGAATTTACACCCAATACGTGTAGGGTAATTGGAGAGCAGAAGAATATAAAAAAGAGGTAAAAAAAAAAAAAAAAAAGATACAGATGAACTAAGCTATCGAATGCAAAACAGAACAAAGATGGTATCCCCTTTTTGAAATACAACTAGGCCTATAGTCTATTCACAACTGGAAGCGACTTTTGAAAATCAACCATTGAAATAACACCCACGTGTATTCCACAAATGTATAACACTGTGATTGATTTAAAGTACTGTATTCTTGAATAAATAAAACTTTAACTTAGTACCTTATAAACTTTATAATATTTGTTACGTAATATACGAATTAAAAACAGTAATAGTAGCGATGTATATCAACAGCTAGTAAGAAATAGTTTACAGTTAAAATATTATTTTAACCTAGTTTATTGGTAAAACATAGGTAAAATAAACGTTACCTATTAAAATATTTAAATATTTAGGTAGCCCCGATGGTAACATCCCAGCAAAACGGAAAATACGAGACAGAATCGGTCCGGTAAAAGCTAGCCGACAAACTCCGGCCAGCCGATACCGGCCTGCTATCTTATGGTGGAAGCGGCCCGATGGAAATATGGACTGGCGGCTAACTGTTGGCCGACAGTGCCGGGCCTGCGATGGCTGGATGACATTACGATGACGGACCTGCGACGGCTGGATGTCGCTACGATGCCGGGCCTGCAGCAGCATGACGTCCAGAAATACGCAATGTACCCAAAAATAACTCTTAACATTCAGATTAAAAATTTTAGTAATTGTCATTTCCTCTTTACATATATTAATTTAATTTACTTCTCAACACATAGTATGATAAGCAAATCTTTTGCTTGCCGAGTGCAGAATTCGAACCTAAGACACTTGCATGCTAACCTACACATCAAAGAGCAAGTTGCTGATACACTCCAGTAATTAAAAATATACCATGACAAAAATTGCTATAAAGGAATATAAAATTCCATTACAAAATAACAAATAATTTTAAAATAGTGATTATTTAAAAACTATTTCTTCATAGGCTTGCAAACAAAATAGTTTTTGTTAGTTTTTTTAATATATCTGTCGGATGGTTGTACAAATGAAAAAAATTTCAAAGGAAAATATTGCCATGGACTACCACATTACACATTTATAATTACGAAAAATCATGTTAATGGTTAACACATGGTCTCAAATAATTCATCATGCCGTTAAAAGCTAACTAACATCCTGCCTATTCAAAACACTTTACAAAAGTTTGTCGGCAAAAAGACATATTTATATCTTTATTGTGATAAAGAGCCTTGTCTCGAAAACGTTAGCGAGCCGGAATAAATAAGGTAATGGCCCGCTTACCAAAAAGACAAAGATGGCGTATAGGAATCGGCCCAGATACATTTTTGAGATGCTTACAGCGTGTTTCCTCTGCTATATCATGCCGACATATTTTTCGGTGATATCCATCAGTTATCCTAAAATACAGCGGGTCGTTGTATTTTTTCCAAAGGCGTGCAATCTGTCTCAAAAAATACATGACGCCATTGTGAGATAGCAATCTTCTGTCGTTGAAACGACATTTACGACAGTACAGGTATCGGGCCAACAATTTGCCGAGACGCCATTGTGAGATAGCTATCTTCTGTCGTTGAAACGACATTTACCGACAGTACAGGTATCGGGCCAACAATTTGCCAAGACGCCATTGTGGGATAGCTATCTTCTGTCTCTGAAACGACATTTACCGACAGTACAGGTATCGGGCCAACAATTTGCCAAGACGCCATTGTGAGATAGCTATCTTCTGTCGTTGAAACGACATTTACAGACAGTACAAGTATCGGGCCAACAATTTGCCGACACTTTGCCGACAGGTTGTGTTTGCTGGGATATTTCATTGTTACAGTTTAAAATAACAGCACAAAATATCGTGCGTAGGCCCTAGTGGCACAGTGTTTGTGTTATCGACTGAGGAAGCAACTGTTGGCTAGATAGGAATTTCTCTCTCACTCTCTCTATCCATCTATCTATATATCTATCTATCTATCTATCTCTTTGTCTCTCTCCCTCGGGAAGTTTCGCATCGCTAGTAGTGGCAGAAAAGTTATAGATGTTTATTTACAACTTCAAAGAGGTGCTAATGTTCGAATACTTATTTGAATATACTTAGATGTGATGGCGGGAGAGTTGCAAATCTAAGATTGGCAGACGTGGCGAGTAGCTACATGTCGTGACATTTTGTTGCTGTGTGAGCAACGAAGCGTTCGTATTTAGCTTACTCTGAGAAAATACTTCAAATTACCACAAGTGTGTACGCGTTGTGTTTTTTAAACATACCTTAGCAAGTTTTTTACGGCAGGAATAAGTTTACTGTTACGTGTGCCGACCGCTATGTGTGAAAGGACCTAGCTGCTTCGTAGTCGTTAACGCTGGCCCGCTTATGTGTATTTGCAACTATTGGACGAGAGAAATTAATACGTTTTAATCGTGAACTCGGTTTATGACGAAGTTAATTATACATATCTTTATTTATCACAACGTTCGCCCTTCCTGTTTGAAACACAGTTATGTAACATGGTTACATTTTTGTGATCTGAATGTTTACGACAGTCCCAACAAATTACTAGGCCCGGCCCAGCCAGAAATTTTAATTAGATAATTAAATGAACCTAGTGAAAACTAAATACCTATGCAAAAAAATATGAGCAGGATAAAATTAAGGTATGTGTATTTATGTGCATTCTAACCACTATCTTTAAAGTTAGTCGCTACTACGTACAAAAAAAATAACGAAACGTGTTGCGTGTTTGTATTTACCTTCTTTTTCATTGGCGTGGTTGCTCCTTCGTTTTAATATTTATTCCAACTAAGGCTGCCCTTTTAACGGAATAACTCAACACACATCAATAACAAGATGCTAAATACTACTGTACTTTCCGCCACAGTTTTAACAGATTCATTTGAACCGGTGTAATAAGTAAAGATGGCATTTGATATAATGGTATGTTACGTGGCAGTGTTTATGCTAAGGTGTAGCGAAAGGATAAGTAATCAGTAACCAAAAGTTGAAATTCAGCAGGGCTTCAGAAAAGTCTCTTCCAGTCTTGAATGGACCATTCATCCGTCTGCTTGTTTCCTCAGAATTCTTGGCATCTGAAGTTCTAAACGTGGCTCTACATTGTCACATTCAAGGAGGATGTATATAGTTACATTTCTGGAGAGGACGCGCATAAAGATGGCTGCAGTGAAAGTTGTAGCCGGCTATCGGCGTTTACTTCGATATTTCTACGTTGGCAGGTAACTAAAAGCTTATAATTCGCCTAGCGCGGCAGAAGAAAATCTTTCAATGTAATATTATCATCGCTCAAAAACTATCCAACCAAATTAGTTCAAATGTTTTACTGCCGAATCATTGAAAATCTGTACGATTAGTGCTGTAACATTTTTTTTCTAAAATTATAACGCTTTAAATTAATTTAAACATTTCGCTGTTTTAATTTTTGCGGATACGCATATTGTATGATATTTAAAGGCTTTTTAAGATAGATGAGGATGAAATTAAAATAAAATGTCTGATCCTCTTGAATTATTTATACTGGTGCTCTACTTAAGGGGTGTGTGGGATTTTGGGAAATTTTGTAGCTATCCAGGGCAGCTGCATATGCACACTTCTACTTAGCGTAGCATCACAGCACAGGATCTTCTTTACCAACACAAATAAAATCATATATATATATATATATAAATATATATATATATATATATATATATATATATATATTCTGACAATATTTTTACAATTGCTGACGTTTAAAAACTTTATGTACCTATGTCGACCTTTGCAGATCAGATGCCAGAAGAACTTTCTATTTTTCTCTAATCTTCCTTTCGATTTCACAGTACAGTTTCCTTAATCTACCAAACTAACACAGGCACTTTGGAAAGTGTCGGTAACACATCGTTTGCGGTTACTGTGGCAGTGATATAAGTATGTGTTTTAAAAATATAGGCCTATGTTGGTTCTGGGACTTAATTAAATGAAAAATAGATTCACTCATGTGTTGATGTATTAAGGCAGATAACTGGTGGTATCATTTGTTGTGAAACACACATGAGGGTAGGAAAGTAAGCAATTCAAGCCTATTGTTAAGTGTGAGTGGTTACCCTAATACTCACAGACTTTGAACCACGGGCAGATCCAATGGGGAGGGAGGGGGATGAGTAGTAGGGGCGGTGGCGTTCTAGTTCAAAGGAGATGCTGCCTTTATTGAAGTGAAAGTGACTGAAAGGGTTAGTCAAAAATTGAAAGGGTGAATTAAATTGAAAAAAGTTCATATTTAATCGGATCAATTTTTTGTATTTCGCGCAAGAGTGTACTAAGGGCATTCTTTCTTTCCTTCTGTGGGGAGCAGCTCTGGTACATCCTCACCCGCTGAGCTTTGGCACTACACAGAGATGTGGCGTGTTGGATACAGAGTGTATATGTAGTGAGTTTTGCGGAAGAGTGGCCTAAGTGTATTTTTTTTTGGTTTGGCAGTGATATTGTCAGTAGACAGTGTTGGTAGATAGAGGACTTTGAAAGATAATATTATTCCAAGTGAATAACATCATTGCAAAAGAGAAAAAAATAATTCCAGGGTGTTTAAAAACATTCTACCTACGAATAAATTATACAAAGTACTCATCGAATCTCAAATTTCAAACGAACACAACTACATGAATAACATCTGGTGTCGACAAGTGGTAAACATTCACAATTATGTGACTCTCCAGATGTCTTAAAATTAATTATTTGATTAATTAATGAAGCAAAATATGACCCTGTAAATTAAACGACAGTCTTCCTAAAAATAAGATATATTAAAAATGTGACACTACTTGATGTCTCTCGCACATACCTGACAATATTTTAAAACATGTATGTCTCCCTGTGAGAGTGGTGAGGAACTTTAAAAACCGAATCCACACATTAAAAGAAATTAATTGATTAACATGTGTATCAAATAAAATGATTAATATGGTTCATTTCGCTCCGGTGGTCACAGCAGCACTGAATTGGATATATGGCTTATGTCAACTTACAACCTATGTTTGATTATAGACTAAGGTGAAAAACTCGGAAATTTTAATGAGAATACAAAACGAATGTTTCCAAATAAATTAAACTGCTACAAGCACAAGTACATGAAAATTACTAAACACGTAATGAAATCGCAGAAGGAGCACCCCCAAAACACATCTGTCCACCTCTGTGGCTGGTGAGAATGATGTGCGCTGACTTGTAAGCTGTTATATATATATATATGTGTGTGTGTGTGTGTGTGTGTGTGTGTGTGTGGAGTGCGGTTGGAGGTGACAGGCAACTGAGATGAAATTTACAAGAAATCTCTGAATACCACTGACTTAACTATTTATACACTAATCATATGCATCCTGAATTATATTTAGAAAAAGAAAGGTACCCCAACCAAGCTTGTACTCACAACGTTTAATTTAAGCAGCGAAACATAAAGACAAGGATTTAGCACTTTCAGTTAACACGAACAAATAAATGTTTCTAAACTCGCATTTTGAATTATATGATTTAAAGTTTAAACAGAAACAATAGCGTAAGTCTCCCTGTCATTTGTACACGTACCTTAAGTATTTCTAAAACAGGTTTGTTTGATGTGGAGGCTGGTAAATAAATGACTTGCGCCATCTTATAAGCTGTTATATATATGTGGTTTTAAAATTTTGATTTTAAATTTCCGATAAGAACTCTGTATTCGTCCTACAACAGACAATGAAACAATAATATTTTAACGAAAGTTTCACTATTGTAAGAATAATTCACTTTGAACACAAAATTATTTCCATCGAAGAGTAGGGACACTCGGATAACGTGAAGAAGGGCTAAATCCGCAAAGCATAACTGTGCAACACTTTATATAAATGTACTGTATAGTATTAAAAATAACAGACTTACTGCAATTTTTTTCCGCTAAGTCTGTGAAATTCACGACACTATTTACCGAAACGACAGTTGAAAATTATACCAAGTCACATCGACCGAACTTAGAAATGGGGTTTACACGAAAATTATTTATTCCCAATAAATAAAATTTTTTTAATATATGAACAAGAACTGCTTAACGAGAATAACGGCTAGCACTCTCCGAAGCCTGCTGGCCACTGTATCCAGTGAAGTTCACTTTCACGCCATGAAGCCTGCTGACTGCCATGTCCGGTGAAGTTGGGAGAGCTGATGTCCGGTGTCATGTCTATGCAGGGTGAAGGTTTCGTAAAACTGACATGGCGGAAGACTGCGATAACTGTTCACATCTCTCCTCACTGCACCGCCTTCCCCTTCCCCCACAAACACATACCAGACTGTGTCTTTGTGCGAAAACACAGTTTCTATACAAGGCCACACAGACCCCCTTCCCTCCTATGCAGAGCTCATTGTCAGAGGGCTGCTCTGTCCAAGGTCATGCAACAACACCACTGATCGCTTTTTTGGCAATGTGTCCCCCTTCCTCCTACATTATTCCAAAGCTCCGGTCCATGCACCATGCCATCGATCGAACACTGCAAAACCTGTTAAGTCCCAACCACCCCCTCTGCCTACACCATCCCAGAGTTTGTTTCGGAGAAATGGCCCCTTCCAATGCTGCACTTGGCAAAACATACCCACTGCATCTTCAAGGTCAGAAAGTGTTTGCAGATTACTGCCCTATCCACAGAGGGTGCTCCACTGCCCCCTGCTATCGATTCAAGGCCACACACCTCCTCCACTTACACCACTTAAGAACATGTTTTTCGGATATCTCAATAAATGTCTGGTCCACACAGCCCTAGTCCACTCCCTTCACCCTTACCCCTGAGCTAGCATTTTCAAACAAGAGAGGTGCCTCGCCGACGAACAGAGGCTTACTTCAAAGCCAAAGCAAGTCTTTTGTACAAAGAACGTTTGGGAAGCCTCCATCCCTCAGGGTAGCAGCGGAATTTGAACTGACCTGGGCTAGCTTCCTGCCCCTCTCCCTTCTTTCCAACAAACTGCTATTTTCACTCGAACACTGAAGCTTCCTCCTATTTTTCGAGATACAAGAGTTTGGTGCAAAATGAAAATTTCACAAGTTCTGTCGATGAAACTTTATTTTCCTCATCACTAAGAATTACGTTCCAACCAAAACACTTTATATTTTAGTTCTGTAAACTTTTATTCAGTTTTCCAGCAAACTTTATTCTGCTTTCCAGCAAACTCATTTAACTTTAAACTAATAAATTATTAATTTCCATACCAACACAACTATGAGACTTATTTTTTACTCGCAAAAATTTTTTAAGGTAACAAAACCACTCACCTCTCTCTTTACACAAGTAAAACTGAGAACAGCATTATTAGATTTAAGCAATACTCAAGTTAATCTTTTTTCAAACGTTGAAAACTAACGTGAAAGAAACTTGTTCAAAAAGTTTTTTACTTTGAATCTGTTTTTTAAACATTTGTATGTATTTCATGTGCAGTTTTACCAGTTCTGAATTTCGAGTCTACTATATACCATAAAATGCATATATATATATATTAACAAATTGTTGTCCCTATAAAATAAATATTGTTGTGATATTACTTAAATAGCACTGTATTTAAAATGACTTTCCTAAAAGGTACAAATTTAAGAAAATTTAAGGAAAATAGCAGCCATTTTTACATACAATTAATTTTTTTTTTTTTAATGCCTTCAATTTGATTTTATAACTTTCTGTAAAGCATGAGTCTGTTTTTTACCAGCCAGTGCCTTCGTGTTGAATCTTTGGCTGCAGTGATTATTATTTGTATTTATGTCACAAAAATATTTTATTTGAAAGTTGGCTGGATTCTCCCAGCTGTAGAGTTGCAGGAGAGCGGGAACCATTGTGGTGTGTTGCTACAGGGTCTTTACACCAACCCCCTGAAAAAGTATTTGTGTCACTTGATGCTTGGTTTCGTTAAATTCCCCAAGGTTCAGGTTGACCAGTGGGTCGGCAAAGTTTTCTCGAAATAATAGTCTGTTCCCTCTCCATTCAAATCCATTCATTCAGACGTGTTCGATCCTCTCAAACTTTTTTTGTAATTTCCCCCTTCAGAGTGTGTTGGTTTTATTACATTGAAATTGAAATATTAGTTTTTCTCCCTTATCAAATTGTAACCAACAACTTGCAAATTTTTCTTCCGTGACAGTGCGCAAACAAATAACCTGCCTTTAAAATCTTTTCGAGTTCCAAACCTACAAATCTTAGCATCACCTACTTGTCTCAAGTTTAACAAGATATATTTTTCATTTAATATGAAGACATATACAAGTACTTTGTATTCAGACACACCTAATAATTCACAAGATAGTATACAATGACACAGGGGAAATTTTCGAACTAATAAATAACAAGTCACAGTATTCCATTTTAACATATAAAATTTTTTATTCAGAATACTTTTTATTTTCTCAAACACATACCTTAGTTGCAATTCGTAAAACAAATTCTCTTCATATTCACATTAAACATGCTAGTACCATAAAAGTTTAAAGGTGTTACTACTGAAAACCTAATAAGCTTAAAAAATAAATCTTTACCTAATGAAACATCACAAATAATACAATTAATTACAAAAGATTGTCATCATATTTACCATTTATGTATGTAAGCCAGTCAAGCTTTTTAACCTAAAACATCATCTTATGCCATAAAACTGCAATAATTACAACAATACTTGTTACGACTGAAAACCATTAAACATAGAACTGCAAAGAATTGCAATAGAGTAAGTTACAACTGAAAATCATTATTGCCATTTACATTTGTAAGCTATTCAATCTTTTTAACCAAAAAACCATATTATGTCATAAACTGGAAAAAAAATTATCACAACAATTCCTTTTGTGACTGAAACACTCTCCAACATTTTATGATCGAAATTGCAGAGTTTATTAAAACATTACAAAATGTCACTTCAGAAATCATTAAAATCATAAACATTCTTAACAAATTGTTAAAGCTTTGAACAAAGTGAATGATATATTCTTAAAATCGGTCAAAATTTTAGCAAAGTCTTTATTATTGTAATGAAATTTTCTTAGAATCGTTAAACATTTTGATAAATTGTTCACATTTAGAACCAAATTTTCTTAAAATCGTAGAACTTTTTAAGCAAGTAGTTACGATTTAAATGATAGTTTAATGAATTGTTCACAACTTTGAACAAAGTGAATGCAATTTTCTTAAAATCATTAAAACTTTTTTAACAACTCTTTAGAATTTGAATGAATGCCGTTAAACTGTTAGTAAATCGTTAAACATTTTAACAGAGTGTTTAGAATTTGAATGGATTTCATTAAAAGTTTAGTAAATCTTTTACATTTTAATAAATTGTTAAAATTCTTAAGAAAGTGAAATAAATTTACTTAAAATTGTTAAAATTTGTGCACAAATTGTTCCAACTATATACTTTCGATCATTAAAAGTGTAAAAACTACTCAGTCTATTACAAGTGAAAATAATTAAATTTATAAAAACTACACAATATATTATACCCGAAAATCTTGTTATCAAATGACATCTGAAGATACATACAATGGTAAAACTAAAAAATTATGAAATTATGTTGCATCAGAAAGCATCACTTCTTATTATGTCTTAAAATCATTCATCATTGTAAGTTTGAATTATTTATTTAAAATTTCCATTTAGAGTTAAGAGATCATCTGAATTTGTGATTCTTTGCAGGAACAATATGTGTTGGTGGTGTCCATATTAACAATGTTATAGGAGTATAAATAATTTCCTTTAGTGAAGGTATGAATGGAGAAAGTGAGGAAATTAATAAATGTTTCGGTGATTATATTAATTCAGGAGATTGTATACTTGACTCAGGTTAAAACACAAAATAGTACTTTAAAAACTCTTCCAACGCTTGATATTAACATTTTTTGACATATCCTCTCACACATTATTTGAGGTTAAATTTAGTGGAGTGCAACACAAACCCTTTGATGGTTTTTATATATGTGTCTCATCTGATTTGATAAATGATCATAAATCTAGAGGTTCCAATCTCGACATCGAAGTCAACATCGAAGGCATTGCTGTAGACCTCGATGTCGCAGGCATCGCTGTTGACCTTGACGTCGCAAGCATCACTGTAGACTTCGACGTCGAAGGTGTTACTGTTGGTCTTGATAATGCAGCTTTCAATATATTTGCTCTCGACATTGAAGGTGTTATTGTAGAATTCGTTAATGTAGACGCCACTGCAACTGCTCTCGATGAAGAAGGTATTACTGTAGAATTCGTCAGCTTAGACGACACTGCAACTGCTCTAAACACTAAAGGGAATGACAGGATCAAAGGCTGTAGAGTAGATCCACTTTCTTCGTCATTAAAAAAATATAATAATTTTTTTGTCATATCATCTGGGGCATTTCATAAATCGTTAAAATAATCCCAGTTAAAATCTGCAAGTTATATGTTAAAATAATGGGTAAATAACCCAAAAAAATTATTACGATGCGAGCATAACATGCTAAGGAGAAACGAACTGACAAACAACTGGAAACAGCAGAAAGGGGTGTAGAAGCTAAATCTTTATTTTTTAAAATTAAAAATTCCCAGGTAAATGCTCGAGAAGTCTGATTTCTACCCTCCAACGAGAATTCATAAGTCCAAACACACCCCCGACTTTCAAATATCATCTAACCCTCACCCCGAACCTCTGAGACAAACCTCTCTGCTAAGGTTGATCCTCGAAGAAATGAAAAACATTTAATTTTTCACTAAAATAACTTCTGCTTCATTACAAATAAATTATGTTTAATTAATGATCAATTAAAAGGATTAGCAATGTATTGGAGATAAACATAGTCAATAAAACAATATATAATTTCTAGAAAAAATATAATCCATATAAACCAATCATGATTGCTATTAGCCCTCTTTTTTGCTTCTCTAAGATTACTTTAACCTTTTACATGAAAACTTATTTACTTTTATTCGAAACCTTGAATGTAATTACTTTTTAATACAATGAACTATTGCGTTTCGAAATATTATGACATCAGATAGGATTCCTGCAAAACCATAATTATCATAAAATACTTTTTATTCACAATATATCTTTTGTAATTCGATATACATGTTATGCTTCATGATCTAATTTTAGTTTATAAGTTCCTATTTTCTTAATCTGTATATTGTTGATCATATATACACTGTCTATATACGGAAATTGTATGCTAATGCACCTGAACATGTTCTCAATATGGTTAAAATTCTATTTTATAAGTTTTTTTTTGTTTGTTGGTAATGGTTAAGGTATACAGAAAAAACTTATTTCATAAATATATGATTGTTTTAATATATGTCTTGTGTATTTAATTTTATTTTATCTACATTTTCCTGCATAATGGAGCTGGCAAAGTGAATATTAATTTTCATCAAGTAGAAAACCCAATATTTTTGCGAGAGTTTTCAATCAGCCAGGAAGACATTTTGTCCTTAATGGTTAAAATTGTTAACCTGAGCTGCTCTCCCCACCAAGATGGACCAATGCGATTGAGAGCTTGCTTTGTGAAAACATACACTTCCCATAGGGTATAATAAAACCAAAATGTATTCGGAAGGGGTTTTTCGAAGTCAGGCGGGCACCCTCTGAGATCTCGGTTTTTTGTAGTTTGTACTATTGGAAAAATGTTGAAATTTAACCTTGAAGTATTATAACTCTGGAGAAGGAGTCGTCATGCTGATAAGGCTGTAGATCTGTAAATGTAGAGGTTTTTTTCACATCTGGAGACATTGGCAAACACTATAAGTTTAAGATTTCGAGGTGGGTATAAATTTATTATCTAATAACATTTAATTGAGAAGTTTCCATGCTGTTCATTTAAGTTTAAACATCAATAAAATTGAGCATATCTACTTTTTACTTGTGCAGGAACGAATTTACATTATTTTAATTAACAGGGATTCATTCGTTATCCCTTTAATGTTTCCAAGGTTTTAAACATACCTAACCCAGCTGGGACTCAGACCTAGGTAATATTAACCATGTCTTACCCGATATGGTATATTATATTCTTAGTGATGGAAAAGTGGTTGGAGTGCTTGCTTACAGAACTTTGCCTCTGAGTTTTTCTTTTCAACACTTGTACGTGTTAATGCAACATACTTTTTAGAAAATTTAAGATCTCTCTCTCTCTATCTATCTTTATTATGACTTTCTAATTAATTTTTAAACCTTAATTCATTGACAAAATATATAAAAATACTAGCTGCTTCAAAAATTTACATACAACTTTTTAAAAAGATATATATATATTTATTTGTATATCACACTCTCTCTCTGTTAAAGGTAAATAGTGTTCCAAAACACACACACATGTTTCTATAGAGTGTTGCAAAACATACACAAGTAAGTACAGGAGGTCTCAAAATTGTTAAAACTATTTCTTTCTGAAACAAAGTCGAATTGGATTACTCCAACGTGCTAATAGCTTGCTGATATTCAATATACACTTCGATTTTGTATGCAATAAGGGTAATTTCATTGTCTTGTTGATGCATCTTTACATATTAGTGAATAACATCAAACCAAATACTTTTTTTATTAAATTTCCCTCATTAGTTCTCTCATCCCAAATAATGCCATATCACTCGAATTATACCCACAGGTGATTCCAGAGGAGAATCATCATAGTTCGTTTCACCCCAGTCAGACATAATTGCCCAAATTAGCATTAATTTTGAGTTTCCTTTGGTAGAGATGTATGTCGAATTAGAGCTATATTTTTATGTAATTGTTTGAATGAGGGGCAATTGTGTGTTTTTTGGATATCTATTACTTTCCTGCTATACAAACTTTCTAAATTGGGCTTTTACTCATCTCCATCTACATATATTTTACAATTATTCAGGTTACGTTGGCAAATATCTTCAATATTGTCATACTCTATACATTTTAAAACATGGCGATGGTTTGAAACCTATCTATTACTTTTGTTGTTTTTGGGAGTCAGATATTTCCAGTCAAACAGTGATTTGAAGCTAAATAGAGTTTTATATTCATGCATTTTAGTAATAGCTAATTCTTTAATGATACTTTTTTTCTGCAGATTTTAAATTCTTGCACATTCAATACCATCTCATTGTAGCCACGGTTCTTTGCCTACTGACTCAATTTATTGTTTTCACTATCTTATCTCTCATATTTTAACTTGCTAATCTATCATGAATTATCAGAGAGTAAGATTTTTTTGCCAGAATTGGTGTATTTGCAATAATTTCAATTCAGGAATCAATCATGCTATTTGTAATCTTGTCATCTTATTTGCTTACATCAAACACAAATAGCGATCCTCTACTTTTAAATGTTTTGGGTTGTTGGATCGGTGAACACCTTTTGTTATAATATGTATCCTGAAACTTTGTATACATGTCATAGGAAATAAGGAATTCGCCATTAGCAAAATTCAAATTTAAATTTGCATAGGGGTTAGCTTGACTGTTTAGATACAGTTTAAATTCTTCATATCACAATGATTGAATACTGATCTATCAGGTTTTAAATAGTTATGTCAATTTTTTGAACACAAATGACAATATATCTCGGTTTTTTCCGATGAAAAACTTGATTTCACACTCCACACTATTTTTTTCAGCTAATGGTACATTTGGAGATATCTCTAAATCCCACAAAATCTGAAATTTCTGATAAATTTTAAAAACTTTACACATTCATGAGTATTAAATTCAATATGCAGCATAAACTATTCCATGCTGCTTAATTCAAATATTTCTCCTTCCTTGTTATTAGCCTTATCATATATGACATTCAAGTGTGTATCGCCAAATAGGATAACTAATTCTTGTTTACAATTTAATATAATGTGTTTGTAGTCTTCAGCAAAGCCAAATACATAATTAATGGTATACAACTTTGTATTTTCCACCTCGGATTATTTGTAGTGAGTAATCATTACCACAGTTCCACCTAAAGACCATTCACTGTAAAGTGAGAACTTTTGAAAGCACTCTCATTTGGAATAATAGTCAATATGTATGATTTACTTCAGCCTTAGTTGTTAACTTATGAGTGTGGTGGAATATACACACTGTGTTTATTACTTGCATTGCAATATTCATATTAAATGTTCTTTTAAGGATAAAAAATGTCTGAAAGGAAAAAGTAACCAGGCTGCAAAAGTGCTCACTTTACCATGAACCGCCTGCAGACATAAGCCCTATATAAAGATTGTTTACAGTTCCCGAGAGATTGCTCTTTATCATGGAAGTAATTCCAACATCTCATGTTTGATCGATTTCCACTCCATTTGGCAAATATGCAATTCTGTCGATTAAATGAAGTATTCCATTTCTTACTATTCTTGTAGTTACGGGATTACTTGCATCGGCTGTATTTTTAATTGTTCCTATAAATCTTAAACTTGATTGCGATGGTAATGTGTAAATATCATGATTTTGTATTGAAATCCTTATTTCCGAAGAAAGCATATACAGCCCTGCTAGGAATGTTTCGTACAAATGATTTCCGTATTAATGATTACATTTTCATAGGTGATTGGTTCTTCAACATAAAGTATGTCTTCCATTTCTATTAACCATATATCCTTATTCTTTTAAATACTCCTTGTTACCTTGTGTTAACTTCATGAGTAACTTCTTTGAAGTGAGCATTTTAAGCTTGCACTTACGTCGTTTTACTTCCCTTCTCTTGAAATATGTGCCTTGATGACATAGTTATTAAAAGAACTGCCTATTTTATGACCAAATTTACTATTATACACAATACCTGTTATGATTTTAATGCACAATGGAATGCAACTGTCTATATAGCTCTTTTAAAAACGTAAACAGATGATAATTTATTTGTTTCTAAAATAAATAAATTTACCATCTTGATCCACAATTGTAACAACTATTTTATCAATACAATTCACTATTACTGGAAGATATATTAAAGTACTGGGTTTTTCAATTATGTTTTATACTGGTGCCAAATCACACATGTATTCATGTATTGTATTTGTCGGTTTTCCATTCAAATATGAACCACCAACAATATTATTATTTATATGACATACCTTCGCTGATGATATATGAACCTGTTTTGATGATTCATGCAATTGATTAGCTAGATATACTCTCAGCTTGTGACCTACCATATTTGCAATTAAATTGTCTTCCGAGAAATTGATATCGATCTTACTATACATTGCACTAGTGAATGTATTTCGGTTTCCATGAAATCGGAAATGTACATCTTCAGGTGAAGCTGCTTTAATGGACTCATAATATTCTACTGGTATCACATTCTTGTAGGTTTTTTGGCCAATATTAACCATAAATGATTGGTTATTCATATCAATGTTTGGTATGTTGTTGTAAGTAATGATTTCGATTAAACTTTTTTGCCATTCTCCACCTAACTCCAAAGCTGGGAAATATACCACATGCAATTGTGTTAAATTTACACTTAATATCAACATAATTGACATATTACTATTATGTTTTACTATTACACTTACTTATATAGCCTATTTAAAGCCAAAAAACGTAAACATAAATGTCCACCATTGGTTTTAATTGGTAATTGTTCCATTTTGTAACTGTACCTTAATTTTTGTGAAATGTCATTGCTTTCCACTTACAATAAGGTAAACAAGTATATTTTAACAATAATAGATATTTATTCAAAGTATATTTGGGGTTTGCCTTTGAAAAACTTGGAAACATGTATACCAATCCAACAAAGAATTTTTTGAAAGAAAGAATGCCATATTCGCTCCAAGTCGATAGGGGAACCAAATTTTTTCTACACCTTTATGGAAACTAATGACTAAATATGGTATTAATTACTACACAGTGTATTCAGAGATTAAAGCCAGAGTTATGGAACGTTAGAACAAATCGATTAAGCAGTTTATATATAAACACTTCACATCGAGGGGAACTTACAAATGTGTTGACATTTTGCCTGAAATAGTTATATGTTATATTTCCAGATAGCATAGAAGTATTAAGATGGCACCCAATGAAGTTACCGACAACATTTAAATGAAAACTATTTATAATAATATTAAAGTTATCGACAAAAGGAAACCAAAGTTCAAATTTGGGGAATTAATTCGTACCTCGAAACAGAAAGGAATTTTTGAAAAATAATCTATGGTTAATTTGTCTTATGAAATATTTAAAATTATTTCAGTTAGACAAACATCCCAGAGTGTATTACCTAGAAATCTATGATGGAGAACCAATAAAAGGCATAATGTACAAACATGAACTGCAGAAAGTCAGTTCTCAAAATGAACATTAAATTCATAAAATCACTAAAACGAAGAAAGATATGTCCTTGGTTGAATGAAGGTGTTTCTCAAAAGTATACTACTCTTGGGTTAAGAATGAAAATTTTAAAAGATTGTAATACAATGATTGTAAAATTATGATAGTAAATAAAATAGTTTTTATTTATATTTGTTGTGTAATTTTATTTAGTAAATCAGTAGATAGTTTATGGAGGTAGTATTTATTCTACAATCAATCTGATTGTTGATTGGATTATCATTTCATTGGATTAACATTTCAGCAGATATCCTATATGTTTAAATCATTTTAAATACACAATACTTTAAAAATATTCCGAACTTTTTTATTTCTTAAGTTAGATTTTTTCTAAAACAAATTATATGGTGGGAGAGTGCAAAGTTTTCCATAACCACTGCCTATTGGGCGCCCACAACATCGAGTTTCTTCTTCAAAGCTTTCAACTGTCGGCCGAGGGTGGTAAGAATTGCCACATCAGTAGAAGTCAATGGGCCAACCTGGGCCTCCATCTTGGCAGACAAGGTGTTCATGTTGGTCGATATCTGCCCTTCAATGTCCCGCAGTGTATCGCCGAAGGCGAAATCAGTGAGACTGGACACAGTCTTGACCAGCCTGATAAGGTTTATATCCATACCCATACCCAGTATATTATTAGCATAAATGTGATCCTCCAGGGCAATCATCTTCGCACACAAGCCAGACAGTTTGCGCACATCGGTGGTCAATGCATGTAAGCCAATGGTCAACGTGTTGGCCAGTTTCTCGCACACACCATTTAGCTTTGGCTTCAAGGCCATGAGCCAGGACACATCAGATTTGAGCGAGCAAAGATGAGACTTGGTGGTGGTACATGCGGACTGTAGAGATCCCATAGCTGTGGAAGTAATGCTGCAGACAAAATACACCTTCGCTGCATGCTATTGGGATTAGCCAATGGCTATAAATACATGATTATCAATAAAAAGCAAGAACTGTTTATTCTCACAGCAAATATGCAAGCTAATGCCTTTCTGGTTATGGCGACCATGCACGAAGTCACGATTGTTGCTATCTGGTCCATAGAATGGCTTCTGCCACATGTGCATGTGAAAATGTTGGAACGGATAAAACTGTTGAATTATACCAAGAAGGGTAGGAACATCGACATGGCATTCCGCAAGTGGAGTCTAGTAATGTACCAGAGTATTCCACAGTTCACAAGCATCAATTGGAATGTAAAAACCACCTTTCCAAGCAAAAAGCCATACTACATAATAATCAAGTTTCAGACGGGAAAACAGAATATTATCGGCATGGACTGCTCGATGTTCAACCATGTAAGTATAAAAAAAGTTAAAGTACACCTCAACTCGGAGTACTATACCTACGGCGACCTAAATATCAATTTCGCAAATGGGAACATGGGTACATGGTACCATACCATAGGTATGCTGAGTTACAGAGGGCCTACAATGGCCAGTCTCCAATGCAGTCCCCTCTGCTTGAATTCGACATCAGTAAGCAGAATGACAGAATACAGAGTGGCATGGTGGACTGCAGAATCGAAATGACCGCCATGGTTAATTTCTCTGCCAACACTCAGGCCTATACCCTGATAATTCACAACCAGCTCGTAACTTACAATGTGCGAGACTGTATAGTTCAGTTATTGATGTAAAGTATATTATTACTCATCCCCTCCCATCCATCACAATGTTCGCGAATGTCCAGGGCTTCAGTTTGTAGAGTGGCTTCATAGTTAAATGTATCTGCATAGCTTATGAGCATGGTAGTTTGGCATCATGTGCCTGCCTACAACCCTTCCCATGGCATACACTCGATGAGAAGAGTAAATATATGGATGTAAAAACATTAACATGGCAAACATTGGGACAACGGTAATGCAGCCTACGATTAGGTACGAGAGGTACTCACATGTATGTTGCCCGAGGGCACCATCTACATCGCCAGATGAGAAGTGAAGCTGAGGTTAAGTATTCATAGTAGCAGTGTGATGATAGTGTTTGGTGTATATACAGAGTATGACTGCCCCTCAATGCAGGTATGGAGTTCTAGGTGCATGCTGCACCACTCATGCATCGAGTGTGGGTGGGGCTGGGCATGACCGGATATGAATGTGCTACTACTGTGGGCATGGTCCTTCTGCACTGGAGGGGGCAAAGCAATGACTGTCGGACAGAGTATGTCTGCATATAGGAATGAAGGCTTGGTACACCATGTTGGCTACAAGTGGTCATGACCACCACTATGTAGAATTGAAGATGGGAGGACACTGTAAGGCTGGTGCCCAATGGTGTATAAAAACCTGGTGTGATGGATAGGACAGACCACTGTATCGTGTGCACTTGTGGGATGACAGAGGCTCGGTTTGCGAAATTGAATGGCAACAGCCAGTTCAAGGCATTGGCCGACCTCACATTGGGCAAATGGTACATGGCAGAGGGCCTCTAGCAGGCCAAAACAGCATAAGGCTTGTGCATCAAAGGTCTATTGCAAGGCATCAAGGTGCAAGTACCAATGTGGTATGTGCAGCTTATCAATGACAGAGACATGGCAGCAATAAACAATGGTAACATGTTCATAATGTACTGTGGAATCAATCCCATAGGCAATTGCAAGGCAATGTACACTGTGGAGTTTTCATATGTGACCTCGCTGGCATTCCCTGTCTCAACCGCAGGAAAGATAAAACTCAACATGCAAATGTATACTGCCTTTAGTCAGCTTGATGTGGACAAATATGATAGCATCACGGTCGGCTACTGCTGTGCACACTTCAAACTGCCAGAATGGCCAGAGCATGTGGAAAGTTGCACTGGTCTCTATCATTGGGTGAGTCACAGTGACTGAGACTATCTCAAAATGTATCCAACACCCTGCAGTATTGTTGCCTGTCTGGTCTACTACCTACGACCGAGCTCCGAGCTACTGTTACCACAGCCTCCCTGATGGAATGTGCAAACCAAGGCGATATATGCCAGGTATGGTTACAGCAGACAATTGCATATGAGCTGTACCAGCTGAACAGACTTATGCGGTGGACAGAGTCTTGCACCGAGGAAAAGCATACCACCATCATGATGTGTGGCATGGTGATGTGGATGATGCAGTGTATGCTGCTCACCTACGAGGTGTTTCTCGCAGTAAAGTATGTATAAGAAGCCATGTGCACTACATCACACATGCAGTCAGCATCAGAGTATCGCTCAAGAGAGACATGAGTTTCGACCTGCATTTGTTGGTGGCGCAACTTCCATAAGAGTTAACCCTCACTTCCACCATGGGCTTCAACCAACATGACAGTGTGCAATTCCAATCAGAAGATACTAACCTCTACAAATAATATTATGTGGGCTACCAACAATTTGTGTTCAAAATGGATCGTGGGTATGAGCACGTCCAGGTGTGTGATGGTAACAACCAAATTCGGGGCTAACAGGATGCCTGGGATGAATTGCACAGCACTATACAACCATGTGACAAGTATGACGGATGGGCTGTAGTCCATTTGCACCCCAACAGTCCCCTCTCCATCAATGGGTACATCCTCAAAGCTCATGCACACTGTGAAAACATTATGGAATGCCAGTGTGCATGCAGGCAAGTCTACCTTGCCCTCAGTAAGGAGGATGGCATAGCATGTTGCTGGAGCAATGAATATACAGGACATATACACACAATGACGATGGGGGACAGCAAATAGTACCTACCCTGCAGTACATGTGTGTGTTGTGTATATAAGTAAGAACGAGTACTTCACTTGAACAGTATGGAGGGCGATGCCGCATGTAATACCAAGGGCGAGCTGACATGCAACAGCATGTGTAGGTTCTGGGAAGTTGTTTGTACCCTTGTTGAATGCCTGCTGCTGCTGTCATGGTCCAGATGAGCCTGTGAAGGAGGCAGCAGCTGGGGATATGTACTCCACTGGAGTGCTGCACTGTCCACCATCTGTGCCCCAACATGCTGCTGCCCTGCAGTGTGGATGAAGTAGTAGCAGCACAGCCACCACCCTCAGTGCTGCCCTCTCCCTGAGGTTACCCAACCACCACAGACCATTACCACACTATATGACGACGAGGGAGCAGCAGCAGCGACCACCCAGGAGGTGGAGGCGGCCCAGGCACTGCCGGACGTCTCATGTTGGCTGAGCCGGAAGCGACAGAGCAAAGCATCGCAAATGATGGTTGTATTGAAAGAGATGCTGGACATGTTCGCCAGCGAATCACCACAACCATCGAAGCGATGCCATCCAGCAATGGCAGCGGCAAAACATCAGTGGCCATGCCCCTGGTGCTTACGCGGAGGCAGAAGCAGCATTTGGATGACTCCACCATCACTACCACATGCAATCTGGTCGACACAGGCACTTCGACCGAGGGATCAGTGATGCTGGATTCTGCCACCTCTACCCGCCCTACGAGGAGAAAGGCATCGACGTCCATGTAGATGCCTTCCTGATGCCCTCAGCAGAAGACAGCAGCAGCACTCCCAGATGTCCACCTCCTCTTGCAGGACAAAAGGAAGGTGGTGCTGCATTGCGTGTTCGAGACCGTGCTGGCCTCTATGTAGGGTGTATGTGTTGGTGTGCAGCCAGGACCTGGGCCTAGTGATGTGTATATATTTGAATATTTGCTTTTTATTATGTGTGTTTTTTCGAGAGAGAGTTGTGTAGGCATGTTTAAATAAATAGTATTTTGTATATGATTTATATGTGTTATTATTTTGTGAGCATGTGCCCTTTCTCTCATACTACTACTCCTATGTCTACCTGTTATTGTCTCCAATGGAGTGAATATAAACCATATGGGCACAAACTAGAAACAAAGTAAAGGTGAAAAGGTAACAATGTATATATATATATATATACAATCAATGCCGACCAACACTATTACACATATGGGGCACATTCTCACTGATGTCCTCGGCATCTTGCCAATGGTGGGAGGGGGTTCCACACGAAGATGAAGGCACTGAGGTCAACATTGCACTGCCTTGTCGCCTGGATAAGACCACCACACCTGCAACCTTGCCATCAGAACAAGGCTGCCATAACCACAACCTGTAACACACACAGCCTTTCCTGCACGTTGCTCGGATTTACTACCTCCACACAACACACACTAAGGTATGTGGTGAGGACAGCGCCTAAAATTGCGACAAACTACCCCAATAAATTGGCAGCACTACTGTCAAGTAATCATTTGGGTCATATATACAGCATGAATAACATACAAATACCAGAACAAATGGCAGGGCAGGTAAAATATGTGGAATAGATACTATTGTAATGCAGGAAAGGAAATTATCAGTACCAAATTGTAAATAAACATGAAACATCATCAGTGTGGTGGGAAGACACCAAAGATAGCTGACAGCACAAAGTAAAGTGGGGACAGGTAGAAGTTAAAACCATGTAAGAAGTCATGTAGTTTTGGTATAGGCGACCATACCCTTCAGCGGTAAACAAATTATACATATACCGACCTCCACATGCATGTCGCTCCCGTTGGGATAATCGCTGTACCACCTGGGGAGGGTGAAAAAAAAACAGAGTTCCCTGGTCGGAGACCCAATATAGACAACAATATCCCTGGGTAGATATTGTGTGTGTGTGCAAAATGCAGATGAGTATAACCAAATAAGTCGAGATGTAAAATATAATGAGAGTGGTTGTTAGGAACAAAGAACAGTACATACTTAGCAGTAGATATATAAACACAAACATAGAAGTCATAGTGAGTGAATGTGAAATTTTGCATGTATCACATATACTAGCACCATGCACTCAACAAGTGTGTGGTACTAGTATATGTGTATGTAGTATAGTGTATGTGATATCCCTGCAGTAGGCGCCGACATGCTACTAGCACCATCTTCATGAAACAGCAGCAACACACGATAGTATCATTATACAGCTAATGTATGTACTTGCTAAATGTGCACCAGGACACAGGTTGTACACCTGTGCAGGACTTGGACTGCTCCTCAGATGATCTCCAGGACATGACCAGCCAGCATATGTGACAGGGCAGATCATACCCCCCACCACCCATATATGCTCCAGTAGGCCAGAACCAAGCCTCACAAATGTATACAGTATGACTTGTGTGTGGTATACTGTGGGAGAATGATCTGAAGGATGGGGGGCCAAGAGTGTGAGGAAAAGGAACTGGTGGTATTCACGACACCATATCATACAACCGGCCAGCATACCTGACTAGCTGTAGTATGTTCTCCAACCTGCTGTAAATTCTCACAGCACAGACATAATTACACACACTAACAACATGCTTGAAAATCACATTATACAACTCCTGCATGTACTTGAGCATGCCAGCCAGGCAAGTCAATATACATGGTAGGATAGATATGGCTCCTACATATGCTGTAGTGTGTTGGAACTAGAGTAGAAGAATTCCAGCATACCTGGGAGGATTCCTGTACAGCTCCTGCTTGAAGCTCCAGCATGCAGGGGCAATTCCACATGCACATACAGGTAGTTAGTTGCAGGAAAGGAGAGCAGAGGCACTTAAGCTTCTACGACCCTGGGGCGAGGAACTGCCTCCTACTATGCATCCCAACACTGTTGCCCTTGAGAGGGCAGACATATGTGTTTATATGTGCCTGCCCAGGCATGTGTGCACTGAGATTTACCCAACGTAGCCATAGGGGATGATGTATATTCCATGGTAAAAGATCTAACGCTTGTTTTCTATCCACGACAGTGCAAGCTTAGTGCTGCATTCTGTGTAGACACAATAGTGATGTGACCTAATGTTATGGGCCTGCACCATCATGAGTTGGTGGTCCAGAAGAATGTGTCTGTAGTCTTAACTGGTAATGACTCGTTGGACAATGCTCTTCTGAACCCCCTTGGCCTGCTTCATGACCTTGTCCCAGATCACAGTATAAATCCTGGCACAATATGGCCATGATGAAGGAATCTGTATCCTTGTATACCAGCTTCACATCAGGGCCATACTATGCCTTCATTACTTCATAATGGAAACTGTACATTAAGGATTTTGACAGGTCCAGTACAGCAAAGCCAGCACACAGCAGATTGTCGAACAATATATGCTCATTAGTGAGCTGGACAAGGGATAAAATTTTCTAATATATTGTCCGGCAAAGGAATGTTAGCTTGGATATGATCTTCATCGTACTCACCTCATTGCTGACAAGCTCCATATGCTGATGGTTGCATTTGTTCTCCATCAGCTCTCTGTACATATCATTGTTCATTAGCTCGATGAAGTCCCATTCGAACCAATGCCTGCTTGAGGGTGACAAAGTGGAAGATGTAGTATGTCTTCCACCTAAGAGTGGTCATAATCTTGGGCTGTATGGACCCCTGGGGAAACTTGTTGATGGGCAGGAACAGAATATCGTGATTGTCATCATGTAGCACAGCAGGGCAGTCTAGGTTGACCTCCGGTATGTATCCAATCTGTCCATCATCTGGCACCGACATAATATCTATATTGGTGCTGGTTTATTCAAAGCCCCCATAGGGCAGGGGCAGGGACATTATCATCCATAAAGGTTATTAGATCGATGTACTGGAGGTAGGTAGATAGTCAAGTAGCATTGTATGTGGCAGGCAGGTCCTTGTTGTTCGCCAACATGTGATGTGTGATACACTGGGCCACCCATCCCCGGATATCAGCCTCGATGAACAGGTGGGTGTCATAGTTCAACATCACATCGAAGGAGAATTCGAGGGCGCTCATATCCCAGATGCAATTCAGTCCATACATCACTAGACAGAGCACCCTGAAATTCTCGAAGACGTCACAGGGGAGGAGGATGTTGTTTGTGAGGTACATCTTTGCATATGCCTTCAATAATGTGCAACCAAAGGTTACCCAGACCATCTACACGTGGCAGTACTCTTCCTTGCTGATGGTGGTGCCGATGAGCCAGTTTTCAAGGGATGCAACACCAGCAGCTGTGGCTAGCCGAGCATCCCCAATGATGACATGTAGTAATAGAGGAACATGCATCATGAACTCGAACTGCCGGGGATTGGCAAAGACAGACAACATGGTCTGGTAGTCCACAGACGGCAGGTTCTGGGCGAGTGTGGTGACGCAGGCAGACATGAACCTGTAGGTGTCAATGAACTGTATGGTAAACCTGTCGCTAATTAATTTGCTAAAGGTTATTAACTTTTCCTGGGTGTTTAGGATGATGAATATGTCCACCAGGTTGTGGAAGAGGATCGGCAGGCATTTGGGGTGGCGTTTGAGCTTGTTTTAGTTGTTACATACCACCCCCAATGAATGCCCCCATAAAGTGGTTGTGGTCACAAACCTTCCAGTTTTTGGCTGTGGTGAAGGGACCCAAACATATATAACAGGTGTTGGCCCTATTATAGCCAACCTGTTCGCCTGTCATCAGTGGTCACATTGGCTTAGACTGGCTATATATCACCTTCGCCAGAGTTCTGATTCTCAAGACTTCCACCATGAAGTGTTTGCCGGCATCCTCCCCAGTGTAGATCTTCAAATTGGTGGGGAGGCTGGCAGTCTTGGCTACTGGTATGATGTCGTTTGCCACCTTTATGTAGACCCCATAGCTAATGTCATGTACCATTGGCACCTATAGGTGAACAAGATCATTGTGTCCTGTTGACACATCTGGATTGGCTGTGTAATGCCTCGAAATCTATGTTCACAACTGTAGGTACTCTGTCGACATGATGGAAGTTCTGAAACCTGAGCACATGAGCCTGGCTGTTCTCCATGGTGGGCATATCAGCACAAATGGTGGTGTTGTCATTGCAGTACCTCCTGTGCTTGGCCAGAGTCTTGGCACCATTGAGCCATGTTACCTGCATCTGGCTATTGTATGTTCACAGAGATTGCTTGTACATGATAATGGGTAGTCACTTCCAAGCATACAAGGCAGGAGAAATTGGCTATGAGGCAGTAATGCACATTGCCATCTTCTGTTATCATGATGAAGATATCGAAGTGGATAGCCTGCTCCACCTTCAATACTCATATCAGGACAATAGTGTTATCTTCCTCACAAGCATAGATATTCATGCTGACCAATGGGTTCCTCCATTCAAACAGAGTTACCAAACAAAGAGGGGCTGGGAAGGCCAGGCCAGTGACGTCAAACCTAGCCTCCAAGTCGTCGTACCACCAGTCATTGTGATAGAAATGGTCCCTCTCCATGTAGCATGCCAGAAATGTGCATTTGAAGCACTGCTGGTCATGATTCTTGGGATTGATGATCACTTTCTTTGATGTGATCGAAGCAGGCAGGGCGATGCCGGAGAAGGCTAAAGGGAGTCGAGCTTGTTGATGTACAGCTGGAGACTCTTCACCACACTAAGCAGCCAGCCACTGCCCTTCCCCATGTAGTCCAACTCCTTCTTGCATATCTTAGTGATGGTAGTCATCACAATGTCTTCCACGTCGGCTACATTGTAGAGGCATGTTCTTCATCTTGAATTCACATTGTACAGAGACATTCTTGTGTGGCTCGGGTTTGTCATGTGTACACTCTAGTAAGATGTTAAACACTATGGTGCCACAAACATATATCTTCTGCTCCAGTTGGCCAATGATGCCGGCCTTCATATGTTCGAGGTAGCTGCAAATATCAATGGCACTGTTCGAGGTATTCTCTGTGACATAAGTCTAAATCACACCCTTAATGTTCTCTCCATATAGCCATGCTCATTGGCCGCACCAGCCCAGGTGAACACAGGGATGCATCATCGTCGTCCTTTGATGGCAATCTCTTGCACAGGCACAAAGGGCGATGGCTGTGGAGGGGTCGACAGTCCTAGTGGGGAGAGTTGGAAAGCCCTGGCTGAGCTGCAGTGGAAGGTCGATTGTTGGTCTTGCACGAGCATTTAGCAGGTGGTGGTGCAGGTCCAGTACACTTTGTACTGTGAGCACCCGTGATATCCTTACAGATTAAGTGCTTACTGCAGCTCCCACACTCCAGGGACTCTGCTTTGGGATTGACTTAACAACTGTGTTTGTTCTGCCTAGTGTTACTGGTATGTTAGAAACCTTTGCTGCAGTATTTGCAATGGACCATAGCAGCTTGCATGGATAGCCATGTGCGCGTGGCACAATGCCTGCCTAGGTTGTTGGCATGGGTATAGGACTTCCTGCACCTATTGCAGATGAGTGACTGTGCCTCCCTGAAAGGATTGAGGGCACAGTTCCTCTCATCTGAAGACCATTCTTACCATCCATAAACACAAGGTCACAGAAGATTTACTGAAGGGCCAGCTGCCATATCGGAGCTGCTAGAGTAGGTGATGGCGGTGGCTGAGAGAGGGTGAGCGATGACTATGTTTTCGAAGTAGCTGGTGATGCTGGGTGCTGCTGTTGTGATGTTGATGATGTTGATGATTGCGATGATGGTTGTGCTAGGGATGAGGAAACAAAAGTGAACAATGGCCATGAAGATGCCTTTTTTTGGAAGAAATATTATTATTTTTAAAATATTTTTCATGTGGTAGTGAACTACTCGGGGTGCTCCTGCAAGATCTACATGCGAGCGTTCCAATGACTCCCTATCCCTCCTGATGCAACACCCAGGCACTAGGAACTAGCTGATACATAGAAAACAAACTGTTTTTTTTTGGTGGCTCTTTGAGTCGAGGTCTTTGGATCCGATGAGGGTGTGGTGACGTGAGTAGGAAGCATCGTCATAATAAAGGGGCAGGAGGCACCCGTGAAAGCCCCCATTGACCTATAGCATTGATCAGCATAATATTCACATTATGAAGCATTTTTCGGCTAGCTTTTTCAGTCTATGAGGGTGAGGTGACGTGTGTGTATGACAGGAATGAAGGGGTGGGAGGTCTCCGGCATGCCTCCCACTTGTGAAAACAACATAAAACAAACCAGTGGCCTGACTGGGGATGGAACCCAGACCACCTTTGAGGGGGGGCACGAGCGTGCTATGGTAACACATACCGGCCAAGAGCCCACATCGCCCCCGCCGCACTTGTACACACCTGGCCAGCTAATACAGATTATACTAATTATAATACCACGAGTTATGCCTAAGTGCATACCCATACACACATGTAGTGTGTACAAAATGTGTAATTTATTTATATATAAATATTTCCTTTCTATTAAATTTCATAGGTCCACTTAACCGATGCATGTATAGTGAGTTGAGGGACATTTAAATAAATATAGCAATGTAAGTATCAAACATAATGTGTAGTTTCCGCAACTCTCGAAATTTTACGTCACAGGGCAAAGTAAAATATATCTTTATCGACTGTTGCTCAGAATAAGAAGGCTTTCAGCGCAGGTTAAATGAATCTGTGAAATTATTAAGAAAGTTAATACTTTATATTTCTGTTCATTTTTACACTTCGATACATTAAAAAGACAGAAATCAAAACAAAGAATTTTTTACTTATCGCAAATTGTTATATAACATTATTTTTCGATTTAAGATATTGAATTACTTTCCACATATCGTTACAGGTGGGCGTCACTCAGCACGCCCATTAAAATATATGCATGGGAGGGTAGTGAACCTTTTTCTACACTACATTTCTAAAGTGCCCACTTTATCGTGATCAGCCTTTAAGCATGTTTTAAATAAACATAAATATTTCACTACCACTCCCACTTATGAAGATAAAATTTGGTGGACCAGCTAGGGTTTCATTATGGGTCTCCTTAGTGGGAGACTTGTGTGGTATGCTAAAGATTCTTCACCAGCAGCTATGCGTGCTTGACATATACAAAACCAAAATATTACTACCCCTAGAGCGTGAGGAGAGAGGCATGTGTGTTTTTTATCGCAGTGTTCACCCAGCGTGGGGTGGAGCGGAAGAGGCCTGCGTTTCACCAGCATGTTGCCGGCAAAGGGGGGTGCGGGCATGATGGTGAGCTATGGACAAAGGGGTGATGATCATTGTCACAGGTGTAGGATCTCCATTCTACACAAATCTATTCACCGAGTTGTTGCTTACTCGTGGGTGGTTACAATAATTTTTTCTAAAGCACAGATTTTAGGGCCTCACAGATCCCTTAATAGTCACTTTAGGGTAAAAGTGGTACAAAATTTTTCATCTTATATTTACATCAGGAATAACCTGCCGGGGTTTGTTAGTGTTTTTCGGTCATCTTTCTCCACGGGAAACCCCAATAACATTTATTACTCCACATCTAAGACAAAAACCCGTGCTTTTAATGACAAATTAAGAGTTTTGGTAGCTGTTGGTGTTACTTTAATGACTTTTTTACTATAGTTGTATAATGTCACGTTGTACTATACATGTGCTACTGTTCGCTCACCACGTAGATGAGGATCGGTCGGACCGAACGTCTATATCTCACACAGTACTGGTGCAGGGAGATGGTGCAGAGCAGCTGGTTGTCGTGATTCTAGCTCGACGGAAGCTGCGAGATGAATAAACGAGTACCCTTGGCGGAGGGCATATTTAAGTGCTACAGCATGTGTGCCCCCTCTACCACCAACCCTGTTCCCACACACTGGTCCAGACAGCGGAGGGTTCATGCATTAGCATCATCCGGCTGGCTGCTGCTGCTCGCAGGGATGACTAACTCATAGTACATGTTCCTCTTAAGGCGAATTGTCATTATCAAATGTACCACTCCGATCAAGCGTAATTATCACAGTAGTATGTACATGTGGGTTGCGCCACAGAGAGTGATTCATTGGATTTGTATCACCGTTTTTTTTCCCCTGTCCCACTCTCTTCTAAAATACATACTCCTAGGACTGCTTGTCATGTTCATGACCTCCCAATTGTGGGGTTCATTATAATTCCGGTTGGGCTTTATCCTGGGTGGCTAAGATGGCACCGCCTGGCCGGGCTTCATCTAATGAGCCCTCGGGGGATAGGGTGGTGCTGGCTGGGACCTCGTCGCAGTTGGACGTCGGTGTGTGAGTGCCATTTTTGCAGTGCATTATGAATGGTGCCAATAGCATATGCGAACTTCAGTCCATGCTGGCTGCCAACATGGCCACCAGTATCACCACAATCATTCGGACTGGCTTATAAAATGGCCGCCATCGAAATATGTGCTCATTCGGGTAATAGGAATTCGGTTTTGACGAATGGTGGGAACATTTTTTTCCTGGCTGCCAAAATGGTCGCCATCAGTTTTGGGCAACTTTTCCTGGCTACCAAAAATGGCAGCTGTCGACATATGTGCTCATCGGGGTAGTAGGAAATCGATTTTGGATGAACAGGGAATTTTTTTTATTGGCTGCCAAAATGGCCGCCGTTGGTTTTGGGCATCTTTTTATTGTCTAACAAATGGCCGCCGTCAACATGGAATGGTACATTATAGAAGAGAAGGAAGAGAGGAATATTTTATGGGCAGGGACCTTAATATGTTAATTGAGCTCCTCGGGGCCTTAGCCTGCAGCCTGGTGGCCGCAAACTCTCATTTTTATGCTATTAATTACCCTTCATATTTTCCAGTCCTCCAATTCCACAGAATACTGTGTACCCCCCCCCCTAAAAATTCCAACACTGCCAATCTAAATACAGTAAACCCACGATTAACCATGTTATTTGGGGCCGGAGGAAACACGAATAAGCGAATTTGTATTTAAAACTCAGATAATCGCTTTTACACGTTTTTACTATTAATGGAACAATGATATTGACTCCGAAAATTGTGATAAAACAAAGTATCTATGATACATTTCAAAGCAAACACAAATCACTCATTGTATCTGCAGTATTTTAAGTACACGATACTTTAACTTATAATAATGTTGCACCGAGTATAGTTAATTGACGGCGCATCGAGTATACACAGCCCGCACCTGTGCCGGCGCAAGCAGCGGGCGCGTTGGGCGGGCGACACAGATAAGACGTGCGTAGTTGTGTGTGTGTGGCTCTCTCAACGTACATTGCTCAGACACGTCGTTTTAAATGGCAGAGTTAGTTGAAAGTTTAGAATGCAAAGTAATAAAAACTTTTAACGAGACTGTAAAAGAGGCAACCTGGAGTTTAAACGATACAGTACAATCTCTGTTACTAGGAGCTTATTTAAATTTTACCGACTTACAGACACATACACATAAATAAGCTTAAAACTTGGAAAATGTTACGTTTTTTGTAAACATTTAAACACTTTATATGAAAAATGTAAGAAAAGTTAAAACACTTCCTTAATTGAAAATTCTTCAATTTTTTTCTGGGCACCCGGACAATTTTTGTTGACAAAACGCCATGCTCAATTTTTTTTTCCTAACTTCTTTGGGATAATTTAAAATGCCTTTTTACGCTTTGTTGACGTTGAGAATACAACACTACAAAGTGAAAAATGAAAAAAAAAGTGATTTTGGGCGGGGGGGGGGTGGCTGCGGGCCGTGTCCTAAATCACAACCACATGCGACGAGTCTAGCTTTATATCTGTTGTCATCTTTTATCTTAAATACCCTTCTACTAAAAAGTAACTTCTGTTTTATTGGGATTTCTTTGCCAATAACAAACTGAAAAACAAGATTCTTCTTGAGTGAGGATTTTTCTTCCTCTATGGCTTTCAACCATTTATCCTTATCTTCACTGGAAATAGCTTCTCTGTAAGACAACATTACATATTTTTTTGCAAATATTAGGGTTTTCTTTTTATTCGTTCTTTTTTGCCCTGGTAGTACCAGTTTTCAATTTCAGTAACTATTTCAGGCAGAGACTCTAGCATTTCTGATGTTTTCGTTGTGGTTTAGTCTGAGGGAAAAACCTGAAAGGTTTCATCATCTACATCATCATGAAGCACAATAGTGTTTCTTCTCACTTCCACATTGTCTGCTAGTATTAGTGACGTTTCCTCATAATCCACAAGTGAAACTGTGTCTGCAATTATTTCTTGTGATGAATTGTTTGGTGCATAAACCTCAGTTGATTCCACACATGTCACATCTCATGAGAGTTTAATTTGTCTCTTTTCGGAGTTCCATAGTCTGTAGCCATTTGTCGCGTAACAAACCATAAGTTTGTCACATCTCTTGTCTAGTTTTCTTAGTTTCTTCAATTTCTTTCCCATTGGCCAGAGACCAGAATAATTTAGATCGGAAAGATCCAATCATTTTCCTTACCACATTTCGGCAGGAGTTGTGTCGACTGTAGCAGACGGGCTTCTGTTCAGCCGGTACGTTGCAGTGCGTAATGCCTAACCCCACAACTCCATCTCTAGGCCAGAGTCGAAAAGGAGTGCGCTCGTTTTCTCCATTAGCGCCCTGTTGAGACTCCCTGCTCGTCCATTTAGCTGACGAGTTGCTGCAGGGGCATAGTCTATCTTTATTCCCCTTTCTCGACACCAATCAGTGAGCAAATTGGCTACATATTCACCTCCCATTTCACAACGAAATTTGTATACACGTAAGTTCCATTTTGATTCGGCGTCAACAATGTAGTTTCAGGCAGCATCACAAACATCTGATTTGATTTAAATCAGACATATCACTGAAAAATGCGTGTAGTCGTCCAAGAAGGTAATAATGTTCCATGAAACCATCCCACATTGTGTCAAGTGGCCCATGCACATCCGTGTGTATTATTTCTAGCGGTCTCCTTGCTCTCTCTCTCTCTCTCTGTCTCTCTCTCTCTTGCTTTTCCAAAATGTTTTCAAGTCTGCTTTGATGTAAGGCAGGTTTCACATTGGATTTGACTCGTACAGAATTTTTGCTTGTCAAGTCCAGTTAATAAAGTAACCGATTTCTTCATACTATCAACATTCAAATGACCAATTATTGTATGACATAGATTAAGGTCACTTGTTTGTGTGATCTCAGACAAATGCGTTGTTCCACTGCAGATTAAATTTATATTATAAAGGCCAGCATTGTCCTCATCTGTGATTTTAGTTCTATCATTCTAAATTTCTACACCGTTGTCAGTATATTTGTCAATACCTCCATTTTCTGTAATTTTGTGTACCAACATAAGATTTCTTGTTAAACCTGGTACATACAGCACATTTTTGAATACACATACTAGGTACTCGATATCCCCTTAGAGCACGGGACACATGTTTTCATTTTTCTTAGAAGTTATAATTCCAGACTCTATACCTATGACATTGGGCAAAGAATCACTGTTGTTGATCATGTGGGAAGTCACCCTGAATCTAATACCCAACATCCCTGAGGATTTCCACCCATTGATTCTATCAAAAATGCAACCAAACCCCTTCTGCTTGTAGTAGTCATGTTGTTTCTATCCCGTAAGTAGCAGTTCTGTTCGGTATGGTTATCCTTTTTGCAAATTTTGCAACTTAACTGTTTTTTCATAAAATTCCTGGCAATGTGGCCTCTTTTGTTACACATAATTTTGTTACACATAAAACCAAAATAATTTTTTTTACAGTTTCGAATGCTACATTATCATGTGTTCTACTGATACGACTTCTCTCTTCTTCTGCTATCAGTCTGGTAGTTGGATTTGTCAGTGTCCTGTCACTCTAAGGGGTCGATTCCCAGGCAGTTGAAAAATGTCTAAATCTGTCTGGGAAAGATGACAAAATTTTATCCATCATCGTTTCATCATCAACCGTGTGGCCTACACTTTTTAGTTTCATGGAAATATTTTGTAAATCGGAAAGACCACATTTAAACTTGTCTATTTGGTACTTGAATAAATTCTACAGCAACGAACTTTAGTTGTGACTGCTATCTCTCTCTTAAATGGAACACGGTTTATCAAACATACACTTGCAGAGTCACAAGACATAATCAATTGAATATTACCTTTGTATATCGTTGTTACGATGTATCTTTGGGCTTTGGCGACTTTCTTTCCCCAATCGTTATATTGTTCACCTTCCCAGAACTCGGTGCTAACGACATTTTACAAATCCCTCCCCTTTCAACAACACAACTATTTGAAACTTCCAAATACTGAAATTAGAAAGACCTTAAGTTTTTCCACATGGACAAAATTTACTGACGCCATAGCCATTTTATTCCTTCGTTTATGTTCAGACAAATGCCAGACTTATATTCTTCTTGCAGTATTTATTACACCAGAAGTCTCTGGGCCCATAATCTGTCATAAATTTGATTTTTCTTTTAAGTTTACACGGTCAAAGTCGAGAAAACGTATATTAAAAAGTTTTTAGTTTCTTCTCATTTGTAGCACATAAACAACAGGGACGATAGCAAACCATTTCGTTTTTATGCAAGGAGAAAGTGATCACATATTAATTTTAATTTTACCTACTTAACAAAATATTACAGTCCTCCTATTCCCCTGAATCCTCTGAGCCGCACCCCATGCCTCGCGGGCATACTACTGCCACAGTCTTTGCTAATATATAAGTAAATCAATTTTTTCTTGCTTTTGCTGAATATTCAGCTTTTATGATATGTAAGAAGAATTGTCCTCCATAATACTTCCAGTCCTGCTATTCCCTTTATAACTATCCACCACTCCCCTCTTCAACACTTTCCGAATCACTCCAAAACTTGTAACAACATAATATATTGTTTTTTATGATTTAAAAAAAAATTATATATTTTTTTATTGGCACCAACCACCCACCTTCACCATGTCAAAACTCATCACCCGGGTTGTAAATACATAAATATGTCAATATTTTATGATTATTTGTTGAATATACATTTTTTTATGTTATGTAAAAGAAATTGACCTCCAAAATACTTCTAATACTCCTATTTACCTTAATCATCCATACTCACCCCCTCTACCGAAACCACAAACCATCCCATATCAGGAAAAATCCCCCAAGGCCATGTAAATATATAAATACATATATTTTTTTTTGTGATTTTCGCGAATATAGTTTTTTTTATAACTTGTAATATAAATTGTCCTACAATATACTTTCAGTCCCCCATTTCCCTGAATCATCCGCGTAACTACCGCCCACCCCTCCCCTAAATTTTACCCTGGTATTGTAAATATATAAAAGTATCAGTTTTTTATGATTTTTTTGGTAATTATACAGACTTGGACATATACACGATAGAAATTGACGTCCATAATAATTACAGTTCTCCCATTATACTGAATCATCTGCACACACAGTCCTTCTATGCAATGCACTGCAATATAATGCAATATAATAAAATAAAATAAAATCCACACCACTGCAATGCACTACAATGAAATGAACAGCAATTCAATTCAATGCTCTGGAATGTAATGCACTGCAATGGAATACACTGTGATGCAAGCAATACAGAGCAATAAACTGAAATGAAATGCATAGTTATTGAATGCAATGCATTGTAAAGCACTGCATTGTAATGCAATGCAATAAAATAAAATGCTTTGCATCAAAATGCAATTCAATACACTGCAATGAAATGCACTGCAATGAACTGCAATTCAATAGAGTGTCATAAAATCCCATTAGTTAAAACAAAATTAATTGGTGTTGAATGCAATGCAATGCAATGCAAATAATTGCATTGCACTGAAATACAATGCAATATAATAAAATGGATCGCAAAAAATGTAATGCAATGCAATACAGTGTGAAAACAAGCAATTAAACGAAAATAATTTAATAGGTATTGAATGCAATGCACTGAAATATAAAGCAAAATACTTCATTTCACTGCAATTCAATGCAATATAATAAAATGCATTAAAACTAAATGCGATGCATTGCAATACAATAAAATGCATTGCAACAAAATGCAATGCAATGTTTGCAAAGCAATACAATACACTTCTCTGCACTGCAATGCACTGTAATGATTTGCAATGCAATGCAATGCACTGCAATGGAAAGCAATGTAATACAGTGTAATTACATGCAATTTAATGAAATGTATCGATATTGAATGTATTGCACTGCAATGCAATGAAATTCAATAAAACAGTGATCTTCTGCAGTATAATAAAATGAATTGCAAAATCATGCAATGCAATGTAAAGCACTGCATTGCTCTGCAATACAGTACAATCAATTCTATGCATTGCAATTTACAGCAATGCAAAGCAAAACATTGTAAAAAAATTGCAATCTTTTGAAATTAAATGTATAATATTGAATTCCATGCACTGCAATACAACGCAATGCAGAACACTTCATTTTACAGCAATGTAATAAAATGAAATTGATTTGCAACAAAATTCAATTCAATGCACTGCAATGCAATCCACTGCAATGCACTGAAATGCAATGCACAACAGTACACTACAAACAATGCAATGCCATAAAATTATAAATGAAATTAATTGAAATCAAATGTATAGGTATTGAATGCAATGCACTGCAATGCAAAGCAAAGCACCATATTGTACTGCAAAGCAATGCAATATAATACAATTCATTGAAACGCAGTTCAATGCAATGCACTGCGATGCAATGCACTTCAGTGAAATACACTGAAATGCACTGCTATATAATTTATTGCATTGCAATGCACTGCAATACAATGCACAGCAATGTTTTGATATGCAATGCAATGTAATGCAATACAATTTAGTAAAATGCAAATAATTGAAGTGAAATATATTGGTATTAAATGTAATTAAATGCAATGATATGCATATAACTGAATTGTACTGCAATGCAATTCAACATAATATAATTCCTTGCAAAATTCGCAAGGCGAAGCACTGCAATGCAATACACAGCAATGCAGTGCAACGCAATGATATGCAATAGAGTGCTGAAAATGAAAATAAACTAAATGAAATATATAGCAATTGAATGCTCTGCACTGCAATGCAATGCAAAGCAAAGCACTGCAATGCACTACAATACAATGTTATGGAATGGAATGAAACCACATTCAATGAAATGCACTGCAATGCGATGCAATACAGTGTAATATAATGCAATTAAATGAAATTAAATATATGTATTAAATGCAATGCACTGTAATACAATGCGATATAACTAAATGCATCGCAAGTAAATGCAAAATAATGCATTGCAGTGCAGTGCATTGCATTACAATGCACAGCAATTGAATATGGTGTAATAAAGAGACATTTATTTAAATGAAATATATTTATATTGCATGCGATGCGATGCAATGCGAAGCACTGTGTTGCTATGCAATGAAAGATAACAAAATACAATACCATGCAATGCATTATACTTAAATGCAATGCACTGCAATATAGTTTAATAAAATGCAATGAAATGTATAAGTGGTGATTGTAATGCACTGCAATGCAATGCAAAGCACTGCATTTCACTGTAATGCAATACAATAAAATGCATTGTACCAAAAAGCAATGCAATGCAATGCACTTCCATGCACTTTTATGCTCTGCAATACACTGCAATGCAATGTTTTGCATTGCAATTCATAGCCATATAGGGTAATGAAATGCAATAAAATAAAATTAAGTCCATTGGAATGCAATGCATTGATATCCAAGGTAATACCAGCCATTTCAATGCGATGCATATCAATCTAATGCAATGCAGTGCAATGAAATATAATGGAAAGAAATCCACTGTAATGCAATGCAGTGCAGTGGAATGTAATGGAAAGAAATGCATTGTTATGCAATGAAATGCAGTGTACTGCAATGCAATGAGTAAGACTGCAATGTTATGCAATCCTATAATATCAAGTAAAATGAAATGCTGTAAAATGTTATGCACTGCAATGAAATACAGTGAAATGCGATGCCTTAAAATACAATGCAATGCAATGAAATCAAATGCACTGGATGCAATGCAGTGCAAAGCACTTCAATGAAATCCAATAATTGGAAATGCAATACAAGAAATGCAATGCAGTGTTAAGAAATGAAATGTATTGCTTCGCAAAACAATGATATGCAAAACACTGAAATCCAATTAAATTCTAAAGGAAAGCCAAGGAAAGGAATTAAATAGAAGGGGTTGAAGGGGTGTGGGAAAGGGGAAAAGGTCGATTAGAGATGTGAAGGTAAGCGATGGGAAGCATAGATGAGAAATGGAAGGGAATTGGTAGGGAATGAAAGTAAGGGAAAGATAAGGAAAGGAATGGAAAGGGATAAGGTAGTGATGGGAATGGAGGGAATGGAGCAGTAGGGAGGGAAGGGATGGGGCGGAAAGGGATGGAAATAGATGGAAAGGAAAGGGAAGGGGTGATAAGGAAAGGAAAGGAATGGGAAGGAAAGAAAAGGAAAATAAAGGAAAGGAATTGAAAGACCTGGAAAGGAAAGTAAAAGAAACAAACAAAAATGGAACAGAAAGAGCAGAGAAGGAAAGGAATGAGAAGGCAATGGAGCAAGAGAAGGGAAGAGTAATGAAGGAAAGGAAAGGTAGTGAAGTTAAGGGCAAGAAATTGAACGATATTGGAGTGATGGGAAGTAAGGGGAAGGGAAGCAATGATATAAAATTGTTTTTGCCTATAGAATTGAAGGGAGCCAGGATTTAACCTTATTAGATACAGGTGCTACAAGTTATTTTATTTGCGAATCTGTCGCTCGTTTGTTTGTTAAGAAACATAAAATGAAAAACAGTTAAGAAGTTATTCAATTTTATTTTAAATTTGCAGTTTTTTCCTGGACGAAGGGATTTTGGATAGTATCAGTTTTAATCTGTTCTATGATTTTTTGCTATTCCCTTTCTTGCTGAAACTAAGGCTAATATAAATTTTCAGTCCAATGTTTTAATTTCTTGGATTTCGGCCCCATGCATCGGTAATAAAATTAGTGAATACAAACCTAAAGTGGCCACGTATTCTAATTTAATATAAGCACTGCAGCAGAAAAAGTTGAAGGAAATGCTGAATGAGTTATCAGTGGAATGGGATAGGATGTGATCTGATGTGATGTGATGTGATGTGAAGGGTTTGGTACGGAAAGGAAATGGAAGGAGAGGGATTGTGAATGAGAAGGGGTTGAGGAAGGGTAAGGGGAAATTGGTATAATGCATTGTACTACAATGCGATTTATTGCAATGCACTACACAGAAGTTCAGTGCAGTTAAGTGAAGTGAAGTGAAGTGAAATGAAGTAAAGTAAATTACATTAAAGTAAAGTGAAGTAAAGTAAATTTAAGTGAGTTAGAGTGAAGTGGGTGAAGTGAAGTGGAGTGGATTGTAGTATAGTGGAGTGGAGTGGAGTAAAATGAAGTGACGAGAACTGAAGTGAAGTGAAGCAAACATACAGCCCATACCAGTGTGACACAATCATCTTCTTCTCATACCATCCACCAAGCCGACTGACAGAAGTCAAAATACACTAACCACCCATACCAAACACTTTTAACTCAAGCGTGTATTAGAATTACAGAACTCACCGACACACGCACATACTGCCCACACCTGTCGACATCACCAACAATCACAAGACAGATATGTTGGAAAATGTATCACCCAACATACTATCCATGTTAAACCAAGCATACAAAGCAATTTTTCAGTCCATACCAAACCACTACACAAACCTTCTTACCATCTGTCAAAACCAAAATTACTTAGTGATACCAGGTCAACCAACCTGCCATCACCTATAACCAAATGAAAACTCAATTCAACAGTACCAACCATGCCATCTCCTCTACCAATTATCATCAGACAAATATATTCATCATTTACTATAATTCAAGCAGCCCTTAGCCCACACTAACTTGCAAAAAAAATCACAATCCCAACATATTTGTCATACTATCAGACACCAACCAAATATCATACTACCCATCAAATAAACGACTGGATTATATCAACCTTCCATACAAATAATAATGCTGACCAGCACAACTCAGACATACAAAACAAAATATGAGTAAACCTGCATATCGGGAGTACTGGGGACTTAACCTTCTACAACTCAGACATACTTCAGTCATGCCACACAGATCACAATGTAGTAGTAGAATGCATCGTACTAACTGCTCATTTTATACCATCCCTACACCATCAATTAACACCACCAACCAAAGCATAATAGGGCACAACACTCAAACATACCAGACATTAATATAAATCTCTCTATCAAACATCCAACCACTTAACTAAGCGAGCCATCCATACTAATAACTGCTCTTACGTCTTGCCTCAGCCATGCCATGTCGAAAGCCAAACAACCCTGCAGGCCAACATACTATACCATCTGAATATATTACGAACCACCACAGCAGATAGCCATACCAGCCAAAATAAACAGCCCAAACAATATCATTCTTTCTAAACCAAGCATACCTTAATCATACAATTAACAATACAGACCATATAAAATACCATTCGTCAGACTTACTGATCAATCATAACAGTCAGCTATACTGACTACCATTTCACCTCATATAACTTCACCAGTTACATGTATAAACAAGCCATGCTATCATAAGATCAACACTATTAATGAAACATCTATGATACCTTAAACGTCTTAATTCCCTGATACCATAACTTACCATCCAATAATACTTACCAACCATACCAGATAAGCATTCTGCCACTCTCTTACTAACTAAAACCTCCCGTAAAACCATTCCACACTTACAAACTAATTACACAATTGAACCATTCTCCGCACACCATCGAAGCTACACATTTGTCATGCTGCCAAAACAATCGATCATGTGATCAGGTCATACAAATCAACATAATCACAATACAAACAATATAAGAAAACTAACTGTACAACCAAGTCATACTGATAGCTTATACTATCAGTATGTACCAGCCATTAAAAAACAATCATAGCCTGCACTTGGAGACAATATCATTATGTTACTCCATCCATTTCAACCATTTCAAGAGACAGCCAACCATGATGACATGGCCAGAGATCCATGTAAACCAAAACATGCTACCTTTAACAACTATGGTGAAAGATCAAACAATACAAACATTCTAAAAGCACATCTCTCAATGATAAGGCTATATACAATTCATATTATTATCAGACTGACCAAAATAATATTAAATCCATACATTTCGACATACTACTCCAACCATCTTACCTCTCATCATACCTCCTGCCCTCCTACTTAACAGACGTACAGGCACGTCACACTCAGAGACAAAGCTATTCCATCAGAATAAACTCCCTCCTACCATCAACCCAACCCACTACAATATCCCAGTTACACATTTCAGACATCGCTACAATCGCACTGATAGGCCATACAAGCAACATACACCATCAAACCAGTCAACCAGTTAATATGCCCAGGTCATCATATAGAATAGTTTAAATAAAACAAGAGAGACCGCACTCACATCTCTAGAAAACCTCTCGAGATGTCAAATCTCTCGAAAGGTTTACACAAGTACGACCGACCGACTTGCAATGATGATGAAGGCGAAGGGCAGGAGAAGAGGAAACTAGTTCCAACATTGCCGCTAGAGGAGGTGCGTGTCGACGACAAGTCATTTTTTCTCCACCACCCGACCAGATCACAATCACATAATATGATAGCCTGTGAGGGTATCCATACAACCCTTGAAAATAACAACTTTACCATTCGCTTCAGAACATATCTACCAAGCTATCACATTACATAAAACATGCATAGATCACGACCAATACACACAACCCTATGCAAACACCCCGAAAGACAATTCACTGTCAATGATAGTGTTGTAAGCGACTCATGCAAACCAATATTTCTAGGTTAGAAAGTAAATGTCCTTTCTTACTATACGTTCCGCACGCAAACACAGAATGAAGTAAATACCTAAACATTCATTGCTTGCTACCAGTCTGGTTTACCTAAACACACGAATAAGCTATACCTTTCCTTATCGTAGTAACATACGAAGGAAGAATATATTACATATAAAATCCCACCGTGTGTAATTAAACAGCTCATAAAGTTTACAATGCATTACGTTTTTTAAATATTTATTCAAGAATTCTTTTTAAAAAAGTATTATCTCCATATACATCTTGCAACATATATACATAGTCGTATATGACGCGAAGGCGAATAATATATTTAAACACATATTCAGAAGGAGGTTCGAAAATGCTACCAGCCATTACCTATACAATCCAAGATATTCCGTTTACTAGAGAACATTACCTAACATTAATCCACATAATCTCTCCTATAGACAAACATTTTGAACTGTCCATGCAAAAATGTTACCACCGTATAAGAATAATCTATGTACTAGAGAGCATTTACTATATTAAATATATAAGTTAGGACATCTCAACTCCTACAAACCTCTCACTTATAAACTTAATTTTAAAATCAGCGATACATTGCAATTGTTTAATGGATTCATTTATTTTCAGACATATATATATATATTTTTTTTTACACATTCCAATATGTTAATGAATTATTTACAGTAATGGAGACATCTTATATATCTCAATATTACGATAAATTAAATATGTCGACCAGCCTTTCTCCAATTCAGAATCATAAATTAATATCATATCAAACTATATAGTCCAAACCTCTATATACTTATCAAAAATTGTTTAAAATATTTCATAATATTTTGATGTCATATCATAGTCGCTGCTAAAGAACATGGCAAAAATCTATTTATGTGAATTATTCCAGATAAAATATTCTAACATATAATACCTACCATCATTTTTTATTACTAATATATTTATAAACAATCACTAGTGTTATTTTTTACCATATATAACTAGGATAAAATATATGTATATTGGATAATAAAATGGATAAAAACAATATACTTCCATAAACTTTTAACTTTATTTCACACACGCTTATCAAAAATACACAGTAATAAATACAAACACTCAAATATATTCTACATTCAACAAAAATATTTATCCTTTATTCTAATTTTATAGTACAAAAACTGTTGTGGGTAGTCAAGGCAGTCCGATTCTCATACACAACACAATAATTAATACATGGGTACATCATTTATGAAGTGCTGAATATACAGTTACTGGCATCATATTGCCTGACACTAGAGCTAGACGCGAATATCTTGCAATACTTGCACTCGCTTCTCGATGAACGACGAACATTGCCTTTACAGTTCTTTTTAAGTCTATACATGTTATCACTGCTGGCAAATACAGCATCTCACTTATCACAGTGGGATGACTTGTCTGCTTGACTGAACAAGAAATGACTACTTTCATGCCAGTGTGTATTACAACTTTGGCTAAACGTAATTCCCCAATAGCAACAATGACACCGTAATGCTTATAGCGACTCTTCAGAAACCTTTGCTGTCGTTAATTTTGATGGTGTTACAGATGGTAAGTCTTCGATATCTTCACGTTATAGCATAAATGTGATTACGATAATATCATTGACACCGTATTGCTTCTAGCGACTCTTCAGTTACACTTGCTGGTGTCGATGCCATCGGAGTTAGACATGCTAATAGTTCAACTATTGATTCCACCTTTAGCAGAGTACACGGTCATAGTAGCTGATTCCACTCGTGACGATCCACCATGGTCGTTGGCGAAATTACATATTTTTATATGATGTATGCTTATGAACTGTTTTCACAATATAACAGTAAGTTTATGTTTTCCATTTCAAATATTTCACTGTAGATCTGCTGATATTGAATAAGTAAAAGCAATATCCTTGATGCTCTGTTATACGAAGGATAATCAAAATGTTCATTATCTATCCTGTGAAGTCATTCATCAAACAACATATTTCAATGGTATATAAACCTTTTCTTTTTCTCTTGTAAACCCATTCTTTTCATATCCTGCATGCGTAAGAAGGAATTCTTTAGGTAGGTAGGAATGTGAGTTCAGTAATTTCTTCAAGTGCTGCAAGTGATTAAACTTTCTATATGTCACATTAGCTGATAAAATTATTTGACCACTAAAACAATAAACCATTATTTTTCACTATACCTTCATGATGAGAGAAAGACATCTTCAATTATCTGTAGCGACGATACACACACAGCTTTTATAAGTCTATAAATGATGTAACTAAGTCTCCATCCACTCGAACTCAGTCAGAGAAAGATAACTATTACTCGAACAACAGACGAACTGCGAATGAGACCATCTTGACTGTGTCAATATATGTCTGAAAATAAATTGCATTGCCCATGTTTTGAAACCCGCGCCACCCTTACAAGAAACTAGAGCTTAAATCCAACATCTTAGACACAAATCCCAGATAATTTGCAAATGTCCAGGCCCACGCCACTTTTTTGGAATTAACAGTCAAACCAGAATCCCTTAATGTGGCTAAAAAAAATTATGGTGTTGAATATGTTCCTCAAATGTATTGCTCTACACACAAACATCATCGATATAAGGGAACGAAAATTCATATTGAAATTCCCCTAAGATTAGAAATAAAATTCTTGTCATGGCATGTGGCACACAATTCATATCCATTGGAAAACATTTCCATTGATATTGGCTCCATGGGGTCAGAAAGACCAAAATCTCACATGATTCAGGATGCAGATCTTATTGCAAAAAAAAAGTCACATTTAAATACAAAATATTTGGCCTCACCCACCTGCTGAAAGACAGATTCAATTGTCGGTAGGGGAGAAGGGTCCACATATATTTTTTTGTTCACTTGCCATTAATCACAAGTAATCCCAAATGTCCCTGGCTTTTTTGACAGTAAAAATGCTGGACAAGAATATAAACTGCTTGAAGGCTCTAATATATCCTGGGCCCGCAACTCTGATACTAAGTTTTATAAAAAAAAATTTATTTGGCAGGAGCCATCCTGTAGAGTACTGATGATATGGGCTTAGTGTCTTTCAATTTTAAGACAGTTGGTTGCATTACTTAATGGCCAATTTTAACTGTAACTACATATTCAAATTCTTTACATAATTCTGCTATTTTACATTCATGTTCTGTGGATATATTGGCCGCTGAAACTAATTGAAATTTAAAACATTCTGATGGAACCAGACAAGTTTTACAAAAATTAAAAGTCAACTGCTTTTTATGAACATTCAAACAAGCTCGTTTTACCCCCCCCCCCCCTTCTCCCAAAAAAAAAAAGAAAAAAAACCAGTGCCCAACAGGACATCATGACGAAGTCCAAGTAAAATACGAAAATTTATTTTCCAAGAAAAGTTGTCAATTGAAATTTTAAATTTTGCAACACAACACAGATTAATTACTCCACCATTTGCTAGAGAAAGACCTATAGTTTTATGCATTTCAACACAGATTTTACCCCAATGCAGACATCGTAACAGCTGATTACAAAAAGTTTGACTAATCAAGGAGCAAGTAGCTCCAGAATTCACTATAGCTGACACTTTTAACTTATCTGCAATTAACACAGGAACATAAAAAAAAAAACGTATTTGCTTTCAAATTACAAACTATTTATACAGTTTTTCCCAATCTCCTTCTCTCTTTCTGGGCAACGAGCTTGAACGTGTCCCTTTTCCTTGAGCAAAAATACCGTTAATGTCCTTTAACCTATCACTTGAGTTGTCTACCTGAACATTCCCTTCCTCCGTCTGAGTAATCACTATTTTACGTTGACTAATCTTTGATTTGATTCCTTGAGGAACAGTTGTCATCACCGTTCCAAAAAATAATCCTTTACGATATGGTTTTTTCGTCCACAAACTAAACAAGCACGGCTTATACGTTTTTTGCCGTCACTTAAATTCCGCTTTTGAACTAGTACAGGTTGAGTAACTACACTATCTTGAGAATTTTTCTCAACTTCCGCTGTCAAAGTTAACATCTTTCCGCAGAACATGAGACTCACTCTCTCACCGTATAAATACTGATATTTTTAGACAGTTTTGCAAAAATATTTTTTAAAATGAACGCATTATAACCTGTATGATCGGTTTAGATACCCATGGCTGGAATGTGTATATGATATATCCTTCCCTCGTATGTTAGTATGTTCACGAAAGGTTTAAAGTGTTGGTGTGTTTACGTAAACCAGACTGGTAGCAAGCAATGAATGTTTAGTTATTTATTTAATTATGTGTGTGTACGTGGAACCTATAGTAAGAACGGTTATTTTCTTTTTACCTTAGAAATGTTGGTTCGCATGAGTCGTTGACGAAACGATCAGTGACAGTCATTCATATTTTGAGACATTTGCAAGCGGTTGTATATGATGGAAAATATCTATGTATAATTTATGTAATGTGATAGCTTGGTAGATATGTTCGGTAGCGAACGGTAAATTTGCTATTTGCAAGGGTTGTATGGATACCCTCGCAGTCTGTCATATTACGTGAATGTGATCTGGTCGGGTGGTGGGAAGAATTGTTTTGTCACCGACATACACCTCCCCAAGTGGCTATGTTGGAACTAGTCTTGCCCTCTCACGTCCTTAACCTTAATATTCTATGCAAGTTAGTTGGTCGTTTTCACATCTCCCAATCTATTGTTCTTACCTCTCGAGAGATTTGCTAGGGATGTGAGTGTAGTCTCTTGTTTTATTTTAAAATATTGTATATTATGGCCTGAGTATATTCACTGGTTAACTGATTTGGTGGTGTGTCTTGCTTGTATGGTCTATCAGTATGGTATTAGCAATGTCTGAAACGTGAGTTCAGGATATTGTAGTAGTTTGGGTTGGCGATAGGAGGGAGTTTATTTTGATGGAATAGCTTTGTCTCTGAGTGTGGCGTGCCTGTATAACTGTTAACAGGAATGAATGTTAGTGTAGAAGGTTCAAATGTATGGCTTGAATATTTATTGGTCAGTATAATAATAATAATATGAATTGTATGTAGTTTCATCATTGGTAAAGGTGCTTTTAGATTGTTTTTAAGAGCGGAGTTGTTTTATAGTTAGTAAGAGAGGGGCAGAATGCTTAGCTGATAAGGTTGGTTGGTATGATTGGATAATATGATATATCTGGGAATGAAGAATGTATAGGGGTCATAGATGGTTAAGTTAATAGTATTGATGTTATGATAGCATGGTTGGAGCTTATGATTAAAATATTTTATTGGTTCGGCTGCTGGTATGGGTTGTTTATATGTGTAACTGGTGAAGTTAGATTAATGAATTGGTAATCAATGTAGTTGACTGTTATGATTGATCAGTATATCTGAGGTATGGTGGCTGATATGGTCTGTATTTTAAATATCATGACTGAGGTATGCTTGAGTTAGAGCAGATGATGTTGTTTGGGCGGTATGTTTTGGTTGGTATAGCTATCTGCTGTGGTGGTTTATTGATAAATTTAAATGTTATAATATGTTGGTGTACTGAATTGTATTGCTTTCGACATGACATGGCTGAGGCAAGCTAATGGCTTGGCAAAAGCGTTTATATATCGGTTTTAGTACTCAGTTCAAATGGGTTATCAATATGGTTCTTAAGTATGCTGGAGGTATGTAACCTGGTAGGTTTCGTAAGAGCAGATATTTGTATGGTTGCATCGAATAATTAACTGGTTGTTTGTTGATATAGTGATTTATATTAATGTCAGATATGCTGGAGGGTTGTAACCTAGTATGTTTTGGTTGGTGGGGTTAATGGATGCCGTAGGGGTGTTATTAAATGAGTAGTTGTTATGTTGCATTGTATAACTACAGTGTGATCCGTGTGACATTACTGAAGTATGCTGGGTCTATAGTTGTTATAGTACCCAATACTCCTGGTTAGTAGGGCTACTAAAATCTTGTTTTGTATATCTGGGGTGTGGTGTTCAGCATTTCTTTTTTTTTTTTTGTATGGATGGTTTATATAATTTGGTGGTTTATTTGATGGGTGGTATGTTATTTTGCTATGGTATGATGGTATGAGAAACCTGTTGGACTTGTGATTATTTTGGTAATGTTAGTGTGGGCTGACGTCTGCTTGAATTCTAGTAAACTGTGCATATATTTATTCTGATGACGGTTGGTAGAGCAGATGGAATGGGTGGTATGGTTGAATGGAGTTTTTCTTTGATTATAGGTGATGGCATGTTGGTTGGCCTAGTATCAGTCAGTAATCATGGTTTAACCGATGATAAGAATATTTACACTGTGGTTTGGTCTGGACTATAAAATTTGCTTGGTACTCTTGGGTTAGCATGGATGGTATGTAGGGTGATATGTTTTCCAATATATCTGTCCTGTGATTGCTGGTATATGTCAAATGGTGTTTATATGATGTGTCTTTGTCAGTAAGTTCTGTAATTCTAAGGCATGATTGAGTTAAAAGTTATTATTGGTATGGGTGGTTATTGTATTTTGACTGGTGTCTATCGGCTTAATGGATAGTCTGTTAAGTATCCTATTGTGTTATTGGCTGGGCTGTATGTTTGTTTTGTATGGTCTGTGTGGACGAATGTTTGATGCATGCTAGAGTTATAATGGGTGGTATGTTTGAACAGAGTTCTTCTTTGAGTATATGTAAAGGCATGTTGGTTGGCCTGGTATCAGTGAGTAATTATATTTGGAGAGATAGTAAGAATGTTTTCATTGTGAGTTGGTCTGGACAGTAAATTTGCTTGGTACACTTGGGCTATCAAGGATGGTATGTTGGGTGATATGTTTACCAAAATATCTCTCTTGCGAATGTTGGTGCATGTCGAATCATGTGGACAGTATGTGTGTCGGTGAGTATTTTTTATCAGATGAAAGTTGGTAGAGCAGGTGGTATGGGTGGTAGGAGCTATGGAGCTATGGAGCGAGATAATCTGAAGAGACATTCTAAAACATGCTTTATGCCATCAAAAAGATTTTTATGAGTCATTATGGGTCAAAATGGGTCACTTATGGGTCATGGGTCAGTGGGTAAATTATGGGTCATTTAGTGACTATGGTAGTCGTTGGTAGAACAAGTAGAATGGGTGTTAGGTTATGGGCCGGCCTCAGCTGTATAGTTGCTTGTTACACTTGAGTTAAGATGGATATTGTGCTTGGTGTATTATGTGGTGAAGATGGATTTTTCTTTGGTTATGTAAGATAGATGTTGTTCTTCTTGGGATGACTTGGGTTATAATTGTAGGTATGTTATTATAGTAACTCGTATATATTTGGCTGGTGTCCACAAGTACAGCAGAACGTGTGAGCGGTAAGAATATTTTTGGTACGGCCAGTGTGGACTGAGGTATGCTTGAGTTATAAATAGAGGTATGAGTATATTTCGCCTGGTGTTGGTCGGTAGAGCAGATGGTATGCATGAGTTACATGATACATGTGTGCGGGTATATAAGCAGCAAGGTTCCAGTTAGGCCGTTTAGTTTGACTGTAGTAGTCGTGAAAGGCACTTCGCCTCAGCTCGTGTAAGCAACTGGCATAGAGTATGGAGCCAAAGGTTGCTGCTCCATCAATGCCTCATTTCGTTACAATGCTATTGACTCCTTGAGATGGGACAACTGCGGCAGTGCTGCCATCGACGACATCGTTAAATGCTTCGTTACTGTAACTGTTACAATATATTTGCCTACAGCTATGCTGCTAGTGAGAATGAAAGAACAACTCGTGTGGAGGGGCCTTCCTATGCTCTTCAGCGCTGCATCGAGTGCAAGCATCTTGTTAAACAAGGTGATACGTTCAAGAGACATAGCAAGAACTGTAAAGACCGAGTTGCAGCAGCTAAGAAATGAACTTTCTAGCTTTTGGCGAAACCATATCGAATGTATTCTACCAGAAACTATCTCCATTCAAGAGTACTTAAAAGGGTTACATGATTGGAAATAACTTTGAAGGTAAGAAATACATATGTACATACCTGGCCGAAATTAAGCAAAGGATAATTATTAAATTAACAAGAGAAGTTGAATAAGGTCCCACAAAATACAATGTTTGGCTGTAGTGTACCTACGAAAATCCTCAGCGTTTGGATGAAACCATCAATCGCCTAGCATTCAAAAATTCGAATCAACAACTGGACAATATTGAAAGTATCCCAGGAACTGTAGAGGCCTTGAAAGAAAAACTATGTTGTGAAGTAGAAGAAGGGTTCTGGTTGTATGCTTGCTATCATAGCTGATACCTAAGACCATACCTAGTGGGATGAAGAGGTGTGAAAAGTGAGGCAGCAGCATGAGGCAATAATGAAAATCTCTACTCAAATGAGCGCTTACGAATGTGGATTTGGGTATGTTTGCAAACAAATTTAAAATACCTAATTTTAAGGGAGTGTCTATTAGTGATTATTTGCACACTAACTACAAGAGTGACGAATGCACCATAGTTAATCTGGACACAACAGGGATTGGCATGCTGTGGGTAGCTTATGTAAAAGAAGGATAAACACGCATAATATTATGATAGTTTTAGGAATTTGCATCATCCACCCGGATTGCGCGAGTATTTGTACTATACCAAACTAATGTACAACTACGAAATGGAGCAGATTCCCAACACATGGAATTGTTTACATTTGTTCCTTTGTTTCCTGGTTCGCTGGTACATGTCACTGTATAAAATTACTATAGATGGAGAGAAAACCACCAGTTATGTCGGTAATGCTTACTTTGACAGGCAGTAGCTCCTAGCTTCGTGTGATACATTTTCTTCCAGTCGACCTGGAGAGGGAATGGAGAATTGGCCTTGTCGAATTTCACACCTACAAAGTAATACCAAACATTGATGAAAAAAAGAAAACAGAAAACTGTTAGCCATAAAATGTGGCAATGTTTCCCATGAGGGGTCGCTAGGATCTTATGAAATGGAACAGATTGCAAGGCACATTGAATATTCGCTGTCCCCCGGCACAGAAATCAAACTATGTGGGAATCCCAATACTTTGAAGAGTATTATCAGATACATCTACGAAGCTGGAAAAATACATGTGTCGTCGCAGCCTGTAAACATCTTTCCGGAGAACATGATACCAATAAACAGTAATTTGGCTTGTGGGATGTTTATCAGTGGTAGACCGAGGAATATGCTGCACGAATTTTCGCATATGATCTCTCCAGGTTATAAACTGGTTGTGGAACTGCAAAGCATCATCTATGTTCGGGTAGTCGTGAAGATAGCACACGAGGTGGTCGTGACAGTTATCGACTAGCACGGAGACTTGGTGAACTTTCGAAACGAATAAATCATGCTACATCTGCATTTGAGAAGGTGAGAATACGATTTAAGCCTATCAGAAGCTATAAAAGAATGTGTCGTGCAAAACCTGCAATCAGTAGGCCACACATCTCCAGTGCATTAACACCTGCTAGTGATATTATCCTCTGCAGTCTCGGCTACGATGTCAATCGCCATGGAAAATTTCCTAACATCGAAGAGCCAACCATTTTCGAAGAGAACATAACGTCGGTGGAACTTCATGCATATCAACCCTTCTTGATTGGTCCATACGCACTAACATCGGATGTTCGGATAGTGGTTCAACTACAAGATATCTGCACTCTTATTTGCCAGTCTTTCCTCTGCAAATCAGGGAGACTCTGGCGAAAGAAGATGGGTCCAAACCAGTATAGACGAAAATAATGAGCGATGAAATGCTTCACCTAAACGATCGTATCGCCTACTTTCTCAGCGGTTTCGAGGCGGACCAGTCGCGAGATGTTGGCATAACTTCAACAATCAAATTTATTTTTCGCTCATGCTGAATGAGCTGTCTGCGGTCAGGTTTGCAGTATGGGGAATTGAAACCGACTATAGTGTTCCCATTTACGCCGAAGGCAGTTTCGAATAACGTATTCTGCTCTCACGATGTTGAGGTTTGTGGAAGACTACAAACAAATTATCATTAATTCGAAGCAGGAATTGGAGGTAATGCTTGCCAATACGCATGTGTACACCATCGAGGGCACAGGGGAAAACCTGGAGGCGTTGGAACTGAATCTACAGTCTTTTGAATATATGTTGCCTCATGTGCATTTAAGCACTGCAGAATGCATATAAATGTTGCAGAAAGTGCAAGTTGGTTACAGATATCGGTGTGGCTTTCAGGTCGCGGTGTCTTTAGATATACCTTGGATTGCCAGCAACCAGTGCATCAACTGGATGGTGAAGTCCCGCTTTGCTTCTGAGCATCTGTGGTACATCATCATTGGACTACAGACCGGAAGACAACACAATGTAAGAGTGAGCCATTCGCAGTTCGACACATGTCAGATAGAAAATGTGAAAATATTTTTGCATAGCGAAAGTGGCCCTTATGTTGACATGAACACGAATTTTGAATATGGACAGTACCTGCTTGCATATAAGATTTACGCTCAATTCCAAAATGCATATTATGGGTGCACCCAATCCTAGATATTGAAACCTGATGCTTTCAAGTGTTTGGCCCCTCTCGTGTAATTCGATGTGAGTAAACAGGACGAGCGAATTACTGCTAACGTGAGCGAAATCATTAAGCATGGAAATATACCTGCCAACGTGTATGCATTCTGCCTTATACTTCACAATTGTCTTGTATGTTACAATTGCCGAGACAGAACCTTTAAAATAATGTTGTGAGCGCAGCTGACTGTACGCAACACTTCAACTGATTAGTCGTTTTCGAGTATCGCCAGCTTCAAGGGTCGAGGTGACGAAACGAAGTAACGGTAGGACATACGTCAAGTGGTGGGGTTTTCCTGCCCACTTCAATTCCTGGGTCGCTGAGGAGGACATCGAGCTGTGAGCATCGAGGAAGATTAATAAACCTGTATAACTTATTATGTTTACAATAAATTTCATGTAATAATTATGCCGTTTTATTTAGTAAACTTAATTGCTTTATATATATAATTTAAAATAAAAATATATTTAATTTTAAATACATTTAAGAATAAAATAAAGTAAATATAACAATTTAAGTAGTATGCAGGAATTGTCAATGTCACTATTTGATACAGGCCGATAGCAGACGGCATAGTGGATACATCCTATGTGTTAGAAAATATAATCTAACATAGATGGTGCCAACAATGCAACCTATACTTTAAACACATAAACAAAAAAACGCTGCCACCTAGTCGTTAACAGGTGATGAAAACATATTAAATGTAATACGGTAGTAGAACAAAGGTGAGAGATAAACTCTAAAACAAATGACAATAATAAGGCAACATGGAGGACTGCATGTACCAAAATGGCGGATGCCTGCCAAGATGGCAGACTGCACCGACCAATATGACTGCCTCCAGTAATATATATATATATATATATATATATATAAAGAAATAACGAACGAACAATCAAATATGGTTGCCTCCAGTAACATAAAAACAATCGATGCCTACCAACATGGCTTCCTCCAGTAATAAATATACACAAATATTGCCTGCCTCCAGTTACATATAAACAAATGGAGAACAAAAAACAAATAAGGTGGCATTCGATAGAATGAGTATGGGGGGGGGGGAGTAGGTTGAGGGAGTCGTCTTCTGGGCGTGGTGCTTGGGGTACCTCCGGAAAAGTAAGTTATTTTCTAAATAAATTCTTACACAAAATTTTATAAATTATAGGGAATTAGTAAACTTAAAAAAAAAAAAACTGAAAGTGTACGAAAAAAAGGAAAATGTCAGAGAAAATGGCCACCAGAGACATTGTGAATTTTAATAATTTTTAAAATATTTTTCAGTAATTTTTTTGTATTGTTTTTGGGATATTTTGTGTTAAAAGGTCACCGTGGTCAATGTCAAGGTAAAGGTCAATAACCAATGGTCACTGGCTTCCAATACGTCCGCATGTGACGTAACAATATGGCGGCCGGGTGGTTCCTGTGTTCACAATGCCCATTTCCCTACCACTCATGCGTGATGGCATTCATAGCAATCGAAACAGTCACACCTGGAACGATGTAAACCCACATGCAACGGTTGAACACCGCCATTAAGTGACATCTAGGCCGGCATTATCGGCGGCAACCTCACTGGACCATACTTCTTGCCATCACGTTTGACTGGCCACCTTTATGAAGAGTTTCTAGAGGACATACTGCACGTTATTTTGGAGGACATGGGTTTACACACACACACACCACCTCATGTGGTACCAGCACAACGGAGCAACTGCACACTTCAGTTCGATACCCCGCCACCGCCTAACCGCCACATTTGGTGATCGTTGGGTAGGCAGAGGCAGATCAGTGAGGTGGCCACCACGTTCCCCAGACCTCATGCCACCTGATTTCTTTCTGTAGGGTCATCTCGAGGCATTGGTATACGAGACCCCGGGCAACACGGCAGCAGAGTTTTTCTCCCGGATTGCTGATGGCTGTACTATCGTTCGCGCCACCCCGCACGTGTGTGCCCGCGTCCGAACTGTCGAGTGTGCATCGCTGTCAAGCTGGTGGCCGCCAGTTTGAAAAGTTACTGCAAAACACACAGACGAACGATTTGCAAGGCACGTTATCGTGCAGTTTCCTTCTACGGTAATTCCCCTTTTTGAATTATAACTAGCAGTAGAGTCTGCACTGTACAAACATTCTGCCCTCTCAACGTTATCTGCATTCACACATGGAAGTCGAGCCGTGCTCGTACGACCTGCCTTGCACGTAGGTTGCGTACTTGGCTCGCAACCATGTGCACCCTTACCAACGTTGTTCGTTGTCTGGAATACTGTTCGCCTGAGGGTGTTATGTACATCCAGGTATAGGCTCTTCGGGTAGAATGAGCACTTTTGAAAGCCCTGCTTAAGATCTACTTGTATGCACGTTGTGTATTCTTCCGGCTTATGTAAGAATGATATTGTAATTGGCCTCGTCACTTTATTCATGCGTCGGTAAAGCGAAACTGTGGAATTATTATAAAAGAAAATATTTTACAAATCTGCTCATGTTAATACTTCGATGGATTAAAAAAAAAAAAAACACAAAGGGAAAGAAATCATTTAAATGATCAGAAATGGTTACCTAACACTTTTTATTAGACGTTAAAATACGGAACTACTTCCCCCTCCATCGCTACCAACTTTACTAGGCACGTGTCACTCGGGGCGCCCGTTAAAATATTTACAGGTACGGGCAGTGACTATTTTCTAAGGTTGATTTCAAAAGTGCTAACTTTATCGTGAACAGCCTTTAACATGTTGCTATAGAGTGACGTATGATTATGGCGTCTTTGCCAAATATCCGAGGATTACAAACACATGGGTAGGATAATAATATACAACTCCCTAGTGTCTCAGTGTAGGGGACGATAGTACGCCACAACTGTTCACAGATCTTAGTCTTGGTTAAAGATAACATTATTCACTGAATGACTCTTTATCACATGTATGTGTCATTATTTGCTGGTGGAACCATTTAAAATATAGATTTTTTAAGTGTGGATACACATCCCTTGCATAGGACAGTGTTCGTATAATGTTTGCTATCCTATTTTACATAGGCATCACCTCATAGTGTTTGCACTGTAGTTCAATAACACCATCATGAACATTAAAGTAAGAAATTATATTTATTTATTTTACTAAGATTTACGTACTACACGAACCTAGACACGCCCTAAGCAGTTTGTAACAATAATGGAACGTTCAACCAACAGGGCTCGCATACGAACCACATTCAGATCTGCGACGTGTCTAGCAAAACCTAGATAGTTGGCTAAACTTGTCGACCAGACATAGGCTACGTGTGGGTGTGCATTTGCGTGTGTCATGTGATCACGCGGAATGTTTTGTAAGATTGCCAACTGGTATGTTACATGTTATACTTCCTTCAGTTAATAATTACATGCCTAACCCATGAGACCCGAATAACCCAGTGATGTCTCCGCCACAGCAGTTACTGCGTATTTGCAGCGGTAAGGATAGTATGATAAACTGTCACATCTTTGCTGATAATTTTACTATTTTTCATCTTGCTGCAATCAGTATTTGATTTGTTGCAGAAATATAATACCGCAACAATTGCACAGTTATCACATGAGGATGAACTTGAAACAATATACTAAACTGTAAAAAATTTTTCAGCTCGGTCTATTAGTTTGATCCTAGTTTTGTCATTTTGGTCACTGTTTAGTCACTTAATTATATAGTCATTGAAACGATTCTAATGGGCTGGTGGATGTATCATTTCGGAGAATGTAGCTTTTACCGGCTTATTTTATCTTATTTTATTTCATCCTTTATGGGGAGCGTGGCTTTTTCCGAAGTTCTCCTGCGTAATCGCTGGACTTATCTTCCCGCGCGTGACGTGATTTAAGAGGATGAAACTTCTGGCGGCAATAAGTGAACGGACGTCGTCCTGTCCACGCCATCTCCTTGACTCCTTCGCATCGTATCCGTCTTCATCCCGTTTTCTCCCCCCTACCTTGTGATGGCGTCTGCGGAGTGGCTTTGGGGGGAGGGGAATGAAAAAAAAAAAAAAACAAAGGGATTTTTGTTACCGTAACGACATTTGCGTCAACACGGTGAGGTCAAGGCGCGCCAAGTGTGGAAGGAAGGAGAGGGGTGGTAATTCCCCCTCTCTTCATCGCGACGCCCTATCGACCCGCGCGGCGGCGCCGGGCGGGCGGTGTACGCATGCGCGCGACCCGCGCGGCGGCGCCGGGCGGGCGGTGTGCGCATGCGCGCGGGACCCGCTCCCCTGCGTGCGCGTTGCCATGGAGATGACGCGCGCGCGAGATCGCTGTGAGAGATGGTAGGACGCGTCGCGGCGGCAGTGAACGCATAGGCGCTCGTCGCTCGGCTGGCAGAGCGCCACCCACGCAGCGAGGCAGGAGGCCGCCATTCCGAGCAGGACACGTGTGAGTACCCGTCTCATGTCCTGCCCGCCCCGGCGCCCTGTATGTCGCCCGTTCACACGCCACACGGACGGACGGCTATAGTCTAATCGCGGGTTCCTTAAACTTTTCGAATCAATCCTTTGGAAAATCACCCCATGTATGGTGTGTGTGTCGCTGTTTACTAAATATGTCACGTAACATAAGAATTTATAATTCTGTTCATAGAAGTACCATATATTTTTTCAAAATTTAGATTTTGTTTATATTTTGTTTCCGTATTATAATAATTAATCAATAATTAATGTGAACCAAAAAGGGAGAAAATAAATGTGTTGGTAATGCCTATTAAGAAATAGTTCTTATGCAAAACACACACACACACACACACACTCTCTCTCTCTCTCTCTCTCTCTCTCTCTCTCTCTCTCTCTCTCTCTCTCTCACTCTCTCTCTCTTACTCTCTCTCTCTCTTTCTTTCTCTGAGTGCTCACGAATACGGTGCGGTGTTCTTTTGATGCAATTTTCTAGACTCGGTTAAGCTGTGTTTGCATGAGGTGGATGAATACCCTGGAAGTAGAACTTCAGCAATGCTTCAGAAAAGTTTGAAGTAACTGTGAATGGACTATAACCATTTGAATTGGTGCAGTAAGTTGGGTTAACTTCGAAACAGCCAGGATATATTTCTATAGTCTGTTCACGGTAATGTGAGAACTTTTGAGACACTAGCTACTTTTATCCCATCAGCCATTTTTTATCTCTCCACCACTTTTTAAAACAAATATTTTCCTGTAAGTAATAAACACGTTGTATATATTCCTCCAGACTCGAAAGCTAACATCTAAGGCTACGATAAAAAATATTTATTGACTACTATTCCAGATGAGAGGGATTCAGAAATTGTTTACTTTACCATGAATGAAAATTACCAAATATAGGCTGTTCAAATTAAAATGAGAACTTCTGAAATAAAACTCTGACAAAATGATTCCCCTTAATCACACATGTAGGCTCTTCACGATAAATTTAGCACTTTTGAAAGTACTTCTTTAGACCTATTTGTAGGCACGTTGGGTATTCTTCCACCTGACGTAAAATTATCATTACCATTAGCCTCATTGCTTTATTCATGCTTCGGCCGAGTGAGACTGTGAAATAATAAGAAAAGATAATATCATACATATTAGTTTATCATTACATTTATATGCAATAAAAGGACGAAACAAAATAAATTGTTCATTAGTCACAACTGTGTACTTAACTATTTTAATTCGTCATTACGAGTCGGAAAGGGCTTATTAATGCCCCCCCCCTGGTGTTATGCCTTTAGGCTTATCAGCGGGCGGCTTTCATACGACGTAACTTAAACTAGCACCCATGCATTTCCTGGGATTCGAACCCAGAACCTCCCGGAGCGGAGACTGGTGGCGCACGAACCGACTGTTCCGCGGGAGATCGGCTTAACGTTAAGACGGGGAACTAGACAGGAAATTTCTTCCGGTAAAATTCTTAAACTGTATTGGAAGTTTTTAACTCATACGGTGTATGGTAATATGACTACATATCAGGCTGAAAAAATAAGGGAATGTTTAGCATCGTTACTATACAAAGTTAGGAACTTTCCTACGCATTTGACCCTTTCGCGAGCAACTGTAGGAATGATACCACGCATATATGGGAAAATCTTTTAACATTCGCGCTTTGTCACAGTACGAACACACTGATGTGGTAAATGTACAAATAACTTCTTAAGAGTGTACATTCCCTCCGCCATTTCCAACCTGACTGGCGCTGTTAGACCGGAGGCACGCAGAGAAAATGGTTTTGTTGAATCCAACAAGATTTGTTTGGTGCAAACAAATTATGTGTTTGTATGGGGGCAATGAAATATTTTGTTACTGAAACCAAATAAATTTGTTGTTCTCATTTGGTTGGTTACACGTACATTAAACAGTTTGGGCCGATATAAAAAAATTATAAGTTCGACCGAGTTTTTAACCCTAGATCACCTGCGTCCACGCGCTATGCCTTGGTAATCTCGGATAATATGACAATTGATCATACTGGAAAGCATTTAAATATTTGCACTGCAAATATTGGGCAACGTGTGCAAACAAATATTTATAGTTTTACAGCTGTACTTGTCAAATTCATGTTGCATTGTTTTATTAATATGATTGTGCGATTGTTAAACATCAATAGATGCACTAACAAACACGGTTACTATCCAAATTCTCGCAAAAATGCAAACAAACAGTCGAGCTGCATTTTCGAACGAGGCAGTCAAATGAGCGGCCAAAAAAATTAACGTATACAGTTGATTCTACAAATTATTTAGTTGGGAGTCTAATTTTCTTGGCCCAACACAGATATTTTGTTTATTCAAACATATATTTTCGTAGACGAAAAAAAGTGATTTTGTTGCCTTTCAAATTTTGTTTGCTCAACAATATATTTTGTTAGGGCAACTAAATATAAATTTGGCCCTATAAGAAAATATTTTTTTATATTTTCTCTGAGTGTATTTTCTGTGTCCGATGCCTATAGGCTGTTTACGGTGAAGTGAGCATTTTTTTTTTAATGCCCTACCAACACTCATTAACTAGCAATAAATATATTTTATTGTAGCCTCAGACGTTAACATCTCAGAATGTTCAAATGTATACACTGTGTTTATTCGTCACATGACCATGTTTATATTTAAATGTGGCGTAAAGGCAGAGATTGACTGAAGGGGAAAATTTCGCGGGGCCTTCGAAAGGGCCCACTTGACTGTGATAGCATGTAGAAGCGTGGGGGTGTTAAGAGCGACTTATGCACGCTTATCGAATGTCTGGTTGCCTTTACGCTCAAGGCACTGAACTGGCGTGATGACAGTCTATCTTTCTATCGTCGGTTCACCTCGTAGAACATTCATTGGTGACACTACTATTTTGTCATATGGTAATAAAGATAAATGTGGGTCGCTTGTTCATGTGGTATATTTAGTACCCTGGGTAGCATCATACATGTAAATGATTGTGTAATACAATCGGTATCCTTAACAGTAACGTGCAGTCTTGTCTATTATAATCACTTACAAGCAGCCTTTGACGAATATATATCCTAATATAGTAATTAAGGCCGAGGAAATTTTTTAGTGGATTCCTTAATGGTCGGATTCTTTCCAGTCGCTCCAGAATGTAGTGTGTGAATTATATAAGCTTGTCCCTTGATATCAAAATATTCTTTATATTACATGATTTTAGTTATGCTTGCAGTTGTGTTAGACTCGTTAATTATATGCTCTCTCGCTTTCGGCCAGGTGTACAAGGAATAAATGTCCCGTGGTGATAGGGGATTCACGCCCATCTTCGCCCAAGGACAATGTTGTGTTGGTATGGGTGAACAGACTTGGATACGGAAACAAAGTCGCGTCATGATATTTGGCGTGACTTTAAGTCTAAACGTGAGAACTGCCGAGGAGCGGAAAGAGCGTGGCTCTATTGGCCGGACGAAAGCAACGCAAATCTCATGCAGTGAAGTCGCCGGGTAGCTGGCACAGGCCTCGCGTAAGAAAGCGGCAGACTGGTTGTTTGTATTTTCCATTTCCTCGTTGTCCTCCGCCAAGCCTGGCGTGCGTCACTGCGTTGATCTCGCGTACGGCAGGATTTACAACATCCGCCGTGTCCGTCAGTCATCCACCCGTCCGTCATACAATCGTCCGTCTCCCAGCCGAGCGATTTACAACCAAATTTCGTACGTCCGTCGTTCATTTTGCAAACTAATAAAATCTAAACTGTTTACAAATAGGAAAAAATTCTGTGTTAAAACTGAATTTTTTTTTCGCGGTATTCTGTTTCTAAGTACATGCCCTAAACACCCATACGCGTACGTAACGGAAATTAATCGATATAAAACTAACATTCAAATTTTATATAATGAATGATTTTTTAATACTTTAAATATATCACAAAAATTAGGTCATATTCCAAAACATATTTATCAATTAGTCTTCAGAAAATATGTAACTTGTATCATTTAACAGTTAGATAATCAAACATATGAAAACAAAAGACAGCTAAAACAAAACTCTGCACACACAACACAGCCTTGTAAAGAACTCGCGAGGAAAGAGTAACAAAACTCTGCACACACTACACAGCCTTGTAAAGAACTCGCGAGGAAAGAGTAACAAAACTCTGCACACACTACACAGCCTTGTAAAGAACTCGCGAGGAGAGAGTAACAAAACTCTTCACACACTACACAGCCTTGTAAAGAACTCGCGAGGAAAGAGTAAAAAACTCTGCACACACTACACAGCCTTGTAAAGAACTCGCGAGGAAAGAGTGACAAAACTCTGCACACACTACACAGCCTTGTAAATAACTCGCGAGGAAAGAGTGACAAAACTCTGCACACGTTACACAGCCTTGTAAAGAACTCGCGAGGAAAGAGTGACAAAACTCTGCACACACTACACAGCCTTGTAAAGAACTCGCGAGGAAAGAGTGACAAAACTCTGCACACACTACACAGCCTTGTAAAGAACTCGCGAGGAAAGAGTGACAAAACTCTGCACACACTACACAGCCTTGTAAATAACTCGCGAGGAAAGAGTAACAAAACCCTGCACACACTACACAGCCTTGTAAAGAACTCGAGAGGAAAGAGTAACAAAACTCTGCACACACTACACAGCCTTGTAAGGAACTCGCGAGGAAAGAGTGACAAAACTCTGCACACAATACACAGCCTTGTAAAGAACTCGCGAGGAAAGAGTGACAAAACTCTGCACACACTACACAGCCTTGTAAGGAACTCGCGAGGAAAGAGTGACAAAACTCTGCACACACTACACAGCCTTGTAAACATTATTTCAGTTATTTAATCTTACTTAATATAAGCTGGCGCCCTTTACCAAGTAATGTCACCTGGAAGTACACCAGTTAATTTCCCTTCGACATCAATATTCAGAAATACAGCCACTCTCCCCACATTAGATTAAATGTAGATATGAAGTACAGCATTACACGCATTGGAGGTGCCATCATATGTTTAACACGGTGTTTACTCCAGACGTAAAGGGGTGTTTCATTATTTTAAAAATCGTTTCCGTGAAGGGCGGAATCAATATAGTTACTTCCGGTAAGCTTATTTCGCTCGGCACGTCACTTCACATGACGAACTGCCTACGGGCACGTTAGCAGGCGCACGCAGCTCGCACAAAGAGTGATTCATGGGCTTGTCTCCGGCTGGCAAGCACGCCAATTATTCCGAACTCAGTATAAACACAGAGGGAATACTGCATGCTATCTACTAACCATCACTGGCAGGCCCCTGATGTCCCGCAGAACACTTTTTAGTGCTCAACCCAGACCGACCGACTATTGCGAAGGAGGGGAGAGGGCTGGCTCCCTGGTAAATTTCTCCTCGCCTTCGACCACGACATGATGCTGGCATCTCAGTAGCGCGGCAGCAAAAATTCACGCTAATGCGAACACAGGATTTTACCCCTCACGATCAGCATTTAAAAATATTATTTATAAATGGTTTCTTGTCACTACATACTAACCTCTTTTACGAGGGCCATTAATGTTTAAATTATTATCTTATTTTGCAATCCTTTCATAAGCTTCTTTCCATGTCCGCTGGTACTTTGAGCGTAAAAATATGGCTGCAATTATATCATAGCACTAAAGTGCGTTGATTTACTTATTAATGCGGTAAGTAATAGCGCACGTAGAACTTTGCCACCAAAATAATCCCGGGTGCGACAGATTTACCCGCGACGCGAATTAATTAGAAATATTTTCTATTCGGAAATCTTGTCGCGCGGGAGATTTTTGTCGCGTTGACGTCATAGATGTCTCGATCCTGATTGACTGGAAAATTTATTCATTCGCGTCGCGCCCATCCCGTCGCTTCTGTCCCGCTATTGTGATTCCAGCATGGAAATCCTGCTGTCAGCGCTGGAGAGCGACGATGCAGTAGGTGCCATGTCTGATCTGCCCATTAAATTGCTGCTGTCAATATTATTGTGCTGGTTCGCCAGCACAATGACATTGACAACGTTCACTCTCAACGGCGCCTGCGCCCTCTCTCCAATAGATTTCCCTCGTCCATATTGAAGGGTGTGGATTCCACACCATCTGTTTCGCGTAGTATTTTCAGTAATGCGTGAATAAGTTTTGAACTTATTTCATGTCGCGAGGTGTTTCTACGGTGCCTATGTCGGTTTTTTCTTCTCCGCCTTCTTAGTTATAGCCTAAGCTGTAGGTGTATTTTAGGGAGGGAGTTCATGGCCCTAATTACAGCCTAGCTGCCCAATCCCTCTCTGCCGCGATGCAGGCCTCCTTTGCACGGCTTTCCATTCCTATCAAGCGTATGGAGCATATCGCTGAGATGTAATTAGCTCCCATACCTACCTCGGACGTACGATTAATTATTAGGAATAGGATAGGTTAGCAAAAAAAATTAGATAATGTTAATTACTGAGCTAAAATTATATTTTCTCTACTCTTATATCTAAATTTTTAAAAATTCAAAGGTGACCAAAGCAAATAGTAGGCGCTTTCTCAAGTGAAGGTGTACCACGGCCAAAAAATGATTAATTTTGGTATCAGATATATAAATCCTGGGCACTTTGACAGTTCACTTGTAACTTGGGTTTCTCGCAAACGATACCTCAGGCATTTAGTATTTGCTCGTCGATCACTCTCAGCGTACTCCAAGCTCATCACTAAAGAAGAGAATAGCCCTTGAATTTTCCCGTATGCGTGTACACAGCTGTATTTAAATTTGTTGTTGCTGACAGTCAATTCGTATTTATATTTTTTACCCCACGATTGATAACTAATATCAGTGACGTTTTTTTTTTTCTTCCCACATACGTCGCCTACATTCCTGTTTAAATTTATAGTGGCCCTGAGATGTCAAGCGTCTTCAGACGCACTGGCTATGCTTGTCAGTTTCTCAAACTCTCCGGGCTTAAACTGTAATATGTTTGACGCACATCGTAAAAAACGGACCCGTACTCATACAAAAAAAATTTACTTCTTTCTTTTGATTAAACTACCATCAAAATTACCTCTTTTAGACATATTTAAGATGCTACGCAGTATTCTGATCGTCTCACCAAGAGCGGAAGCTGTAGCAAATGTATGGCCAGTGGTTGTTGTCGAAAGATGTTCAGTTAACAGCTGCGACCGCTACGCAATAACAAACACAGGAATCCGCTAAGAACTGGAGAAAAATTGGCCTTGGCTGACGCCGTACGAATGCGTCCAAAAATATCAACATCTCGCAGCCGCAACCCCGCCCAGCACCTGACTGAGGTCCAATAGAAAGTGAGGGTGGCAAGACGAGGGTGTGGATACAAGAATTATTTTCAGAATCTAGGATGAGCAACACATGAGGTTACCCAGGCAGAATTGCGCTAGTGAGTGATTGAAGTGATTTGGGCGGCTCTTAACATCGTCCAGCAAGATTCCTCCCTACTTGCGAAAGTCCGGGAGCGACCCCGCTGGGAATCGAAACCAGTTCGCAGAGGTGGGAGGCGAGTTGTCTAACCGCTACATCACTGCGGCCCCCAGAATTATGCTAGTGAATATGAAATCATATCACTAGCCATAATTGACTGCAAGATTAATTAAGTTGAAAGCGTATGGTCGTCAACTTTATGGTCAGTTATTTTGGATAACATCAATTATTTAAACTGTAATGATATATACATCTCTTATAAAACAATAGGTCCCCATTTTCTGCTTTCCTTTTTATGGCTCGTTGAGAGTGACTTTTTTCTAGCCTTTAATTGCCAACCATCGTAGTTTAGGATTATGGCCAACGAGATCTAAAAAAATAAGTCGTTGGGATGAAGCCCACGTAGTAATTGGATATATTTTTTTATGCTGTTTAATACTTAATTAAATTACTTGAAACGTTGTTAGAGAATGTTCAAATTGATTGGTTATTCAATTTATTAACCATATACCTACTCTTTTGAGCAAGGGTTTAACACCATCACCCAATGTAGACTTGCTTCACTGGCTCATTACTTACTAAATAATAACCCCATGTAGCTTACTATAAATATGTTTGGGCGATTAGAGACAAGGCAGACTATGATGCAAACGGAACTGAGACAAATCACTGCAATTAGGGCGTTGTTGAATCCGCAGAATATTTTCACCTTCCTTTAGCATTCACTTACCTGATACCTGATTGGATGCCTTATCTACTCATACCTTTCCTCGCCTATCAGGTGCCATCTTATTAACGAATCAGTCCTATGCTTACCTTCCTTCATCGAAACCACAGGAAAATCTTCTCCAGACGCGGCTTGACCCCAGTGGCACCACACCAAATCATAAAGTTTCCTTATGTCAGTCATACTAACCAAAATATAACATTTGGATATATATTTGCGCTATAAATACTGTCAATGATACCACCTCAATTGACAACCATCTCTTCGGGGCCTATCTGGCTCTTCTTGCTCCAGTCAGCAGTTTTAGTTCAGTTTAGACCAGAAAGGGCACATTGCAATTACGGCTATTATTCCCGTGGTACCATGCTCGTGACACCATTCCGATCCCATTACTTCTATGTCGGACTCCATCTAGGTTCCCTACACGACTAAAGCAGGGTGATTTGCGAGACTAACTCTTATATCGGCTATAGCCCCATTCTCCAAAGCCTCAGGAGAAAACTAATAAACTGAATTATAACATTGTGCAGCTGTTCACTTCCCACTGATTCTTCTTGTCGTAAGCTCGCCAACTTTCCGTTAAGGCGAAATACGCCCTCTTAGGCTAAGTCGCTGTGCTCTTTTAGCACAATATGCGTAACCTCCACCATTCCCATACCGCTCAGGAAGGTGCCTTACGTAGAGCCAACAAACCGCCTTATGATATACAACACTCTAGGCTGAAATTGCAGCGGGTCAGCGAGAAATTGTAACGGAATCGAAAGCCTCAATTGCCACCGCTCAAGCTACCTTACATAGTAAAATGTTAGCTCTCGCGAAAAGTCAGAGCAGATGAAAATACATAGATCTAGTTAGATCCCTTGGAGAAAAATTGAAAATTGTATTCTCCAAAAGTCTTTCTTCGCTAGTTTCCTTAAGAATGGAAGCCCTGAATGAGGTCTTAAATTAAGTAGTTCTGCGCACAAAATAGGTCTCTTTTAGGCTGAATCTCGCTACTGAGCTGTGTTACACTGGAATTACATTATCAGAATAGCGGAGATAGGCGTAATAGAATACTTCCGCGAGGACATATATCGCAGGAGAACGTAATTTTCTCAGTTGTTCCAAAAGCGACGTTGTCACATATATTCCTTTTAGATCATTTCAAGTGGATCGTCATTCTGCGAATACGGCATCGCGATGCCATCCAACTGCCACTCAAGATACAATTATTACCCAGTTTGTACCTTTCCCGAACCCGAAAGACTGTTGTTGGGCAAATCACCTGTCTTTACAGGAGTTGATTCGGAGTAACAGATTTCCTTTGTAAAGCGCCTTTAAAGGCACTTTCAAGTTTCTGAAGTCAAAATCCGAAATACCCTTCAGTACTTTGATTTGGCTTTAAAAGGCCATGCGGGGCACTGGTAGGAAAAGTGGAATTTGTGCAACAACATGAGCAATTGAAAGATAGATTTGAAGTAAAAAGGTGGAACACGCAATTAAGGGGGTTTGTAGTACGGCCAACGGCATATCGAATACTTTATTTCCGGTCGTAATAAGTAATTAGATGTCCATTTGACGTCAGCTTATGAACGCTCACGACACGTGAGTCCCACTATGACAGATTATAAATTAATTGCAGTGACTTTGTGGCAACTACCATGTAATTAGCGAAAGTATTGAGCCAGTACCCTTCCAGCAGTTCTGCGAAGTGCAGCTGCAACATGTCAGATTGTTTACCACGCCGTATGGATGTCCTACAGAACCACAACCAGAACATTTGTATTTACCAAACGCTCACGCTTCTACTCAATATCGAGCATTTACTTCGTCTGGCACTGTGAAATATAACGAACCCCTTCGTAATGCGTGTAAGAAGTTAAAAGAGCTGGAGTGGGGTCGACGGCATCCCAACGTTACCCTGTGACATACATATACACAAAGCCTCACCTTAATTTAAACCAACTAATTATAGTAAAACTTACGTGGTAACTTTATGTCTTCGGTCATGTATATCAGGAGAAGCGCATGGATATTGTTTACTGAGTTTTATTGTGAAATGAAGATCTTGGATCAGCTGAATTTGAGCAGTTGGGCTGAGTTTAGCCATCTAGTACAATCTAGTGGCGTGTGAATTTTTTTCCGTACAACCTTCTGGCGTATGTTAAGATAGCGGCTATATTGTATTGAAATATCGTGGTATTTTGTCCCAGTTCTTAAGCGTTAAGGGGCCGGGGTTGCTTAGTGGTCAGACAACTCACGTCCCACCTAGGCGAACCGGGTTCAATTGCCGGCGGGGATCGCTTCCGGATTTTCGCACGTGGGAAACGTGTCGGACAATGCCGCTGGTCGGCGGGTTTTCTCAGAGATCTCCCGTTTCCTTCACCCTTGCTTTTTGACGCTGCTCCGTAGTCGCCACTTTTCATCCTCATGATCTCTCAAGGTCGCGATATTAAGAGCCGCCCAGATCTATCCAGAGTTAATTATTTAATTTGTGGCGACATAGCACGTGGTATACCTATAACATGATTTGAGTGGATTGATGAAATGTTATAATAACTACTTCGTATTATATATATATATATATTTCATTAGTCTTTCAGGACTACACTGGTGCTGCTAAGTTTTGTCAAACGATATGCAGTCAATTGTAATAATATAACTCTTTCTTTGCCCCATTATAGATACGTGTTCCATAACAAATTATGCAATTACTATTCTGTCCTCACATATGATCGAACAGAAGCTTTTCCGTACACTAAGTTCTGGAATGGATTTATAATTAGGTCACTCTTCATGCAAGTAAAGTGTTGATGGTGTTGCCTATGGAATCCATTGCGCAACTATGCCAGATAGCGGCGTGGGAATAAGTTGCGTGTCAAAGTTGTTTTACTCTTCTTTGAAACATTCCCGTAAATTTGTCCAATTTTTTCCTACTTTAAGTAAAAGATTATTCGCTTGACATTGGAGGTTAGCCCTTAAATTAAATGTCAGGTGTTTATGTAGGAAAGGGAGCTGATTGCTTAATCGTAAAAGGGATCATTACCGTAACTGATTGTTGGCATAGGTTTCCTTCCCTGCCAGTCGTTAGTTCTTGTCTTTGGCATTCGTTTAAAACACGCCAGCGAGGAATCTAAAACATCTCTCTTAACCGGCTTAAGAAGCGTTTAGGCAGCTTCGCTTACAGTTCGTTTCAAGTAGTAAAGAAATTGCACAGAGTGGTTTGTGCACATAGGTATTACCAAAGTGAATATGCCGAAGCTCAGATTTATGGCCCATTCTTATTAACTGGAATGGTTACTAAGACGCGGTGAGAATTAACTGGCAAAATGTTTACTGCATCGCCACGTCAATTTCTTCCATAAACTAAGGATACGTAACAAATATGTATTTAAAATTAAGCTTGAAATTAACAAGTCATTTACCCCCAAGTATTATATTATTAAAATTACCAATACAATAGAAACGAAAATAAAAACTTTAACAAAATGTTTGAAAGGGATATTGTGAAGCACATTGCCAGTCCTTTCTGCAGTTCCTATTTCACACTTGTGCAAGAAAAATGGGCCCGTACGACTTCTAATGGTCGCTTTGTAATGGTTTACAGGTATAAATTTCTATCGTCACTTTAATTAGTTTATTCCCGCTAACAATTGGTATTGTATGCAGAATTTCAGCCCTATGTAGGCTTACAGTGCTCCTGTTTAACCACCGCCAAAATTTTTCCCACGTTTTTGTCTTTCTAATTGTGTAACTCTGTGTGACACTTCACAAGAATTTTCTATCAGCCATTACTCCCTCAGTGAGAGTCGTTTACACCCAGCTTTGCTGACAACAAACTGATAATCAGCTTATCATTCTAAGAGCGACTTCTGCCCAACGACACTGTTCTGTCGTGTCTGAGAAAGGTTTGATTCCTAGGAAATATCCTGGCTCCTCAAGATAACAATAGTTACGTTTGTTAGCCAACTCATATCCACGAATCTCAAACATCTCGCATCATCAGCTTTTAAATTACCTTTCTATGTTACGTTTCCATTGTCGGGAGTTACTGAAGGAAAATATTCGCAATGACAGTATTCCCCTTGCCTTTTTAAAAGAGATACCTTGCATGACAGTAAATGAACGACTGTGAATATGGTTTCCTAAAACTGATAGACTGGTTCTGAAGGAGCAAGTATATTTCCATCCTATACAAGGACGCCTGTATCAACTCTAAACATAAATACCAGACTACCCACTCGCAGAACGCATGAGGCAACTCAATGACGCCGGAGAAGAGTTCACGGTCGACATGGCCAGCTGAACCTTCAACCTATGTGAAGGAAGCTCTTACTATTGTATGGTTTTTACAACAATTTCAATATCTTCTATTCGGCAAAGTGTTATTGCCTACTTCTCGCCAGGACAATACATTTCAGAATGCCGGAAAGAGTTCTGGAAACAAGATGCCTTGCCGGGCTTTGTGGATTCAAGATTAGAAATAACGAATGGGTCATTTGAAACAATAACGTTACTTCATTGCAGACGCGTGGACTATAAATCCATTTCAGAGCCAAAGTGAACCACTACCCTCCGAACGTCTCACCACAGGGAACCGCGAGGGAGAATTCATGTCATTATTCAAGAGGTAATGTATTGATTTGGAGGATTACAGGTTACGGATCCAGAGGGCAATAAGACGAGGGAACGTCTTAGCGATGTCCTTCCAGATGATAAATTCCGGAGTTGGTAGGCCATAATGCAGTAGGGAGTCTTTTATGCAAGGGTGCGATAATTCAATCCTTTGAAGGACGAATGGAAATTAGTACTGACCCCTCCTCCAATTTATCTCAAATTTATCTTAACTCAGCACATGTATCCCTAGCACAACGGATCCATCAGGTATTGCAGCCAGCTCCACAGAGATTTGTACTGACTGTCCACAAACCTCATGGCATGCAAAATTATGCGCTCATGCGACGTGTGCAAGAAGCTCAAAGCATGTAGAGAACAGCATTACAGGATAATTTAGCCCCTTAAATCCTATGAACCACTTGAACTGGTGGCTGCAGATCTTTTTGAACCATTTCTTTAGTCGATTTCCGAAAAGAAATATTCTATATTTTCTTGGACGTGTTTTCAAAAATTGTTAAACTGAGTGCATCAGTGCAAATGCCACTTCAGATAAATTTAAAGAAGTCCGTAGCAGATGTTGGCGTGCCTAGAACTAAGCTGACTGACAAATGAACCAACCATATTTATGGCTGAAATTTTGGTTAGACGTCTTTAAGAATCTCGAGGTTAATCATAAACATCATCTCTGTCAGACAAGTCCAATATAAGTAACACAAGAGAAAATGATTTAAGTGTAATATCCGCCTCGTACTTTTAAGTATTGTGCCACCGGAAGCAGCAGGGCTGGTGTAGTAATTGCACAAGTGTCAGCCACGTGTCTACGGGACAGTCTCCCTTGGAGACCATCTTGGAAGTCCCGTTGAAACTGCTGTAACACCCAGCTGTTAAAAATCCCGTATGTGACAATCAGGAGAGTGCAGGTGTCTACCATGGGAAGCATGAATGAGATACAGCAATTATAAAATCTACAACATTTAAATATTAAGATATCTGCAAGTAGGCAAAAAAAAAAAAAAGGGAGAAAAAGGAACAGCCGACCTAGTTGACATTCTTACGCATAATGCAGCTACACTGCAGAATTTACAATAGAGAAGTTCGTGCATTTGAACTCGGGTACTAATCTTAATATTTGAGAAAGTGCCTTAGCAATTTCAGTAAGGAAGTCACCATGAAACAAACGATGTTATAGAGGGTATATAAATTACTTGTTATACGAGTGAAAACTCGTCTAGTATAGTTACTGAAATTATACTTATTATGTGGGGACCATAATTTAAAATAATTAACCTTTCTTTATCTAGACAGACACAGAATTTAAATGTCACAAGCACGGTTCTCCAGTACATTACACAGAATCGCTAGTCAGTGCAACCCAGCAACTGTCTTTTCAGTGAATAGTACCTTCCTAATCGAAGTTTATTTACTAATTTAAATAGTTCATTGCATTCATGCAAACCATAGAGTAAAATTTTTTCACAAAATACGAATCTGGTAAACCTTTTTTTAAGAATAAGTCCGTGTCTTATTATACGGCATGCTCTGTTAGGGCAGATGAAAATTACTGTGAGTGAGATATTGATCTTCTTTGTTTGAGAGCGCCAGCTAATCAAGGGATTTTGACTTCCGCCGCAACCAGCTTGCTAATTGATTCCCGCACATGGAGGTCTTGATTGGCTACCACGTTGAGAACTCTATCCTAGCGGTGTGAAGCTTTGAAACCTCTATGCATAATCCGTTCGCGGTAACTTCTGATTTTCGCGAAGCCCTGCCAATGTTCTACCTCTACGATATTCATCCGCCTCACGCAAACAAAGCTTGACCGAGTCTATAAAATTACGCGAAAGCGACGGCGCACCGCATTCGTACGCACTCAGCACAATAAAATTGTCCATAGAAACTGTTTCTTACTACGCATTACCAACATGTCTATTTCCTCACTGCTTTTAATTATAATTACTTCAAAAGAAATATTATAATTTATAGGCAATATATAAGTAAAAGTCGGATTTACCTACAATTAATGTACTTTTATGTTAACAGAAGTACGTCATACACCGAATAATTTTTGGAAGGTTCGATTCAAAAAGTGTGAAGAAACAGCGAATAGAATATACTCAAACCGCAACAAAGAGGTTAATGTTTATAACGTGAAAATACCCAATGTTTAAAAATTTATATATATAATTATTTAATACATTTCTTCAGACGTGCTGTCTTTGAAACCGTCATATCTTCATGACGCAAACATTTATAAAACTCAATAATTACAACAAATTGCAGTTTATAACGAATACCAATCGAAAGAATATTTCAAAACATTGCCTCTATTTACCACATCATTTCACCTTATCTCCTAAATAATAATGAGGTTGTGAAATGATTCGCAATATACTCTAATTCATTTCATGCAGGGCCGACCTTAGATCATTCAGCGCCCGGGACAATAGGCCATTAATCCACCCCCTCTTTTTTTTCATTAAAATAAATATAATTGCAATATAAATGCAGTATCGTGTAAGAAATTTACAAATAAAATTTACTATGTAATGTCGATATACTAAAGTAATTTAAAATTGATATAATCACCAAAATGTGTTAAATTTGCTGTAACATCTTTGCATAATTCACCGTATATCTTGTCACTGTTACCAAAATTTTTTGTACATAACTACGGCTGTATAATGATCCTTAAACACACAACTCTTAGTACGTAATGGGAAAATAAACTTATATTAGGAACAGTCAATAAATGTTTTTTTTTGTCCTGGGAAAATGAGAACTATAACTTTCTTGCGATCACTGCAACATCGACGAGGAAGAGATTAACACAGATCTACCAGTAAATATGTAATGTAACTATACAAATCAAATTGCACATTTATGTACACTGCACTGCCCTATATTAATGGGACCTTTCTTGCCTTGGCATGGGCAAATTTGGTTGTAGATGAAGAAAGATCACTCTTGCGATCTCTGTCATTCTCTATGGACAATATCGCCAACGATAAGAGTCGTTCGTCATTCATACTTGATCGAAGATGTCTTGATCAATTTTAACTTCGCGAATGCATTCACTGCTACCTATTGTCCCAGATGGCCAGCAGTACTCGAAGCGACACCCATATATTTGGAAATGTAGTGCTGATATTTGTGTCTTCTATATAATGTAAAACTGTCTTAAAAGAACTCTTCACAGATGATGGTACAAAACACATTAAGTGTTTTAATTCCTCTCAAAATTCTAAGTCTAAGCCATTAATATCCGAATGACTTCCGTCCGAGATATTTGCAATACCCTCCACTCGTCCAATAATGCCTTATCAGATTCTTGAACATTTTCTAATTGTTTAGGGGGAGTTGGCACAAGTCATACAAAAATTCCCAAATATTTTTGTCTTATTTTAGTTGCTCAAACAGTTGTTTCAATTATGTTAGTGCAGCATCGACTGTGACATAGAAAAAATTCTGTTTAAATTGTTCTTCTGGACTAACATTTGCTGACTCGTCAAGGCCTTCATATTGAAACTGCCTCTGCTTTCTTCCTGTACTTGATAGCTCTTTTGCTGTTATAACTGCATTTTGGCAGCCATAATTTCTGTAGAAAAGTACATACTCCATGCAACTCTTGATTAAAGTGGCGACAGTACAAATATCCATCACTAGGCTTTGCATTAATTTGCTCACAGTGTTTACTACATACAAAATATCATGCCCTACATCAATAGAAGTCAATTGTTGAAATTTCTTTAACTTGTCCGCTAAAGAATGTGATTCGTGCTTCCAACAAGCATCTGCAGAATTAGATTCGAACACTGCAAATAATGCATCATACACATTCTCCACCTGATATATAATAGCCTTGACACAATCAGTTCTACTTTCCCAGAGGGTAGCAATTAGTCGTTTCACATTATGGCTGCTCACATGGTTCTTCAAAATTCCCCAACGTTGAACAGTAGCTGAGAGCGACACATCTATTTTCTGCAAAACACCTAACAGTGTGATAAAGATTGTTGATGATGAAGCTGCATCTGAAACCTCTAAATTGAAGGAATGGAAGCCACAAAGCAAAAATGATGATATTTGATTTATTTTAAGTATTCTTGCTTGGACACCTTTGTTTTTACCTCTTATATTGACACAATATGTCGTATCCCTGGCCACGACAGTCTTCCTATCTTAGTCTATTTTCGGCTAAAGTTCTTAACATTAGTTCTGACAAGCCTTCTGTTACATAAATAGTTACTGGCATTTCGAAATCCCAAAAAGTGTTATTTTGTTTTAACTATACCACATTCCACCTCCAAAACCATATTGTGAATGACATATTTTCAGTGCGATTGATATCTGGAGTGCAGTCATAAATTATGGAATAAGTTTGACCTTTTGAGCCCGCTTATGCATACTTCGAGTACTGCTTCGCCTAAAATGTTCATAAGTTCATTTTGTATAGTTTACCCGCAATAATAGTAATTTGATGACTTAGCTGAAGCACGCCTTAGGTGTTCACGAATAACATCATTAAAATTTCCCAACAGTTCTACTAGACAAAGAAATTTTCTATTATTGTCTGTGAAAACCTTGCCCGAGGATCCCATGAAAACCTAATTATGCTGGGCCAAGAACATAATAATAGATAAAATGTGTTCGAGCACACATATCCAGTGTTGAACTAAATTCTTTCTAAGTTGATCGTCCTACATGCCTCTAAGAACTTTGAATCAACAACAAAAGTAAGCCCTCGGCTGACCCAAGTCTGAGAGACTAAGTCGAACAGGAGAGTGAGGTCCGAATGTGACAACAACTGATTAATGAACGACCTCTATTGTAGCACTCTAGGACGCACAGGATTTTATAACTCGAAATTGCAGGGTCTCTAAATATTGATAAATGAGTTACAATGCTAGGTGCAAAGAATATAAAGCATTATTGAAGTTTTTGTTAACTACATGTTTAGATAATATTACAATGCTTTATAAAAGAAACAAGCAAAACAATTAAAAATTTTGAACATTTTTTGTTAACATTTGAAAATTTTTAAACACATATGCCTATACAAACACACTTTTCAGAAAGACTGTATATGATGTAAAAATAATATTAACAGGGATAATTGTAACTGGCATTAATTTATATTGGTTTCTTTTGTAAGGAGCCCACAACAATGCGAATATTTCGGTAGGATTTTTTATGAAATCACTATTAACATAATTAGTGGGCGCAGTGATTGTCTCATAATGTATCATACTCATAAACATAAAAAATGAATATATTTTATGGTGGCCTCAAAAATTAACTTTTGAGAGCAGTGGGATGTTATAATCGTGTTTATTAGTCTGTTAGTCACTCCCGGACAGCACTTTTGAAATTAAAAAGATGCAAATGGACAAACATTGGTTGAAAGGAAAATATAAGCAGGGTCTCAAAAAGTGATCACTTTACCATGTATGCTAAAGGGATCGTTTATTTCACTTACCTACTGCATTAGATAACAAGTAATGAAATCCTAGTCTTGGTTAAGATTAACAATCACAAAATCATATCATCTCAGGTCACAATATCCGTCTTTTAATACGGTTAATAGCCAACTAATTCCTGGATTGCAGAAAACACTTAAAACAAAGCACACTCAATGAGAATGTTGCCCGTTTCCCAATGCAAATATATCAATTAGTTAGAACTACAGAGCATAGAACGCACTTTGCATTAAGCCTGCATATCTTCAGTAGCTCATCAATTAGTATATTTCATCAAAGTGCAGCACATTATTTATAACCACATCACATTAGTAAACAATTCTAGATTGTGTGCCCTCTTTATAGCACTCTTGAACTGCCAACATTATCAGCAGTACATGTGTTTAAATACCTTCGTGCGTGCCAAATTTACAATTTGGTTGCAAGAGAAAATACATTTTCTCGTCTGATTTTGGCGACCCCTTCATATTGGCGCCCGGGGCGACGGCCCAGCTCGTCCCGCGCTAGGGCCGGGCCTGATTTCATGTTTTAATTACGAAGTGCTACTTTCCATTCACAGATGTGCATTTTACAGGTTTTATCTTTTCATTGAAAAAGTCTCAACAATTTCAGTAAGTGCTAGACAATGTGCGCATAGATGCAGAATAAGACAAGCCTTCACTTTCCCAATGGAGTTGAAATTTAAAATACCCAACATATCTCTACTTTGCAAACGTGTGTTACAGCTGAGATTGTCAAGCTACTTAAAATGGTTTGTCAATTCATTATTACGATATCGAAATTGAATCCCAGAACTGTTCGTGAAATATTTCATTTCAACATCTGTATCAATGACAAAGAAATTTGGTTAGTTCCAGTCTGGTATCACTGGACCCACTATCCTTTCGATTATTGTGTCAGCATCTTACCACTAGATACTTGTGAGAAGTTATGTTTGGCAGTCCTTAGGATAGGCATATCGAGATATGTATATATCTGCAAAGTTGTAAGAACGGAGTATCATTCTGTTTGAGAGAATCAAATTTTTTTGTGTTTGCGATGACCTACAGACACTTAAGTTATAATAATTTTACTATAAATCTTATTATGCAAATGATACATTACGCAAGGTCAAAGATCCAAATTCCTGAACATTATTTTTAACGCAGTTCACGGTGAACTTATCACTTTTGCAATTTCTGCTGAAGATATAATTGTATACTCATCGCGTATATTTCCGCCATATGCAAAATTAACATTGCCTTTGGCTTGGTCACATTATTTATACATCCGTCAAGTAAAAATGTGAAATTATTATGAAAGTAAATATTTTACAATTTCCCTGCTCGTTACACATAATTGCATTAAAGTACGCAAAGTAAAACAAATCAGTTCCGTACTCCCTTAATGTTTCCCTAACGCTTTTAATTCAACGTTAAGACGTGGAACTCATTTCTATCCCTCGTTACCAACCTTACAGAGCAGGGCACATGCTACTCAGTTAGCTCGTTAAATACATGCAGGTATAGGCTGTTCACGGTAAAGTGAGCACTTTTGGAAGCCCTGCTTAAGATATACTTGTATGCACACGTTTTGTGTTCTTCCGCCTTATGTAAAAATAATATTGCCATGGGCCTCATCACTTTATTCGTTCGTCGGTCAAGTGGAACACTGCAGTGAAATTATTAGAAAAGTAAATGTTCTACAAATTTTCTCATTTTTACACTTCGATGTATTAACAAATACGGAAAGCGAGGAACATAATTTAAGTTATCTCAAATTGTTACTTAGCCCTTTTTGTTAGACGTTAATATATGGAACTACTTTTCCCTCCATCGTTACCAACCTCGCTGGACACATGTCAGTCATTGCGCCCGTTAAAATATATGCCGTTCGAAGCAGTGATTTTTTTTTGTAAGGTTGATTTCAAATGTGCTCACATTATCGTGAATAACCTTTAAGGGTAGTGTCGTTTTTAAAAGCTTGATTTCAAAATATGCACTTCACTGTGAATGACCTATAATTACAAATAGAGATATCCAGCATGTCCTTCAATTGAATACTTGCTGTATAATATAACCTTACATAACCGTACATTCTTGGGACTCGACGAAGTCCAATAGTATGGCAACTGTCTTCAGTCAAATGTTATTCTGCTTTGTTGCGTTTCTACTGTTTCGCATTTATATGCACGTTGGTAATATCACAGGAAAGGATGCCAGTTGAGATTATTGAAACGACATTTTTCTCACTTCAACCTCGGCGAGAAGACTCGATAATTCATTATTTTACTTCTGTTTCAAGCTTTCGTTAAAACAAATCAATCATACATTATGGAGGTTTAAAGTAGAGCAGGTAAATGTGTTTGTTTGCAGTTATGTTAATCAGTTACGTACGTGTTTTGGAATCTAACACACGTTTATTTGGATATATTTTTGATGAACAGTAAGTATTCAACCCCCTCCTAGGTTTCTAACTATTTCAGTAAAAACACGTAATATTATTATTGTAAACCACCAATACAATCTTATTTTATTTTTATTATTCTATGACATTTTGAGACGTACTCTGAGATATGTGGTAATAACGTAAATATGTGAATTTCAATTATATGTTAATTTATATATTTTAATAATAATTTTGAGATAGAATTAATATTTTACTCATATTTCTGTTTCTTTTACCGCAAGTAGTTTCTCTCCTATCCGAAAAGGTTTTGAGATAGTTGCCGGATGTGATTGCTTCTGGGGAGGGACTTTTGAAGTGTCCTGCAGCGGTTTTTTTGCTGGGATTTTCAGTGTGATAATTCATCAACATCATGTTAGAGTAGTTTTTAGACCACAGAGGTTAAAGTGAACTTTTGTTGAGCCTGTCAAATTAAGAAGAGCGCTGAGTCTCAGTAATTGTAAGATAGTTTTATTAGTGGATCCGGCCTAAGCAAATACGCCGAGCATCTACAGCGACGTCACGTTAAGGCTAAGGGCATTGGCCTAGCCACAGATGTCGCCTAGGTCTGTTTGAAGTTAGAAACATACTTATTCACTAATCAAAGTGACCTCTATATACTTCAGAGTTCCTATTTCCAGTATGGTACGTTTGCAGAACATTTTATTTAATGATTATCGTGTATATTGAAGGTAAAAACTAGAGGTCCAACTATACCTATGAACGTAGCACCGGAAGAGACATTATTTGAAGGACGCGAGGTAAATAGTACTGAACATTCTAATTTTAATTAATATTTTCCAGTTTCACAGATTTGACAAAAAGGAAGTTCAGAGTGAATGTAATTTTGAGAAGTGAGACATTTATTTGCATTAACTTGGAATGAAGCTCGTTAAAACAGTCACATGAGTGCATACACTGGTTCGGAACTACTTCACGGATATAATGATATAACTTTCTTTCATTTTCAAATTTAATTAATTTTGTCGCAGTTTTCAATTATTTCATTTAATAATTCATCTCTTTTATTTTTAGTATTATATGTATTGTGAGGATGGCGGTATATCATAGACTACATTAATCCTACTTGCAGTCACGGTAATAATTTTATCACATTTAACATAACCTCAAAAGTTATTAAATTTTTCTTAGTATTAAAGTTTATTAGCAACGAGTTTATTTGAATGCCGAATGATTATTTTCTGGTTAATTTCCAGTATTATTAAAAGATTTTATTCCACTTACGTTTTCCATTTGACAGTAGTCATTCAGTGTCATATACTCATATATGAGTATATCTTGTGAAAATATTTCAGAGTTCCAGAGTCTACTAGAATGCTTAAGTAAGGTACATGTAAATATGCAAATATCATTGTGTATCATTCTTCCACAAAACAAATGAATTAAACTTCCTGTATCAAATCTCACACTACTACGCCTATCACATAAATTTTGGCTTTCATAACGTGTAGCGATTTGCATGTCTATAGTTCCCCAAATAATCCTTACAGCATTTTCTTTAGTGCTCGCCAAAGAGGAATTTCCAACTAAAATTCAAAATATGTTCATAAACAATGTGCAAATGCTAACTTGAAGTGTGCTGATTTCCCAATGAACTTAACTTATCTAACGCTGTGTGTGTGCTGCTCATACAGTATTACTTATGATTATGAGTTTTATTTATTTTGTGCTGCCTTCTGTGGTTGTATTTAATTGCTGTATCACGCTCGTCAATCTATTTTCAAACTTTGGATTGAATTGGATAGGGCTTATTAACGTCTCGACGTTATGCCTGAAGGTTTATAAGGGGACTGCTTACAAAGAAACTTATTACCTAACTGAATCCAGCACCCATTTCTTACCTGGGATTCTAACCTATGACCTACTGCACCCCTAATCGGCGGCGCACCAACCGACTACGCCATTGGAGGTCGGCATTTCAAAGTCTTTCCATCCGTTCTGAAGAGGATGCACTCTTCGTAAAGTATTTTTATGTATGTAAACTAGTTACCTAGTATAGTACATATATTTAAATATATACTGCGGCATACACACTGTTTGTATCTATGTCTAATATTCATACAACACGCTCCATCCCTCCCAGTTCTGGGAACGAGAAGCTTATCTAGAAAATGACTATCTCATCAGGCCAACGGTTTCCTTCCACTGAACTAGTTTCGGGTGTTTCTAGGGTCGCTATAAATCTCCAGTTGTCGCTGAAAAGGAGTGCATGAATATTTCATGTGCTCACGCCAAACAAAGCCACCAGAACCTCCCGACAGAACTCCTCATTTACCCAGTCGTCTTCTTTATCAGCGTTTATCCGAGGTCGCCACCAACTGTGCGGATGGTACAAAAAATTTTTTAATTATAACAGTCCTACCTCCAAAAGTTGAAAGGTGAACATTTTATTTTATAAATTCGCTGTAAAAAATGTATATCCTGTTTCTTGTGTATATTCCATCGCTTCCTAGGTAACTGTTTTTGCACATTGCAATAAAAGTGTCTATATCTACACCAGGCTCCCACCACGCTTCGCCATTGTTCGATGCACAACTTGGGACTTTGCATTGAACAATGCAGCACCACGGGAGGCATCTACCATGCTTCCCATTTGGTCGTCGTACGAAAAGGACTCTTCGTATAGTCCACCGTTTTATGCCGACATGCATTCTGAACATATGATAACTCTATCGCAGAATCGACACTCACTGCAACCAGTTAGCAATTATAAAGGTCGTTGATCCATGTTAGTTGAAATCAAAGCAGGCCTTCATATTCGCAATTTATCTTCGCATGGTGGGAGCCTGCTGTATTTCTAGGCACCTTCATTGCAAATACAGTTAATGTAGGAAGCGATTAAATACGACAAAGGAACTGAATATATACTTTTTGAAACGAAATTATTATTTAGAACAAATGGTCGCATTTCAGATTTTGGAGATGGCCAACAGATTGTTTTAAAGTAGGGAGCATTAATTTTAACTTGCTACTTACACACATGAACTACACTTAGCACTGCAATGATAATAAGCACTGCGATCAGCACCACAATGAGCACTGCAATCACAATCTGCACCACAATCAGCATCACAATCAGCACCACAATCAAAATCAGGTCCACATTCAGCACCACAATCACAATCAGCAAAGCAATCACAATCAGCACATCAATTGTAATCATGAGTCATTTCAGGGTCAGTATAAGTCATGTTGGATTCATTTTGTCATTTGGAGTCAATATGAGTCTGTCTGTAGGAGTAAGAGATTAACTCCCACATGTTATGTTTCAATGCCTGCATGTGATTGGTCAGCTGCAATCATGTGGTAATGCCATGATTGGCTGATCGGTGTCCGAACAATGTATTCATGGTGCAGTACGATTTGTTGAAAGTCAATATGACGTCATTGGGCTTGAATACTTGTATATTATAAGGAGAACAGAGGTCAGCTGGTGGGCTTCGTTTGACAACGGCTGTTGTGAAAGATACATCGTCTCGGCTAACTTCTGCCTCTTCACATCTAAGTCTTATTCTGCATCTGCTATGTCTTAGGGCACTCCAGAACTAATGGTAGCTACAGCAGTCATCGACTTCTTCGGGAGTGGTACCTAGAATATCATTGCCGGTATTACCAGCTACTTTAACTCCCGTACCCACTTCTCAAACATGCCTGCCCGAGTCTTTGCCAGAAACACTACATCACCATAAGCATCATTTTTGCGATAATGCAATATTACTTTCGACCATAATGTATAGCGACATGAGTGCTTCAATTGTATCATGAATCCTTGTCGTATGTCATTTGTGTGACAAGTACGGTAAGCATTTCAGCCATAGCAATAGTTTACTTATACATGCGAAGACCTGTAAAGGTGAAGTGTATTTCTCGTTCAGTACCTCGGTACCAGGTTTACTGCAAGCAGGTCAATTGTGACTTTTTTCGTGTATTTGAATTCAATGTCATGGGGTCAAGGTCAAGGTTACCTGCGCCCACTATGATGGTAGAAGTCAGTAAAAGAATATACCTTTTAACTTTTATTAATTTCTTCTCGGGACTTTATTTTCTAGGTCAATCAAGGTCATGGGGTCAAGTTAAAGGTCACATACATCCCGTATGATATCAGCAATCTGTAATGCTATGTGTTTCCAGACTTTTATGTATGTTTTCTCGAGTTTTTTCAAGGTCATTCAATGTCATGGGTTCAAGGTCATGGTCACATGCATATAATATGGTGGCAGTAGTCTGTAACGTCATATGCTTGCAGAATTTTATGCATTTTTCTCCAGTTTTTGTTTTCAAGGTCATTCAAGGTGGTGGAGTCAAGGTCAAGGTTGCCAGTATCCAACATGGTGGTAGTAGTCTGTAAAGTTATAATGTTTGCAGTGTTTGATGGATTGCACAGAATAACACGAAAAAACCGGTTTGAAAATCATCACAAACATGATCTGTATTACACATGAGCCATCTTAACGACACCACCAACCCACAAAATAACAACAAACAAGAACAATACAGTTGCAGTCACCAGCAACCTAATAAGCATAAAATATCCCAAACATACTGGTCACTGGAAAATGGTACATTTTCTAACTGAGACCTACACTACAATAATTAATACATTGAGGCATCCGACTAGAAGCAACGTCCTTTATTAAAGAACAACTTAAACTCCTCTGAAAGAAGGTCGTGTTTCACCACTTGAACCCAAAATATCAATACTGCCTTTAATTCTTCAGCACTCAACCACGTCGATTCACAGTGTGGTTGTTTCATAAATGCCGTTCGAGCTCTAAGCATCCATGCTGTTACCCTCTTGTGTCTTGGGAGTAATGAAAAGCTTTCTAAGAATGTACATAGTGTACCACCTTCTTAGGCTGCTAGAGCTTGTGCTCTCTGAGATTTAAATATACGCATATCCTTTGTGTCAGGCATCTTGTACTAATTTACAGGCCATATGTCTTCAGAATCCATGAACCATTCAGGTCCATGGAACCACACAGGACTGTTCACTAGATCGTCAGGAAACACACTGCGCGATGCGATGTCTACTGGGTTACAGCTTGATGGGACATAACGCCATGACCTAGGTGGCACAATTAGTTGAATTTCAGCTACTCGATTGGCGACAAAGGTCTTGAACCTGTGTGGTGATGACCGGAGCCATGACAGGACAGTGGAATAATCTGATCACATGTACACACTGAAGGGATGAGCCCTTTCTCTGAACATTTTGCTCACCCATTGCCACAATCTTGAGAGAAGCAAGGCACCCGACAACTCAAGCCTCGGAATTCATATTGCCTTTGTTGGTGTAACCTTTGATTTTGCTGTGATCAGGTAAGTTGAAACTACCCCAATATTGTTGACAATGGAAGCATAAATTACAGCAGTATATGCCCTCTCAGAAGCATCGCATAACACATTAATTTCAATACGGCAGGCACTAGTCCAGTTAATTAGTCGTGGAATTCTCACCTTGGTCATAATACCCAGTGTCTTCTTGAAATGTAACCACTGCTGAGTAATATCTATAGGAACAGGTCTATCCCACTCTAACCCCACTGTCCACAGTGTCTGCAACAAGATTTTTCCCCACACAACAACTGGGGCTACCCACCCACATGGGTCGTAAAAGTGGGCAATAGCTGACAAGATACCCCATTTTGTTATTGACAGTTGGGGTACATTTAAGTGGTATGTGAAATAATCAGTCTCTAGACACCAGTGTACGCCAAGCACTTTGATTGCCGGATTAATCTCTTGGTCAAGGCTCTACCAAACTTCTCGCTGTGTAGAGTGGTGCTGCTGGAGGACCACTTTCGAAGCTCTAATACTACTCGTCGAAGTGGTGACCCAAATTCAGATTTAATTTGGATTTCTTCTTCAAACGAGTCAGCCCATTTAACCATGTCATCAACAAACTCGTCTCGCAAGAGTGCCTGAGCAGCCTGTGGAAAAATTTGAGCTTCATCAGTAGCTAACTGCCTTAATGTTCTCAGTGCTCAATAATGAGATGATGCCAGTCCATATGTAACAGTGTTGAGTCTATATAGCTGCATATCTCCTTCAGCTGAAGGTAGCCACAGACTATACTGATATTTGCAGTCATATGAATGTATCCATATTTGTCTATACATCTTACAGATGTCAGCAGTAAAAAGACACACAGAGTTCGGAAGTTCGCAATAATCTCACAGATGTCCTTCTGTACTTTCTGCCCAGTATGGAGCACATCATTTAATGAGACACCATTTAAAGTTGTTGATAAGCCATCGAAAACGACGCAAACCTTAGTGGTTGAACTAGTCTCTTTAACTATAGCATGGTGAGGAATAATATACGCTACCTCCGAGATCTCTGGATGCACCCATACAATTATTACTTGGCTTGCCACCAGAGGACCAAGCAGCTGAGATGTGTGTCATGTGGCCCAGTTCTTCACATTCATTGAGAAACTGGTGGTATGTGGTTGCGAGCTCCGGTGATTTAGTGAATTTTTTCTCTAGATGTTCATACCTTAAATGTGCCTGATGTAACGACTCTCCTAACTCAGGCTGATTTTGTTTGAATAGCAGTCGCAACACATATCTACCATACATGTCTCGTGTATATGTTTCGTTGTAGTGTTCTTCACATTTTTCTCATCAGTTGACAACACCTTTGTTGTCGGCACATCTTTAACCTCACAGAATCGTTTTAGTTGTACATTCAGACTATTGTCTCGTATCAAGAATGACACAGATGGACTCCTCGCTGATTCACACGCAACCATGCCGCTCACAATCCAGGCAAACACTGTGTGAAAAACATTGGGCTCACCTAAAATTTACCTGCCAGTCATATCATCACTCACTATGTCGGCTGCCAACAAGATGTCAATAGGCCCAGAAACATTGTAACTTGGATCCTCTCCTTCAAATGCTTCAAATGGCTTATGGTACTGTGAGCAACCTTTGACTCAGGCATGGGATGAGTGAACTCTTTCAAGATTGTAGCTCTGATGTCAAAATATATGTCCTGAGATCCAATAGGTTTAACACAACAATAAAGAACTCCTTTCGACCCTGACACAGGAGTTTGCCCAACCCCAGCTAAGTCTACTTGTTCATGGTGACGTTGTAGGCCTAACCGCTCGACACATCTATCAGTTATGAAAGAGATTTGTGATGCACTATCAAGCAAGGCTCTTAATGTCTGAAAATGTCCACTACTATCTCTGACTTGGACCAGAGCTTTCAAGAGCAAAATTGAAGTTTCCATTTCAGTCTCATTAGACTAATGTAACGTTTGTACCTTGGTTATAGCACTCTCATGAAAAGAACATTCAGGTTCTACATTTTCTGCATCTACACTCTGACTATGTGATGAACCCTGATAAAAGTATAGCAATGAGTGGCGTCTATTTTGACATTGTCTACAAGTGAATTTAGACAAGCATTTTTGTTCACTGTGATTCGATTTTAAACAATTAAAAAACATGGATTGTTCTTTCACAAACTTGAGTCTATTTGGAATAGACATTTTCAAGAACTGCTCACAATTACTCAATGGATGTTTCTCTATGCATACTGGATATTCTGTATAATTTTCTATTGCAACAAGTAAAGTGCTTCTACTATTATCTTGTTTTGAATTGCCATTCATACTGGGTGCTGAAAAGTTACACTTTACAAATGTACTACTGTTGCCTGAGGCATTAAGCTTGGTCACCAATCGAACATTCTCATTCACCACAGCATATCGTTCTAGGAACGTCACCAGATGGTCACAAGTTGGCAAGTCCTGGTCTATGGATAATTCAAACTCTTGGCGAAGAGAAGAATCTATCTTTGGAAGAAGAATGTTCAAACGCAAAAAAAACTCCAATCAGAAACTGGAAAATTTTCAGTACGCAGGGCATTTAAGTTTTTACGCACTGCACTAATAATGCGTGACAAAGATTCTGGAGAATTGGTACACACTTTCGAAAAGTGCAATATTTTTTTAACATGCAGTAACGGGCAAGTTTTTGTGCCGCGTTTCCAGCAATGACCAGGCAACACTGTAGTTCTCATTAGTGATCGGTAGATTACTTAATGTTTCCTTATATTCACTCTTTAGACATCCAATCAGGTAATGTAGTTTATGAACATCAGGAAACGATTTATCTTGATGCACCATGGATTTGAAGAGCTCGGCGAATGCTGCCCACTCGGCGCGGTTGCCCGAAAACACTGGAAGCGGTAGAGGTGGCAGCACTGCACGCGTACCGACAGGTTATGTCGGTTATCTTCTAAAATACATATATTAAACTGGACGCACAAAAGCCGGAAAACTTTTTCAAAGTTCGCAAACGCATTCTTAATCTCGTTCACAGTTCTGAATTTAGGTTTTGGCGAGACAGTACACAAGGCAAAATAGTTTAGCTAACAACTCGTCCCGTTTTGCAGCTACTTCATCAAAAGCCAACACGAACTCTTTTAGTTTCCCCGCATCTTGCACCACTGCATTTATCAGCTCGTTTGCTTCTTCTATTTTAGTTATAAAGTAGTCAAACACGATTAATTGTAGCTCAGTTGTTTTCTGCCTCGTGGCTAACTTTGATACACACGTGCACCGACGGTTATGTGACATTTTGATTTAGTTTCACAGTAAAAACACAAGTCTGGTCGTTAACGTCTCAATCCGGCAACGGAGGACCAAAATTGTTTATACTGTTTGATAGATTACACAGAGTAACACGAAAAACACCGGATTGAAAATCATCAGAAACACGATCTTTAGTAAGCATCAGCCATTTTGTTACAACACCACCAACACTACAAAATAAAAACAAACAAGAACAATACTGTCGCAGTCACCAGCAACCTACTAGGCACAAAATATCCCAAACACATATGCTTGTTTACTTTCATGGGTTTCGTCTCGTGTTTTGGTTTTCAAGGTCATTCAATATCATGGGGTCAAGGTCGAGGTCACCTGCATCCAATATGGTTGCTACGATGGGTGACAGCACCAAGATGGCTGACTGGGTATGGACGACAAAACTTTATTTGAGTGGCGAAGGGGAGAAGCTCAGGTATTTTAATGTTTTAATTACATTTCTCAATAATATCTTAACAAGTTTTAATAACATTTCTTTTTTAATTTTTGAATTTTTTTTGGAACGTTTTGGATTTCTGGTGTCAAAAGTCAAAGATCAAAGTCAAGGTCAAACGTGACTGAGTCCAGTTCTCCTGACCCTGGGTCACGAATCCCTTGGTCACACGGGTCACTGATTCCGGTCGCCTGGGTCACATATCGTGGGGAAAAATGGGAAATTTCTAGGGGAGAATGGGAAATTTTTAGGGAAAAAAAGAATTTTCGAAGGAAAATGGGAAATTCCAACATGTCGACATTGTGGCGCCTGGCTCCTGTGCGAGATGCCGATGCGCCAAAGTCGCTAAAACCGTACCACGCATAGTGTGCTGAAGATTAATATACATATATCTGTTAATTTAAACTGTAAATGGAAATATATTGTGTGCGGTATCTTTGCAATCGCCGTCAGCGTACAATACAGCTTGATTAGAATTTTCAAATAATTTTTACAATCTTTTATTTTTAACTTCAATTGTTTGTATTTACGGCTGGTGTCTGTGAAGGTGTCTGTCCAGCGCCCACCGAATCATTAGCAATCTTGGTCGACAATTTGTCGATTACTGGTGGCGTGTAGAGTTTCAGTGCCGGGGAAGTCCTCATTTACACGTGGTTGTGTGAGTAAAAGACCCCATCCACACTTCGAAACACAATAAGGAATTCAAATGATCGACCGCTTGCGCGTGTATGTGAAATGCCATTTGAAAGTTCCGATCTGCATGAGCTAGTGTTGAAGTGGAAAATACTTCGAGATATACACACCTGTAAGACGAGTACTGAATATTAAGAATGCCGGTTCAACTCACCGCGAAAAGAGTGCACTGAAAGTCGTCTGTTCGCAAGCGAAACCGATGACGGACGAGTCTGTGAATGTTATATAGTCTACTTATATAATAAACAGGTGAAACTAAAAAGTGAAAAATTAATTATCTCTATAAAACCTTTTAAACCCAAGCTTTTATTTATGAATGAACTGAAAAGATAAAAATAATTATAGGAGTAGTTACAGAATTTTTAGAACTTATAAAACGTGGTTGTAGAGCCATAATCAACTTTACTACAAATTAATATTTCTGTATCAATTTATATTTAGTATATAAAAGCTTACTGCGAATAGATAAGAGCCTTACTCAAAATATGTGCTTCCTACGCTTACGCAAATGAGGTATACGCTCTATATTGCGCCAAGCTTTTATATAGAAAATTTAAATTGATAGGAATATATTAATTTGTAGTGAAGTTTATTACGGCTGTGCGATAACGTCTTATAAATTCTACAAAATTTGTAACTACTCCTTTAATAATTTTTCTATTTGGTTAATTTATAAATAAAAAATTGTTTTAAAAAATTTTTTTACAGTTAACTTATTCTGTAGTAGTAATATTAAAATGTAAGTTTATGTTTGTTTAATTGGGAGACGCGGAGTGCGGCAGGCAGTGTCTGGGATGCCCACTCAACACAAATGGAGGTATTGTTAGGAAATGGATGCTTGGGGTGGGGGGGGGGGGCTATCTCTTTCTCCCTCTATTCGATGCACCCATAACTTCTAAGAAATTTTGGCACGAGGTCTTAGAACAGCGTACATAATTCAGTTCGCCAGAAGACTCTCTTCAGTATTATATAACCGTCAAAATATAAAACCACGCGTATTTGAAACATTCTGGACAGCCAATAAGAAACCAAAGACGATAAGGGAATACTCTCAAGCCATACAACAGGGAATAATCAAATGTAATAATATATGCTCTTGATATATAAATTTTTTTTAATGAAGTTTATTATATTAGACTTTAAGGTAATAAATTATATCATATATTTAGTAATTTTGATGTAATTTGGTAAATATATCTGAAAAATTATTTCTGTTTGGTCTATAGGGAGACGTGGCAGCTTGGAAAGAAGGGAGAAAGCCCTCCCTCATATGTATAATGTTTTGGTTTGGTAATCGCAACAGTATCATGGTATACCGATTTAAAGACGAGTTGGATGTTGACTCCCAAGGCGTACAGGCTTTCGGGCTCAGCTGCAAGACGGTTTCGGATTTGCAGAGACAGAAGTTTATTTAAATTTATTCACGAAGTGTAGTTGCTTGCGGAATCCGTTTAACGTTCGCGGGAGTGGCGCCGCAGAGGTATCGTAAATGAGAGATTGATTGGAATCCGTGCAGCAACTTGAATTTAATTAGTGGTTGAACTCGCGGACGCCCACATGAACAGAACTGCTTAAAGCATTTCGTGTATCTTACCAGTTTATGAACGTTCTGTAGGACTTACAATACATCGCTGAGAGAGAGGTGTCAAGTATTTTGCTTGTAAAGAATTACGAATACTTGTGTTACAGATATTTTTTCTGCAACACAAAAGGATTGTAATAAAATCAGTGGCCGTACACGTGGGTTAGTAACAGATAAAGGAAATAAGAATATTTCACTGACTCATATCTGGAAATATAGTCATTGAATATACATTGAGAATAACGCACGTAGCGCCTGATGAAATGCAACCACTTGTACAACGGCGACATGTTTGTTGTAGCTGTTATAGGCTGTACAACAGTGATCCCCTTCTTGTTAACGTTCGTGGCTACGGGATGGCAAGCACTGAAGGCGATCACTGATCACTCTATCAAAGAGTTGCCTTCAGTGGAACAGTGCGCCAGGCTAAGGTTAATTCTAACTCTACTCAAACAAAACGTCATTCCTTATGTCAGAGTTTATCATAAGTAAAATTTCCGGCGCAATGTGCGCAGTGTTCGAAAGAGCTAACTTTTAATTAAAAATTTAAGCTACGGTAATAATAAAAGAGAAATATTTTAGTTTATTACGTGGTTTTTTTTATATTTTATTTATGACCATTGCAATTATTTTGTTTTTTAACTTAGAAAATAGAATAACTCCAGTACACATGCGACACTAGCGCTTACCTAGTATCAAAAAATGTTTCTTTGCCAAGCTATAAGAACTGAGTTTCCCAACCTGAGCAGAATGAACGCTAACCAGACTGTGAATATGTCGAACTCATCAAAAAGGGTTTGAGTGCCATAATTGCGAGAAAAGTACTATTTGTGTTGCATATGAAAGAAGAATGCATACTACACGTTCAGAAAGTCAGTGCCCAAACTCCAGACATAGTTTCTTTGGAGGAGTAGTAACACAAATACCCTGTGCACTTTTATCCGGAAATGTACTTTATATCAAATAATTGTGTTTCAAGTTGCGGCGTACTACGCCTGCTGAACAAGGTGCATGTATGATAAGTTGCATAGGTCGTAGGCGCACAACACTCAATTATTACACATATACTGCATCGGGCGCCAACTTCCAACGTACCGTATCCTACACGAATGATCGCACCACCTTATCCTCCAGTCGTTGTACGCCGTGATTTTAAACACAATTATTTGATTAAAAAATACATTTCTGTATAGCGGACTTTTGTGTAATTACTGATCCAAAGAAACTATGTCCAGAGTTTAGGCAATCAGTTTTCGAACAGCCTGTATATTTTGTAATACTACACAAAATTTTGCTGGGATTGAAATAATTAAAAGTTTTACGAAATAATAATAATAATAGCCTGTTTTAAATCTATATTAAAGCGTTTCAAACCTTTGAATTATTAGAAGTATTTGTGAAAATGGTTAAATATTTAATAATTTGCAGCCAGAATAATTATGATTAAGTCCTACTGTTTTTCTTGATGAATATTTTTTACGTAATGTAAATTCTGAAGTATCCAAAATTAATAACTGATTTTTTTAAATTTCTTAATAAGAAAATCCTCTCAAGTAATTTTACAGTGTTTCAAAGTACTTGCATTCTTCTTTCATGTGTAAGATAAAACGTACCTTACTCGCGATTTCGGTTATGAGAATAGCATATTTTAAAGAACTATTCTAGCTGCACATCGAGTGTATTGCTTCGTCAGGAGCTCCTCAACTTCAACCCCGATATTTGTTGGCTTGCAGCAAGGCGTGCGTTGCAATGTTTTCTTGTAGTAATGCAATTCTACACGTGAGCGTAACAGCCAGACATGCATTTAGCGTACGGAGTAGAGGTAGCAGAGGGTACTGTGTGTGTGTGTGTGTGTGTGTGTGTGTGTGTGTGTCTCTCTCTCTCTCTCTCTCTCTCTCTCTCTCCTGGCTCGCAGGTAACCGAGCGCGAACATTTGTTGCCATCGATCGCCGTTTCCGCGTTACACACAGCCTGGTGTTATTGCATGCGAGACTGCAGCGCCTTCAACAAATGCAAGCAGCTTGGAACCTGCACTCTGATGCTTGCTGATTGGCAAATGCCGGTGCGACCAATTTTTCAGCTCACTCCGGCGTTGATCGCTCGCGTTTCTGGGCAAAGTTTTTGACGCGATTACGTCTTCCAATTTGCAACCATAGCATGTGGCAATTCAGAAAATCCGATGATAAAATCGGGGGCTATATTTTGGCATTGCAGCTCCGAATCTATTGTCTAGATTCAAAATTCAATTACACCACTCGATTGCCGAAGGGTCAAAGAATACGTTACGTTGAGTCAGGACTGCGAGGCATCGTGCGTGGTTGTGAGTATGGAAAGGGAAGGGGTGAGAAAGGGGAAGGGCCGCTGCAATTTTTAGTTCGTTTCGCCGCGTCTCATAAATTCCACGTAGTATAACTTTTGAGAAGCTACGACACTAGTTTAAGTTTGAATCGACAGCTCTCGTCAAGATTAATCGATTCTGCCGGAAAAAAAATACATTTGTGTGGCGTGGTTATCGCAAAATAATATAATTATAAAGTTACAGCAAAAAACACATAAAAAATTTGTTTTAGTATACCTTGTTTAATTTTATTGCATTTTTCTCTCGTGGAAACTTGTTCCATGTATTTTCTGAGTATTTATTTTGTTTAGTGATCACGTACATATAAGTGACACTTCTGAACTTTTCTGTGCACAGCAAGTCATCTGTACGCAAAACTTTGAGAAACTTCCTTGTGGCTAATTAAGTTTTGTGTAATTCTCTACACGTCTTCGGCATGAATAGTTAATGCCAATATCGTCGAGCAGATGGCAAGCTCTTCACTTGCTGTAAGATAAATACTGTGCGCAAGTTCAGCGCATGCCAAAAAAAAAAAAACACTTGCCAACAGCATTTGAATTCGGAAAGTAATGTATGACCGATCAAGTTTAGCAATGGAATGATAGTAAAAGTTGCGCTATATGAAGCATTGTGCACTCGCCAATAAAATAAAAATAAATGTATGCCGTCCGCAATATTATAATGCTGTTCATATTTTCTTATTTGTAAGCCTATAATTCTGGTAAAAAAATCTCTGCTTGAAAAAATTGGGCGTTGTTTGCATTACCAATAACTCACAATTTTGAATATAAAACGATACAACTAGTAAAATTTGCGTTCCTAACGATACTAATCTTTTCAAATACACAATTTGTACGTCACATTAGGGAACTCTCACACTTATCTTCCTTGAAAGATAACTGGAAACTCCAAACTATCAACTGAATCTGCTAAACTGCAAACAGACAACGCGTAGCATCATGTGCTTTGACTTTTCACCACGTAAAATGCTCTGATCAAAAACGGGACGTATTTTATCGGTGTACCTGATATTATAGTAAATGTGATCATTGAATTTTTCTACAATTCAGACTCGTCATGTGGCATATGTTCTTACAATAATGTTGAAGGTATCCCTACCAGATCTTTAGTTTCACTTCCCACCAGATACAATTAAAAAATAACAAATTAAAAAAAAAAAAAACTAGATTTTTAAAAGTAACGAAAATTTTCAGAAAAATAATAAACTTCAGGGTGTAACCATAGGGAGAGCAGAGACTTACACTGAGACTGACTGGCAAGGTTTATTAAGAGAAGGGGGGGGGCAATGAATAAATTGGTATTTTATCTATATTGAAATATTTATTTCTCACGAAATTTATTACACCTCGGCAATTTTCACTAGTATTAAACTGATACTGCGTAGCAGACAGAAATTACGTAGCATAGATCCACAATAAAGCTACATTGAAAAAGTAAAAGAAGAAAATTAATTCCTAAAAAAACCCGCCTTTTTTTCAAAAAATCCCACCAACTTTGCTGCCAAAAACTACCAGAATAAACACTAACCACTTAGAGAGAGAGTGATCTTCCTACTACAGGATTGAAAAAAAACACCAAATTTAGTGGGAAAGCCAATGAGTTAGCAACACTGGTTGACGGTTTGTGTCGTGAGCAAAGGATCTTGTTAAAAAAAAATTCTTGTTATTTCACGTAATATCCGGAGTAGTCACGTAGAAAAATCCAAAAAGATGTGTAAATTGAAAAATTATGTTTATGAACAATAAATTCACATCAAGTAATAGGAAATATATTTTCTGTAGTGTTTGTTTTACGTTAAGTGATCATTTGACAACTTAACCATTCACTGTTCGTAAAAAAAATCCGATTGTCTTACCCAAATAATGAATATATTATATTATTATTATTTATGGCGTTAATCATTTATTTGATTGCGTTAAAGTTATGACCGACATTCACTTTGCACAATCATATCTGAGATAGCACAGCAACGAGTATCGCTGTATTTCAGCATAAGCTAAGCTCTTTAATGCGTTAAAGAAGGTATTGTTTAGTTTACATATTGCAAGACAAGCCAGATAAACAACTAATATTAATTTCCTTTTCTCACACAGCGCCAATTATGTAGCTGCAATTCAATGAAGTTTTTCTTTGTGTTGACAAACCTTTAGTCATTCAAATGTATTTTTATACCTTAATATTGATTCAGTTCTTTTTATGTCGATCAAGGAAAGATATTTCTGTCATTTTTATTCTTATTTATTACTGTTTGTGTTTATGAATTTTGCTAATATTTTTGTACATTATTGCAAAACTTCTTCTAAGCACGTCTAAAATCTTGAAGCCCAGGTACCTATTGTACATAGATTTTGACAGATTTTTAACACATCTCAAAATTATTACTGACGCGGCTTCTTTTTAACCTACTTTCCGACGGAAACACAGGCTTATGAGATTAATTTATTGTCTGTGTTTGTGTGTTCCCTTAAAACTTTTCAATACATAAACCAAATTTTACAAAACTCAGAATACACATAGTAATTAGTACTTAAATCTCACTATCGTGGTTTTAGACCACGCCATGTGCTTATTTTTACAATGGTGGCCATTTTAAAATATAGGACGCCACTTTATATTTCGGGAATCATTCAACCAATTCGTACGAAATTTCGAAATTTGAATGTTAATAGTGTGTATAATTCAGTAAGGTACATTGTTGTTGGTCTGCCATTTAAGAAGATATATATTTATGAAAAATAAAATTTTTCACTAGGCCTATATCAAGGAAACTACTTAAAATATTCTAACCAAACTTCTCAGGTACCTAATAAAATGGTGGGCGACGTTAACACATGTGATTTATATGGATAAGTCTCTTTCTTCTAACATGGCAGCCATTAAAATATTTTATGTTAATTTGGTAATAATGGCATTGGTTTTGACGAATTTCGACCAAACTTGGTATGCTGTAAATAGCAATTACATGTACAAAAATGGTGATTCATATAGCCTCTTTTATCCAACATTTTGTAAGTTTGTGCCACTTGAAATGAAAAGATAATGGTATGCCATGTAAATTGATGTGTTTTAGGTTGGTCAGACGTTTATTTTCAAAAAGGTTACCATATAAATATTTTTGTTAACAGTGCTATAGCTACAAAACTGTGCGCTAAATACAACTAAATTTTGTATAAAGGCTGTACCCCACGCTCCAAATTAAATCCTTAAATGGTTTTATGCACTGCAAAGAAAACTATTAATTTATTTGGGGCTGTTTTGTCTACAGTAATAAAAAATTAATTAATTTCTAAGAAAACGTTATAGAAAAATGGATTTGTGTTTACTAAATGTGTTCCATGTACGACTTCTGTTTTATGGGTATATCACTTTATTTATAGCAACGTAATAAATATTCTTTGAGCTGCCATTTGTTCACAGTAAAGAACATTTTCCTTTTTGCTTAAGGTAAAGATAAAGCGTTATTAAAAGTTTTCTGTCGTGTGTTGTAGCCATGGTGGTAGGAATAACATTGTAGTCTTCAGTACGTAGCTGTCGTTGCAACGCATTCATAAACCAATTTGTATTGTGCAATTACGAAACCGCAACTGAGCAAATGAACAGTAAACTTGCCGACCTTTAATTTCAACCTGATATCCAGTTGTCGCTATTCTCAATTCTTCCCAAGACGTACCGTTATGTTCTGGTAGATGTTTTTACGTATCAAAAGTGTTCTGTAAGTAGCAGGACACAGTGAAAGTTTAGTTAAGACACTATGCTAATAATACGCCTAATGTGGTTTCTAGATTCCTTGCCGTCTTATTTATAAATTATTGGCGTAATTTTGAAAGAATTGTTACTTCCGTCTTATTTGCTAATCGCTGTTGATTTCAGAGCACACAATTATTTTATCCTGTAACTGACATTACCACAAAGACATCTGCTGAAATATTGTAACGTAAATGCAGGTTTATTACAGTGTGTACTATATAGGTCAAACAAAAATTATGTTTTTGACAAGTTTACTTTGTATTGGCACAAACAGTTTTGTACGATAGCGCCACTTTTAAGTTTTATCTCGGGAAGTAATTAACCGATCCCCACCCAATTTTGTAAACGGATATGCCATCTAAAATGATATGATTTAAGCGTTTCAGGCAATTATTCTTGAAATAATAGATATAATAATATTTTTTTTACCACGGGTTCTTTTAATGTGAGTTTTAGATTACGGCCTACCGCGTCAAATTTATTCGCATACATAAGTAGATGAAAGTAGGCTAATTATTTATATTGGCAACTTTATTGTTTACCTAGAAGCTTCAATTATTCATTGAAGAATTTTTTAGTGGTTTTAACATCTTAATATACATTTATTCCACGAATATTTTATACAGTTATAATTTAACAAATATCTGTAGAAAATGTACTCGCTGCCTTTTAACATAGGGAAATTTAGATAGTTGTTGCAGTGAAAACTTAGGGATACTGATAAAAATAGGCCAACGTTTAGACAATAATAATATCCCGCATATAAATCTAACCAAATAAAACTACACCGAGAACTGTTCTACCAAAAGCATCACGATGTTGTATTTAACGTTTTTTAAAAATAACACATTAAAATTATTAGGGGGTGCGTACTCAGAATAGAATGAATTAGGTATGATGTATTATCTAAATGACAGTTACAACTCGTCACAATACGTATCAGTTAAATCGAGGGTGCTTGAAGTGATATTAAAAGGTTAAACTATTATTATAATTATTATTCTGGTACTTTAATCGTACTTTAATAAGTCACGGCATATTATTAATTATTAAAGCTTTTCGGAAGGGACGTCTTCGCCTTAATCATGGCTCCCGTAGGTGTACTACGGCGGTCGGAAAACCCCACAGGCTGTCATCTTCATGGTGGAGTGCCTCGTTGACAAAGACGCCGTCAGCTGCGTGTCCTGCCTTAATATCGGGCGCGTGTTGACTTACAAACCTCCATGCCTTCCGAAAGTTGGAGGGGATTCCTTGCGTTGCAGTTCAGCGGCTCACGGCTCTTGTCGCAATTACCGCGATATGTCTGAGGAAGCGATGAGGATGGCAATGACTCACTGCAAGAGCATGATAACGTTCAATTTCGCTCTGTAAGCAAAACATTACGGATGCGATAATCATCTCACCAACAATTTTATAGGCGATTGTATGTTTATGAGTAAACTTTATCATACCTGAATTAACTATCAGAAAAATAACAGTCAATAGTAATTTTTTCCTTCTTGTTTTTCATCTATTCCGTGTATTTGACTGGGAATCAAGCTTGGTACAAGAGCGCTTTCATTGACATACGCTGTTAGATGGTAATTCTGTCGAAGTGATGATTTGCGCAAGGATTTTTAAATATGGAATTGTGTCTCAATCATATTTCTTGGTATTGTTCATCGTCATATATGAATTATAAGCCCAATTTCACGAAGCTTAAAACTTGAAATAGCAGTTCGTATAGATTCCAACCTCGGAACAACAACTTCGAATAAAAATCTGAATTAAAAAGTCACGGAAGATTTTCTGTGCTGCCCGCAATTCCCCGTATTTAGGCTGAACGTAAGAAGCAGGTGATTGTGAAACGTTGATGCAGAAGTAAACGTTGTGACACAATGAGCCACGGTCATGAACAGAAAGGTTCGAGTAGCTGGGATCTTGTGATTACAGCAAGGGCCGAGTATCTCGATTACCTTCTCGGTGTCAACAAAGTGGGTAGTGCTTGAACTCGCTTGAACTCAAAATATCATCGGTTTGACCTCGCCGCCACTTGAGCGTAGCGCCTTTGCAATCACAGTGCCACAAGAGCGTAATTTACTATGCAAATCTTACGTTTTCACTTTCAACGTCTCCTAATTTTTAGCCTTCCGCAACACTTTTGTGATCACGGTTACGCTAACATTATGTACATCTATCTAGAGTCTCCTTCCGTTTTTTTTTTATGTGTTTTGATAGTTCTGGTTTAATATTCTTGTATGATATGTTATCACGAACCTCACTTACTATGTTCTATGTGATATACGTGTTAACTACCATTCATATTTTCTGTTCTTCACCCAGTCTCTATCTATTGTAGTGCATATAAAATGTTTGACTACCTCCTCACTTATTTCGTTTATTTTTAAATATCTAGTGCATCGTAAGATGTTCACAAACTTTATTTTGTTAGTATTTTTACTTTCTATCCTTATTACTTCAAACGTAGAAAACTTTGGATACTACTCATTGTGCGGTAGTGTCTCGTGCTCGCTATCGTTTGGACCGGATTTCGATCCCTGCCGTGTGCACTAAAACGTGATTTTCCGAAGTCGTTTTGAGATCCATTCCTTTCAAATGCTAGACCTGTTCCTTTACTGAAAACCGCCTCATTTAATGACCAATTGGATTAGGATCCTAACAACTGTGCATTACATTAACTTAAAAATTCTCTATGGAACATCTATAATATAGTCCATTCACGCTTTTTCGACCTTTTGGAATTGAACCTTTGATAAATCACCCTAGGCGTAACATGTCAACCTGTTGTGTTCAATCACTTGTATTCCAAAATTATAAAACCCTTTGATTTACGTTTACTGTGTTCTTGAATATATTAATAATCTACTTAGTATATTCTATAACTTGTAATATTTATTTCGTATTAAATACGAACTAACAACAGCGAGAGCAACGACGTGTTGGCAACGGCCGGTAAGAAATAGTTCACAGTTACAATATTTTTAACGTCATTTTTATGTACGCTATTTGTAAATTAAACTTAGCCAATTGATACATTTGTATTGTTAGGTAGCACTGACGGAAACACATTTAATTTCTGAAGTTAAAAATATCAGCGCAAATTACCGTACCTAGGCTCGCTGTAGTGACACTGTGTTTTTTTTTTTTTTCCGTCCAAGGTTCCCTAAGCGAAGCAGAGCGTATCGTTCTCTCTCTCTCTCTCTCTCTCTCTCTCTCTCTCTCTCTCTCTCTCTCTCTCTCTCTCTCTCTCTCTCTCTCTCTCTCTCTCTCTCGGGAAGTTTGTACCTATTGTGTAGCAGGAAAAGTATACATTTTGTTATTTCTAATGTCAGGAAATTTCATACTAATTACAGCAACAATAATGATGTTTGAAATTGTAATTTACAACTGAAACGAGATTTTACTATATTATTGTATGTTATTTAGATGCGGTGCGATGGCGCGACGTTTATAAATCCAGCAGGTTGGCAGACGTGGTGTGGAAAGAATAATCTAGAATCACGCGCTTGTCCCAATATGGCGGCCCATTGCCCTACGACTGGCAGTGGTGTGGCGAAATGTCAATAACACGGCGTGTTTCTGAACGAAGCGTCAAGTTCGAAGTCGTGTGTTTTTTAAACACCCTAGGCAAGTTACACTGTTGTGATAAACATGTGTTTCCACGGCAGTAATAAATATACTGTTACGAGTGTTTCGTTAGCCGCTGCTTGGGAAAGTGCGTGTTGGTCGTTTGGCTGGCCCTGTGTGTGTGTGCGTAATTTCAAATGTTTCATGTGCACTTTTTACACGTTTTAACTGTGAACTGTTTTCATAACGAAGTTAATTATTTACAGCCACGTCTCTTTATTTGTCACAACGTTGTACCTTTCCGCTAGGTGCTTGAAACACAGTTGTGTAACGAGCTCACGCTTTTGTAATTTGAATGTCTGCCACAATCCCTACAAAATATGAAACCCAGCCAGATGAATTTAAATAAATATTAAAATAAACTTAAAAACCAGTAAGTACCTATGCATGTAAATATTAGCAGAATAAACGTTACGGTAGGCCTATAAGTTTGCACGTTCACCACTATATTTTACGTTCGTTGATGCTGCAAACAATAAATACGCGACACGAGTTGCGGGCTTGAAGTTACTTTGTCGTATAGTTGGGCTCGTTGTACCTTCGTCTTAATTTTTATTCCAAATACTGCCGTACTTTTAACAAAATAACCAAACACATATTAAGTAACAACAGGTTAAATACTACAGTTGTGACCGCCATATTTGTAACAAACACCGTCGTGGCAAAATATTAATGCATATTATGTTTAACGTGCTATATCGTGTGTCACAAATAATTATAAAGCCGACCTAAATATTACTATAGGCCTAAATTGTGAACATTCGTAGGAAATATGACAGCATTTTTTGAACAGCTGTAAACAGCAACCAACGCATTTGGGAGTTATAAAAGTAGAAGTCGCATGGCAGTGTTTATGTTTACGTGTAGCGGAAGGATACGTAATCAGTAACTAAAAGTAGATATTTAATAGGGTTTCTGAAAAGGCCGAAGTTATCGCGAATCAACTACAGTGTTTTTACTTCCTGTCAAAAACTGTTATACAATATTCAACAAAATATTAATGGATAAAAATTCTAATTTTATTATTAATAAAACTGACGCCATATTTATATAAGTAGATAGAATATTTATGTTAAGTTTTAGTCGTGAAAAACTGCTGGAAACGTACCCATTTACTGTGTGTTTTATAGTGCGTGGTTTTGTGTCACAATATTACATTGATTAAATACAAAGTGCGTCTATATAAAGACACGATTTATTTTACATTTGGAAATAAATGTCTTTTTATTTTCTAATGTTCATAATTTGTAAATATTTCCTGGTGCCAGAAAATTCATAGTAACACAGTACGCTCTTGAAATTGAAAAATAGTATTGCTGATTCTTCGTTACTTTTGATGTGTTCATAAAAAGAAATAATATAGTTTTACTTGATTGCGACAGCTCTCTCTCTCTCTCTCTCTCTCTCTCTCTCTCTCTCTCTCTCTCTCTATCACACACACACACACACACACGCACTCTCTCTCTCTCTCTATTTGTCATAAACACATCTGGTCCTAAGTAGATAACCGTAATACGTCATGTTACATGTGATACAATAAAAGTAATACATTTTGAAGCGTGCGTGCGGCGCTGTGGTAAGTGGCATGAACTCAGATCGACTACAACAACGACTTCTAGAATTATGTTCTCTAGTTCTCTGTCAAAATTCTGAGATATGCTTCACCGTTTGGTGTCTCAACCATAGATTAAGGATGAGGTAGACCGGTCTTGCTGGCTACGCAAAACCAGTTTACGTATCGAACACTGAACCGCTTTTGTGCCAACACATCAAGCAAAAACGGGCATGGTTTGGATTTGAGGAAGAGTACTGTTTAGTAAACAAGTGCTTTGAAATGTTTTTATACTACCTATAAACAATTTGCAGTACAGTTTGTTTAAATTCAAATTGGTAAAAGTAATTTATTAATATGAAATAATTTTAAATAAATATTTAAACAAACACGTTCATCTTGTTGATCGTGTAACTTTGACAGATATGTTTCTCTGGGGTAGGTCAATGTTGGGTATACGCGCAGATGACGAATAATCGGTCTAACTCATCTTTAGCCTATGGTATCAGCGGTCCTGTTTTTAAAGTGAAGATATTTAGGCGAACCGTGCTTGATTCCAGGCGGGGCTACTACCAGATTTCCCGCATGTAGGAAACGTGCCGGACAATACCGCTGGTCGACGGGCTTTCTCGGGTATCTCCTGTTTCCCCACATTTGCATTCCGGGGGCTGCTCCATACCTCGCTTGCCCCTCACCGGCTCTCGAGACTGCGCTTTTAAGAACAGCTCAAATATCTCCACTTACGTGCGATGTTTTGTTCCATAGCACTAACGTGCAGATTGTTTTTCCAAAAGTACATTTGTATTCATCAAGCTCGATCATAACGCTTTGCGCTTGAATCGCGCAGTCTTCACGCAATCTGAATCGATATTTTCTCTGTGCAGTAATTTTTTTTATGCGTGCTATTTTGTGTTCCGCAATTATTTGCGATTAGCTGCCTTCGTATATTTTTCATTTCAAAAAGTGTTAATGAATTTTTGAAGAGAACTAGTCTACTGTCAAAATGTTCTATTTTAATGTCAGTTAGCACTATGCGTGTGCACCTTGCTTTCCGCCCGCCATAATGCAAGGCTTGAGTTGCAGTGTAACAAAATTTTAACGCCTGAAATAATTGTGCAGTGACGTACAAACCGTATCTTTTAATTGTTAGGCCTATAAAAATATTGGGAACTCTGGTAAAATATTTATCGATTGTAAATATGGTAAACAGTGGTAAATTTTCAATGAGATACGCTCGTTTAACAGAGATAAGAATCTCACATCATCTCGTTAATTTAGCAAAGAAGACACCGTTTTGATATTTTTTTTGTTCTTTATTCCAGAATATATCAATACCATTTTTTTATGTCCAAAGTATATCTTTACTATGAGGCAGGTATTAATTTGAAAGGATCACCTACGCGTAAGTTACAAAAATAAAAAAAATAAAGAAACTGTAAATATATCATGTAAATTATTAGACCTATATGTTTATTTTAGGAAGTTTATAAAAAATAATTACTGGGTATTAGTATTCCGCACAGCTTCAGACACTGTTATTGGTAAACGGCAGGCTAAAGCTGATCAATCTTCTTACTCGACGCCTTGAGAATCGATGCTAAATTTTCAAAACTTCGCTTAAAAAGTGAAACCTCGGTCAATACATTAAAGTTATTATGTTACAGCTTATAAAGTTTAAATATAGTATAGAGTAGCGAGTATAAGAAAAAAATAAATAATTCGTTTAAAAGGGAAATTCTAACTAAATCATCGGGTTGGAAACGTGGACAAAAATAACGCCCAGTTCGTAGTCTTCAGAGAGTATCTAACTTACTTCGTCTAACGGCGTTCTTTGTTACGCTAAGGAGAGTGGACTGCTCGTACTTTGTTACAAGAAATGCCAACTTTATAATGTTGGAGTAAGATAATAAGATTCTACGCGGCCTTTTGAATTTCATGCGTGCCTGTCACTTGGGAAAATACGGCAAATATAAAGAGAAGTTCCTGAGATGAAAGTTTTCCTTCGTAGAGAAATACGGGGTATAGAGATATCTGTTTCTTGTAATGTCTTATTTATAATGGTACTCGCAAATAATCAGATGTGATAAGGGGGGGCGGGTAATTGGCACACTTCATTCCACTGATGTACAGAGAAAAATCAACATACAGAAGTCGAAAGTAATTTTACGTTACCTGTGTTCCAGAGTTAGTAAATAAATTGGTTTACTATTGAGTGTAATAGGCGTCTGCATTGCGCCGCCGAAATATGTGATTCAGACTGTTAATGGCTCATTGAGGACAAACCTTCCTCAGAATCTACTATTCTCCTTGATTTTAAACCTTCAGTCACACCTGATGTTAACATTTCAATTGGCCATCCTACTTTATTCATGCGTCACCCAACTGAACCCATGAAATATTTAGGAAGGAAGATGTGTTAATACGCAAATGCACACTGCTATGTGAAAACAAACCATTCATTTTAACATGAAACTTGCGGTAGATAGTTAAGTATAAGAACTATTTTTATTCGCTGCCAACTTTAACTACTTGAAAATGAACTAAGTCTAATGGGTGACCTTTTTCCTCGTGAATTAAACCGGCGTGGAACATCGTAACATCTTTAGCTTTCCTCTTGAAGTTGTTCGATGACCATTCAACAGACTGATGTTGCGTTCTCTGCCCGTTGCATCGGCATTAACTTGTCGCAATATCTGTAACAGTTGCCAAGTGTGTTCTCAGGTGTGAACTAATATTCCGTACAAGTCAATTTTTTCATTAATTTTGTATGCCGAATGTGTTGTTTTACAACATTTATCGTCGTTACGTGAAATGAAACTGTGACGTGGAGATCGTGAAGTAATCTGTTATCAAATTCTGATATCCTGAGAGACAAGACTTTTAATGTATGGCTAAGAAAAATAGCCAAAAGCAAATATTTTGCTGTGAATAAAGAATCAGTTAATAAAAATCATACCGTATGAAATCCTCATTTCATCAAACAATGTAATAATGCAGGTTTCAGCAGTCAGAAACCATTTTCCTTCCCGACCAAGATGCATATAAAGAGTAAAAGTTGGCACTTCCAAGTTAGACTTTGGTTCTTATTTACTCGCTAGATGTGGGTCTACTAACGATTATTTGTTGCCAACCACGCAGCACAAACTCTATTTCTTCATAATTCTTTATAAGAACCACCAATTCTCTTCGCTTACTCATTCATAATTCAACGAAATTAAATTTGACACGTGGGATAAAAGAAAAACCTTTTATCAAACACATTATGTGCTCACCCGAGTGCTTTACATTATCAATTATATTTCTAAAAATGTACAGGTATTTTATTTTTTATTTTTGAAGATAAACTTTTTTCTTCTTGCAGTATTTAATAGTTACCTACATACTTTCACTATGCTGCTGATAAATATGTGAATAAAAATATAAACGTTAATTTATTTATAGTGAACAATAAAAACAACTATTATGTTTGCAAAACAAGTGAAATGAAACAATTCAGAAATATGGCGTTTGTAAAAGAGTATTTCCTGGGCAAGTGAACATTTTCGCACTTTGTTTCTGGTTATAATTTTCATATATATATATATATATATATATATATATATATATATATATATATATATATATATATATATATATATATATATATATATATATATATATATATATATATATATATATATATATATACATATATATATATATATATATATATATATATATATATATATATATATATATATATGTGTGGTTTACATAAAAACGTGTATTCGATGTACAGCATATATGCTTAAAAACTGTAAAAGGCTGTTCACGATAAAGTGAGCACTTTTGAAATCAACCTTAGAAAAAAGTCACTGCTCTTGCATTCATATATTCTGACGGGTGTACTGAGTAACATACGGGCAGTAAAGCTGGTAACAATGTATGGAAAGTAGTTCCATATCTAAACGTCGAATTAAAAAGAGTTATGTGAACATTTGTTAAAACTTAAATTATTACCTTCGCTTTCTGTTTTTTATGTACCGAATTATAAAAAAATGAATATGATTGTAAAATATTTTCTTTTACTAAAATTTCACGCTTTCACTGGACCAAAGCATGGATAAAGTGACGAGGCTCTTGCCAGACTTAAGTTTATATAAGGCGGAAGAATACGCTACGTGCATACAAGTAGATCTTAAGCAGGACTTCCAAAAGTGCTCATTTGGCCGTGAACTGCCTATAATGAGACCTTTATAACGAATTAAGGTCAATGCGAAGCAGCAGTGTCCAAAGCACAAAATGGAATTGGCTGGTTAAGGTCAGGCAAGTTCAAATAACAGGAATGAGGACAAAACATAGAAACTAAAACACTGTGCTTAATAAACCGATAGCAGCTTCCCATATAATTTACTTGGTAGTATTAACGTTCGTAAACGAATCCAGTATTAGTGCAATAATAATAAAGACGAATATATTTTTAAAAAATTCCTTTTGTAAAATAGGTCAGTGTGTACGTTACTCCAATGTTGGAGTACACACAATCGTTAGTGCTCAGTAGTAAACTTATAGTCTCAATCTAGTGTCAAACAGGTAGCTAGCTGTCAGTTGAGGGTAGAGCTGGGTTTGCAAAATAAAAATTAATCTTGAAGTTATGCTTTATGGCGTATACAGAAGAAGAACGGAAAGTGTTATCTTACGTGTTGGTTTCCAATACAACTTATCATTTCTTGTGAGGTGGTGGGATTTCCTTAAGCGTTAAAAGGAATAGATAGAGATATATTTTATATCTTAAGTAAAATTTTTGTGGCGGTGACCAATCAGAACAGAGAATCCGGTCTAGTTAGCGTGAAACGGTTACATACAGTAATATAAGCAAAACCAAATATAAAAAAGGTTTGTCCATGCACAAGATTTTAATTATCTTTGTTCACTAAAATGAAATTCATTACATACCTAACGTGTCGACTTTGAAGAATAATCTACTTTAAAAAGGTTACGTTTAACGAGGGTAGATTAGGAACGAAAGCAAAAGTGTTATCAATGTTATCAATGGCTGGATTTCAGAGTTGTCAGGTAATCTGTGAATCTTTCATCCAAAAGACGTCGTTCCGTGTGCGAAAACCGCATAGTTCTAAACGCTTTTTTTGTTTTTAAATTTAAATTTCGAATCCTGCTGTGTAGTTTCCTTGGCAGGGCAGGGTTGAAGTACAACAGGGCGCGCGAATTCCGATCACGTGTCCTCTCCTCCCGCCGAGGTCACGGGCCGACAGGAGTTGTACAGACTCGTCAATGTTATGATTAAAAAATCGCTTACTGCTCCGTTGTTTTAAAAGACAGAGTTTCGGCGCAAGTGAATATTTATTCTGCTAATCTCAACGAAGAGAAGTGTGTGACGTGTATTGCGCAGAGATATATGCTGACTGAAATCTGCGACAGCACAAATTACGTTGAGCAAAAATAGTCAATTGGTCTTGTTCCACTATTATAGTCAACAATATCCGCACAAATGTGTTTACTTGAACGTTTAAACACAACTACTCACTGATACATGTCTAGTTTAGTTTTACACCAAAATATATTTGGTGCTCTCATGATAGAGTGAGCCCTTAATATTTTATTGCAACAAACAACTATGTACCCATGTTTAGTTTTAGAAAGCCAGACGTGGATTTAAGTAGGTATTTATTAATAGAATAATTAGGGAAAAGGAAAATAAAAAGGATGTAAATAATTATTTAAATATTTATTTAAAATTTGAGAGATATAAAACATTCCAAAACACACCATGGTTCAACAAAACTAATAAATAATGCCACTGTTAGAGGTCAATGATAGTTACAAAATGTCATATATCAACAAAGCAAGAAAAAAGTTCAATTCATTCTGGGTATAAAACAGTTAATGCCAATAGTGTTCAAAGTGGCCGTGGCCACCATGATTGCTATATCCATCGGAGTGTCCACCTATATGACCACCTGCACCACCTGCATGGCCACCACCATATCCTCCTTTATGTATACCTCCGTGGACGCCTGCACCATCCGCATGGCCTCCTGAATGGCTACCACCATATCCTCCTTCATATATACCTCCGTGACCACCCGCATATCCACCTGCATCGCCGCCTGCGTGTCCACCTGCGTGTGCACCTGCATGACCAGCAGCATGACCACCTGCATGACCACCTGCATGACCACCTGCATTACCACCTGCATGACCACCTGAGTTTCCACCTGCATGACTACCTGCGTGTCCACCTGCATGACCACCTGCATTCCCGCCTGCGTGTCCACCTGCATGACCACCTGCGTGTCCACCTGTATGACTACCTGCGTGTCCACCTGCATGACCGCCGGCGTGTCCACCTACATGTCCACCTGCATGTCCACCTGCATGGCCACCTGCATGTCCGCCTGCGTAGCCACCTGCGTGTTCTGCATTGCCACCAGAGTGGTCGTTGCCGCCACTGTTGTGCACTTGCGCGTGGAAGCCATTCTTGTCTGCCACGTACTTGACAGTACGCACGTTGCCACCAGGCTCCTTCAAGTGGTAGGAACCCTTCACTGTCTGGCCGTCGTGGTGTTCCTGTTGGCCGTGGAAGTCCCCGTGCTTGGGGTCCGCCACCTCGTACCCGAACGAGTACCTCGGCTCCGCCTGGAGAAATTATTTTATACTATATAACACATATTTTCTCAAGTAATATAAAACTAAAATGTTTTATACTCATGTTCAAGATAAATTATACTATTCGATAAAAAATAATTTTTAAGGATAAATTTAAAAATGGAAAAGCACAATGTTGAATGGAAACTTGTAATCATCAGAATAAAACCTTAATATTATAATCTAGCCAAATCATTAATATTTGGACATTGGGGAAAGCAATTTACAGATGTTATAATGGACCATATTTATAAATTTGCAGTTTATAATTTCGGTTATCAGCTACTTTTGCCCTCTTGTTTTATCCTTGAAAAGTTATCTCTCACAAGGGAAGTTCTTCCTTAGGGTAGCCGTATTATAGAATATACTGTAAGGAAGTTATGAAACTAAATGTCACCAGGGGTTGGTTCATAGTACCACGAGGTAAATTATCTTCCAACCACACAGCCATCAAAATTATGAGACGCAACTTAGTTCTGAAATCTTGAATTATTCAGAATCGCAAGGTGGATTGCAAGCTGAGAGTCAGAGAGAGCAGTTGCAGTAATTTTCTTAGAAATACTTCCTAGAAAAGTGTTTACACACCTCTAGATTAAGTATATTATACAGTTCATCTAAGCATACATTTACTGGATCACTTACAGAAATCTGGTGTCAGTCATTCTAGTAAAGCCATTCATATATTCAATAAAAAATGTTGGGACCCATACCTAAAGTAAATTTGTTGCTACTAAGGTAATACGAAAGGGGTGTTGTCTGTCTGATTCTGTATTAAAAATGTATTTGAATGCATCACTTGGTAAATAGAGGAAGAAATTTTTCAATATGTGATTGGAAGACTAGCTGCTTTCCAATATATTTGGAAATGACCAGTTGACATTTGCTGTCAATGAGTATGATCTGAACTTCATTGTGAGGTAGTTAGCAGGATATATTTCTAAACCTGGCCTTAAAATAAATATTTACAAATGTAAATATTTTTTAATTCTGAGATAAATTAATAGCAAACTGTACATGCAATCTGGAGAAGAGATCAGAAGATTTGATAAAGATATATATCTGGATTTTTTTTTATCAAAATGACTTAAGTTTGTGTATAACGACAGTGTGTCACCAAGTTTAGGCGATCACCAGAGCTATTTATTGGGTTCTCTAGGATATAAGTATACAGGAAGCGACAAAGAAGTGGCTATACGTCATCATAGTTCAATGTTTTATATTGTATTACTTTGATTTTTCGATACGGCTTTAGAAAGTCAATATTCGGCCATGTCCGAAATGATACAGTAAAATCATGTATTGGAGTTACCGAAAAAGTAATAAATATTTTTCTGAAGAAACAGCCTATGGTGTTTGGCCATGTAAAAATAATGTTAGAAGAGCGATAGCTCAGCAAGTTATTAGAGAAATGGATTGAAAAGGAACAACTAAATAGAAGCAGCACTAAGATCAATAGTAAACACTATGCACGAGATGTAAAACAACAAGGAATCAGAGAATATATAATATTTTCGATTGGTATGGAAACTGGTTTTGGGGGGGGGGGGGGGGGGGGAGTAAATGATCAGTGACTGCTGTAGGCAACTCAATGGGGAAAAGAATAAAAACTATTTGAGGGGAGAAAACTTCGCTTTAAAAATAAATAAGTTTTGCAGTTAACTATTTTCCTGTGCCACTGTTATTAATAGTAGCTTGGTGTTTGATGTAAAAGTCGTGCATGTGCTAATGCGAGTTTTTAGCAAATGATTTCTCTGTGTATGGTATTTTACCAATGTACACTGCAAACCGATAGCATATATATATATATATTACGTGCATTAAAATTTACACTTCTGTTTTTTGATTTTTAATTCTGTGAAGTATACAGAAGTTCTTACCACATAGTCGATATGTCCACCTCCCCCGCCATGACCGACATGTCCTCCATGACCTCCATGGCCTTCATGAACACCATGACCTCCATGTCCTCCATGTACAGCTGGTACGTACACCTCCTTGTGAGGCCCGGCCACCGGACCACTGAAGTGCGAGCTGGAGTGTGCTTGGCCTCCATGTCCTGCACCATGGCCTCCTTCATGTCCTGCGAGGCCGTGGCTGGCCGCCTGCCTGCTTATAGCAGCTGCCACCACTACCAACACGAGTACCTGATAGCAGAAAATAAAAAGGTTATGAAATTACAATTTAGCACGTTTCCACTTCTTTATGTCATTGTATTGTGAATCTATAGTGATGTACTAATGTGTCGAATAATATTCTCACGCTAAAGATTATTTCAGAACCATTCTTCAACGACAGTTTCGATTTACAGTGACATTATAAATATGGCGATTTTTTTTTAATTTAATCCTTCCAGATTTAATAACTCTTTCCGTTGGCCAATTATCTCATGCTATCCATTGTTGTTATTACTGCCAAGATTAATAGGAAGCTGCTGAAATATAGAAGGTTTTAAACTACCGAGACATTCGTGGTTCTCTGGTGCAAATTAACGGCAATCTGTAACCTCCAATAAAGCAATAATTGAGATCACAACAGCAGACTTGAAATGAGCTCTGATTGGAATATATGTAATACTTTCAGAATGTCGTCAGTTGGTTCCTTTTACATTCACAGATCCGTCTCGTGGTGCTATCTTACTTAGTGATAAAGATTCATATATTTGACAGCCTTAATAAAACGAAAGTTTAACTTATAAAATAAAATACTCGTACAGTAATATAATTGGATATCAGAACATATACGTGAAATTTAAAACGTCGTATCTTCACAATTCGTAGTGCATAGACTTCACTTAATTGTTAAAATGAAATTTTAATAATTTTCAAAAATCTGTATTTACATAAACTATTTTTTAGCTATTATATTCTACATTAACATTTCTGCAAACGGTATAAAAAATAGTTATCCTCTAGATCCACGAAATATTGCTAAATTCCCCCTAACTTTAGTAATAGATTTACTGATGGAAAATTATCCCTCCCAAATATAGGCAGTCAGTTGATAGCTAGAATTATTTATAATACTCTCAATTAACTGACACTTAGATGGGAAAGAGTAATAATAACTAGTTTGTTGAGTAGATAAAAAATACCTAACGCCAAATAAGCCATTTAAAAATCAGTGTTTGTGAGCGCCTAGAGTTGAACAACACATATGCAATTTCTCCCCCGACTTAAGCATCTCAATTTTTAATATCATAGAATTTTATAAGAATATTCTTTCTATCAAACGATCAAACAACACTTGAGCATAAGTTTCAATGGTTACAAAATGGTTACATTAAAGATAATCTTTGATAGATTTTAAGGAATATTAGCTGGTTTCTTTGACTATTCGGTAATAACGATAGAGGTTGTTCGCGATAAAGTGAGAACTTTTGAAATCAACCTTAGGAAAAATTCACTTCCCCTGCCCGCTTGTATTTCACCGCGCGCACTGAGTGGTATGCGTCCAGTAAAGTTAGTAACGATGGATGGAAAGTAGTTCCACATATTAACGTCGAATAAAAAGTATTAAGGTAACCAATTGTGATAACTCAAATTATTTCTTTTGCATTCTGTTTTATTTCGCATCAAAGTTTCAAAATGAGAAAATTTGTAAAATATTTACATTTCTAACGATTCCACAGTTCAGCTTCACTGACTCTCGAATAAAGTAATGAGGCCAGTGGCAATACTAATTTTGAATACGGCGGAAGAATACACAATGTGCACACAAGTAGATATTAAGCAGGTGCTTTCGAAAGTGCTCATTTTAACGTGAACAACCTTAAACTAAACTGTAACATTAAGATGTTTCTATAATCTAGAAGAGTGTTTCTCAACCACCACGCCATATTACTAGTTACAGTCTGTTTACGGTAAAACATGCACTTTTGAAAGCCTTGCTCAAGATCTACTTATATGCATGTTGTTTATTCTTCCGCCTTATGTATAATTAACAGTGCCATGAGCCTCATCACTTTATTCATGCGTCAATCAAGTTAAACTGTGAATTTATTTGAAAAAGTATTTATTTCACAAATTTGCTCTTTTTTACACTTCGATACATAAAAAAAAGTACAAAACGAAATAAATAATTTAATTTGTGACAAATGATCACCTTGCACTTTTAATTTGACGCCAAGATATAGAAGTATTTTCCATTCATCGTTACCAACTTTTACTTGGCCAAGTGTGAGAGTTAAGTTAAATGCGGGCATGGGCAGCGAAATTTTTATAAAGTTGATTTCAAAAGTGCTCACTTTATCGTGAATAGCTTTTACTCCGGACTGCGGGGGACTGTACGAGGTGGCGCAGTGATAAACATTCGGACCCGCTCTCGGTAGGACCTGGGTTCCGTTCACCCTGATCTCGGTTTACCACTGTTTCCCGAAATCACATAAATAAATGTTGGGATGGTTCTGCAACCGATTCCTTCCGAGTTCTTACTTCTCAGAGCAATATTGTTCAACAATTGCATATTATGTGTAACTACTCAGATCAAAATTTCAGACCCCATCGTTTTTGCAATATGGCATGTCAAAAGTCGAAATTATACACTTTGTATTGCACAAATAAAATAACCCAGACTACTTACAGAAAGTTTAGCTACAGCGATTGAATCATCTTGTCTTGATTCGTTTTAAGGTGCAGTTAGCGAAAGTTCTTTTATGAAACATTTCAGAGAAGCCACAAATAAAAACATGCAGGAATTTCCTTACTTCCAGAAATTTGTTGAAACTGCAGGAACATTTCCTTGTGCACTTTTATAAACGTCTTGAAGTCGCTCGTGGGGCATCCTCTTCCAATGTTAACTATCTCATCTCTGAATGTAGCTTAGTTTTCATTATTCCTACATTTCTAAAACAGTAAACTTGTGATTTTTTACATTTATTTATGGGAAAATTATGCCTTAATTATTTTCTAGGAACGAGCAACTAGTGATAATATCTTGAAGAAGACCAGTTTCTGCTACAAACGTAAAATAACACTTTTTTCTTTGCCAACGCCCTTATGCCCAGACTGCAGCCGATAATTTAATTTCCCATGCATATTTCACGAACAAACATTTCACATTGTAAATGCCCTGAATCGAGTCATGTATACGCAAAACGCAGGTTCCGTTCAACGCTACTGAAATGTGTAACACTTTATGCATTTCCTAATAACTTGCGTTTCTCCAAGCAGTTATAGCTGTGTGCGACAAAATCGGATGGGTCTGTCTGCTGACGTGATAAGCCGCACATAGCTCATAGCGTTTGAAGCCTGCCGAAACAAACATGTAAGTTAAGAGGATGTGGTGCACAAGTTAGCGCAGGACACGTTTATTGAGATTTAAAGATATCTGAAAGTCAATATATAAATATCAAGAGAGGGCAACCCTTTTTTGCGAGCAAATAATTTGTCAGAAAGATACATTACTTTCGGGCAATGTCGTACGCTTCAAAGAAATGTGCACATTAATGGCTTAATAAGCAGCTCAAAAGCAACGCATCACGATTTTAATATATTAGATGACAAGTTAGCGAAAAGTATTATCTAGGATTGCCATTTGTTAGTTTTACTAAATTCCCTCCAAAATTTTTTTAATATTTTTATGACTGTATTTGGGGTTTATTTCCTTACCATGCCCTCCAAAACTGATTCCTAAAACCGACTTTGGTAAATCGTATGTTCACTCAACATCCGAACCAGGGGTTTCAACCAGAAAAATTATTTTACTCAATGTTTATGTAAAGAGCTGTTATCTTCATGGTAAATAATTTTAATGTACTGAGGTTTTACTTCTATGCAAGTGCAATTTACTTGAAATCAGTAGAAATCATTGCTGAATCAGTGAACACCAGGAGCTAAAATGATCGGTTCAATTTTACTGTTTCAAGTGAAGCAGTTTCGACAGATGAGTGTTCAAATGTTGCCTAAGCAGTTTGATTAATGACTATATTTGTCTGCGCAAATTTGGGGATATGGTTTTTTCGCATTTTATTGAGAACTTTTGAAATCCCAGCTTTCGATCTACTTTTCTCGTCCTTCCATATTCTTCCTCCATACTGAGATGTCTATAGGCCTTCTCACTTTATTCATGCACCATCCAAGTGAAATGGTATAATTTTTAGGAAAGTATACCCTACATGTGTTGACAATATAGAAACCTGCAGTGCAATGCCATGTCTTGGGAGTGATTTTGTTCAGTCGCTTCAAACTTAACAGGGAGCTTTCGTGCCACATGTATTCAGAGGAAGCGATTTTTTTCAAAGGTGGTTTTCAAAAGTGCTCACTTTACAATAAACAGCATCTACAAGCACTTGTCTATAGGCTGTTCACAGTAAAATTAGCACTTTTGAAAGCCCTTCTGAAGATCTACTCGTGTGTACGTTGTATATTTTTCCGTCTTATGTAGAATTATCATTGCGGTGGACCTTATAATCTTGTTTATACGTCAGCCAAGTGAAAGTGCAAAATCACTAGAAAAGTAAATATTTCACAAATCTGCTCATTTTTACACATCTATGCATTAGAAAAAAAAACAGAAAGCGAAAGAAATAATTTAAATTATTTCAAATTGTTACCTAACACATTATATTCGACGATAAGATACGGAACTAGTTTCCCTCCAGCGTTTCCTACTTTACTGGGCGTTTGTCACTCAGTGCGCCCGTTAAAATATATGCAGGCAGAAGCAGTGACTTTTTCTAAGGTTCATTTTAAAGTGCTCACTTTACTCTGAACAGCCTCAAATGTCACTCTCGTGCAATCTGACAAAGGCTGAGAACCAGTTCCCTGGAGTGTGTTCTTACCTGTATGCTAGCCATGCTGAGAGCTGACTGTTCTGACCAGCGTTGGAAACATGCCTCTTATATTGCAGGCTCGATTCTGCACACTCGGGACCAGTGCTAACTTAAACGTTCCGCTGACCAGCCCGCGTGACCGCAGCTAAACCACTTTCTGCCGGCCGCGCCGCCATGTTCCATTCCGACATCGGTGCAGCCGGCGGCCGCCTTCAGAGGGTGGCGCGCTGATTTCCCTGCGACGCTGTGGCCGCGGAGCTAAACAACAGCCTCTGCGTTGCTTCACGTTCGGCCGCCTTCTCTTTACTCGGCGCAACTTCTCTGCTATACGCCATTCGCGGTTATTTCCACAACTTTTCTGAAGCCCTGCTTGAGTTCCACTTGCAGCGTATTCTTCCGCCTCAGGCAAGCAAATCTAGAAACATTACGCCAAAGGGACAACGAATTGCAACTGCGCGCCCTCAGTTTAATAACATTTCAAATTATAAATATTTCTTACTAGGCATTACGAACACACCTATTACCTCTTTCTGGTCTTATTCATATTAATTACAAATTAATTGAGATAATTTTTCGATAAAATATTAGTGAAAGTTCAATACAACTAAAAAAATATATGTACTACTTTAATGTTAACATAGGTATAAAACACTTGTGAAACATGAGGTATTTAGGAAACAGGACACACAATATAGGCCTAGGTATAGGGAGATTTTACAAGGGTAATGATACCGCAAACGCAGGCTATATTAAATATACACGAGGCCACAGAGTAAAGTGGAGACGTTTGGGCGGCTCTTAACATCGAGCGTCTTGACAGCTGATAAGGGTGAAGTGAGGTTAGTATGGAGCAGAGTTAGAATTCAAGGGCGGGGGAAACGGGAGATCCCCGAGAAAACCCGCCGATCAACGGCATCGTCCGGCACGAAATTGAGGGAGCGAACACACAGGGAATCGAGTCCGGTTTTGCCGAGGCGGGAGGAGAGCAGTCTAACCGCTACACCACCGAGGCGCCACAGAGTATACAAGCATGCAAGTAAACAAGAGGCTAAACGATGTGGCGTTTCCTTTGACGTGCACAGAGGAAAGGGTTTTGTTGAACTCAACAACTTTTATTTGGCGCAACAAAATTAATTGTTTCTTTAGGGACAATGAACTATGTTGCTGTCGAAACAAAATTATACAGTGGTTCTTATCTGATTATCCCAAATAAACATTTGTTTGGTGCAACTACAGATTTGATTGTCTCCACGTACTTTAAACTATTTCAGTTAATATAAATAAAATGTGAAGCTGGACCGAGATGAGAACGTCAATAACCTGCGACAAAGCGCGATAGCTTAGTAGAACGTTAATCACCTGCGACAAAGCGCGATATCTTAGTAGAACGTTAATCACCTGCGACAAAGCGCGATATCTTAATAGAACGTTAATCACCTGCGACAAAGCGCGATATCTTAGTAGAACGTTAATCACCTGCGACAAAGCGCGATATCTTAGTTAGAACGTTAATCACCTGCGACAAAGCGCGATATCTTAGTAGAACGTTAATCACCTGCGACAAAGCCCGATATCTTAGTAACCTCAGCTTAGGTGATCACTAGTTAAAGTGGAATATCTTTGCATATTTACAATTCAAACCATGATCAACCTGCGCAAACAAATATTTCAATTTTTACAGCGTTTCGTTTTACTTTACTATTAAAATTGCTTTATTAGGATGTTCATACCAATATTAAAAGTCATTAAATAAGCTAACAAACACTGTTATTACGGTCATTATCTCAAAAATTACAAATAAACCCTCGAGATGTGTTCTTGAACGAAGGAAACCAAATTAGTTGCCAAAAAATTATAAGATATATACATTTAATTAAACCGAATATTTAATTGACATTCTAATTTATTTGTCCGTAAATTCAATATTGAATTTTTCTCAGATGAAGAAAATTGATTTTGCTGATTTTCGAGTTCCGTTTATCCAACAAAATATTTTGTTGGGACAACTAAATATATTTTTGGCCCTATGCAAACACACACTTTGTTGGCTGTTCTCTAAGTGTGCGGAGGCCACGGTGGCTGAGCGGTTAGCCTGTTCGCCTCCCAACAAGGCGATCCGCGCTCAATCCCCGGCCGGGCCATTCCGGATTCTCGCATGTGGGAATCGTGCCGGACGATGCCGTTGGTTGGCGGGGCTCTCTCTCGAGGATCTCCCGGCTTTCCCCGCCCCTTCATTCTGGCGCCACTCCATACTCATCTCCATCACCCTCGTCGTCTCTCAAGACCCCGATGTTAAGACCCGTACAATGTGTTCACTTCGCTTGTTAAGTGTGCGCGTGACCGTCCTCTGATTGGCCGCGTGAAAGGGTCGGTTGAAACGGAGCGGCTACTGCTTACTGCGAGATTATTTCCTACTGGTTGAAGAGCCGGTTGGCAAGCAGGTTACCAGACGTTGATTGGCGAACAGCATACGGACACGTGACTGGCTAGCGACGGCATCTTGGGCGCGTGTGCTCTAGGTGTTATTTCGCCTCTGTATTCGTAACTATAGCCTATTCGCGGTTTCTTCGCCCTTTTTGAATAAAAATTTGGAAAAATCTCCCCATGTAAGACGTGTCTAGTTATTTCTTAAATACGGCTCGTATCACAAGCCTTTTATGCATGTGTTCATTGAAGTTACTTTTTTTTTCTGTTAAATTGAAATATTATTCATTTTTCATTTATAAATTGTAATGCCTCATTTATAAATAATTTATATTATAAACAGCGAGAAAACATGTGCGTAGGTAACACCCAGTGATAAATAGTTCTTATAAAAAATAATGTTACAGTGAGCGCGCACGAATGCGGTGCATTGTCCGTCGGTTTAATTTTCCAGACTAAATTCAGCTTAGTTTGCACAAGGCGGAGGAATATACTGCAAGTAGTACTTTAGCAGGACTTCAGAAAAGTCTGAAGTAACCGTGAATAGTTCATACTCCGTAACGAGACTATGCTTTCGTGTTTCTTTTAAATGTGAGACTGCTCAGCACTCGTTAAAGGCTATTCACGATAAAGTGAGTACTTTTGAAATGAACCTTAGAAAAAAGTCACTGTCTCTGCCTGCATATATTTTAAAGGGCGCACTGAGTGAGATTACTTTCACAAAAGAAATCTTTGTATTGTTACAAACATTTGTAAAATTACTAACGATATCTCAGCAACAATTACAAATTTTATAGTGTAGCGAATTACTAACGTTACAAGAATGACAACCTTGCCAATTTATTTGGCACGATACCCAAATTACATTTATTATTGAATATCATATTTATTTGTATAATTCATTATTTTTTTAATTTCGTAAGTATTTAGGAACATCGCATATGCCAAAACCAGTTTATTTAATTAAATGCAACCAGCGGATCACTTAGGAGCATGTAATGAAATCTAATTGTTTTAAACTGCTTTCTTCGTATTGATGCGGGTAGCGTACCGTAAACAATTTCTAGCTAATTTCCCAAATGTTTATGGCATCTTTCATCCTATACTTAGTATGCAAATATTACCACACATCATACTACGGATACAGAGATGATTAGTGCCATGCCGAATTGTAATTTGAAACCTACCTATGCATCTAAGTGTTTAATGATCGTATTAAAGAGCGCTATCACTGTTTTTGCGAGAAAATAACTTTACTATACGCGCTTTCTCGCTATACGTATGCACGAAACGGATTTAGTAAATTTGCGAATAATTTCTTCGAACATAAGTGCCTCGCAACTTCCGTATTTGGGTTTGATTCCGGTGCCGACATATTTTAGTGTGGTTGGCAGGCCTGTCTCGCTTTAAAGCTGCGGAAGGCTGTGGCAAACCACCTTTAAATAACGCTTCCAAGTAGACACGGTCGATATCTCAGAGCTAGTTACTAAAACTCCCACCAGATTCCGTCCCAAACAGGCATTAAACATTTTGTGAGTATTTACGACCGTTTCTTTTCCGTAACGTAATTGTTTCATTCATGTTACGTGCCCTGATATTTATAAAAATAAAAAAAGCTTCTCTCTCAGAGTTGGTGCCATATTACAGCGAAATCACGAATAGTTTCACCTTTAAAAATCTACCTTTTTTATGAATTTATTAGTTACTAACTGAACCGGGTTTTTTAATTTAAATAATGGACTTGTGGAATTTTTTTGCACAGAACGTTTCAAATTTTAATTTTTCACGCCAGTTAATTCCCGAATTACAATTTCTTGTTGGTGAGATATGTGTATACAGCGGGATAACTTACTGTCAGTTTTCTTAGCACGCACTTTTCTTATCAATATATTTAATATAAAACAGTTAATCAAGGAGTGGTACAAAATCCAAAGTGTTTGTAATATTGGCAGGCATGCCCCGGAATGGCAGCGTTGATACGTACCGCGAGCGTGGTTTGAATATGTTGTGAACTACCGCAGTCACGTGGTCACAGCAGTCTTCGTACATTTCACTTTCTCAATCAAAACTAATTATTGAGGGACAAAACCGAAATATTATAGAATACTTGGAATAGTACATTTTAATCAGTTACTAAACTTAACATGTTTGTCATAGTTTTGGTTTCAAAATTCTAGCTCATTTTGAAAATCGCAGAAATAATAAAATAACGAAAAAAATGTGTGAAATAATTTTTAAATAAGTTAATGTAAATCTGACTTTCTCACAGAAAGACACGTCAAAAATCTAAGCAAAGTAATATAATACACATTTCGCTTCAGCCATCTTAGCAAGCGAGTGTCCAATGAAGAAACATAGGTGCTGGTTACATTTTACGTGTTTCCATGCTGCAGCCTTGATAGTAAATAAAGGTATAACCAAAATTGCCGCGTCTTTCATACATCAAACATTAAATTATTAAATATAATTACACTAAACCTGCATCGAAGTAGGCGTGTGAAACCTTGTGGGAATGTTGGAGGTAATAAGTGAAACACAAATAACAAACTATTGTCTTTAACAATTTACGTTAAGGTATAGGCTATTCACGGTAAAGTGAACACATTTGAAGCTCTAATTAGTTTTTCCTTTCAGCCGTTTTTTTTATCCAGTAACCACATTTTAAAATAAATATCGTCATTTGACTAATAAACACAGTGTGTATGTTCCACCGTACTCGAACGTTAACGTCGAAGACTAAAATAGACTGTGTTTATTGATTATTATTTGAAGTGAGGGGGCTTTCGAAAGCGTTCACTTTACCGTGAATATCCTATAGCTTGAATCATTCCGCTGAAAAAAAAAAGCAAATTCCATACTGGCACAGTAGAATTTTCAGTCACGTACGTTAGACTACATTGGAGCAATACTCGACGTCTCTGACGTAATGTAAGCCACACTGTTCAATAATCGCGCTCGTCACGGAATGGATTAACTCAAGGCGTGCGGGCCCCGATCTGCTTTCCCTGCAGCTGTATTTACAAACACTCGCCGCCATACTTGTCTTTCCCTAACTTTCCTCTCGAAGAAAGCTTCGCTACTTCGATCCGCGTTTAAACTGCTCGGGATATTTTGCGAAATTCATTGGATTACAATCAGTTATAGGGGAATAAGAGCGATCATAACTGCATTTAAATTTCGTTACTCTTCTCCAGACGTTTGCTAACTACGCGTCTTATTGATTAAAAATATAATTTTGAAATCCCATTTCTTTATGACTGCTCCACAGAACTGATAACTTGGAAGCAGGTGGTATTTTATTCCTCAGTTACGCCGTTATAACCACTATAGTAATCACTTAATAAATTTTCAGTCATAGGAACAACGTTAGGCAGTTACTTGACGCGAACATTGTTAATTCCACACATCTTAACCCAATATCCTGATCAACATGGGTGCATAACAATTATTTCAGCACAGTAATCTTTGTTGGTTATGGAGTAAAACTAATAATTCATGGCTATATCTTGCCTTACTCTTATATATATATATACACACACTAATATTACTTGTTTTTTTAATAAAGATGTTTAAGAAGCCAAATCTATCAACTCTTACGGGAGGTTGAACTTAAGAACACAACATACTTAAAGATGTCCCGGGACAAAGGAGTTCAGCGTCCGACATCATGACAAAAATGGTCGAGTATCACTGTCCAATAGGCACCCAACTGACTGCTGACTCTCGCTGGCAGTGAAACAACTTCTCGTTAACGTCAGCGGATGCTTCGCAGGAGTGTAGCTTTAGATACAGGGCGAAATGATCGCTGCTTCAGACAGCGAACCTGTACGCTATTTATTCCCGTGCATTTCGGAGAGCGGTTTTTATACAGGTGTGACGGGGCGCTACGCGTAGCTGGAACAGCCCGGCATTCATTCACTGTGTCGTTCGCGCAACAGCAATTTACACGTATGCGTAGTTTCTGTACGTCAAACACTCTCACAGCCTGCAGGTAGCTGAAGGCTAGTGGAAGGTTTCGCCGTGCGAGAATACAGGGGACATAAAGTAAAGAAAAGCATTTTAACTATTCGATATATTTCGATGTGGCAAAATTTTGTGCAAGTTATTTCAATGTTCGCAATTATTATGCAACTATAGTTGAGAGAAATTTAAAAATTACACATTTTTTGGCGATAAATTTGTGATATATGCAACAAAATCAGTAAATAGGCGCAAGTTATTACCTCAAAATTGACCAAAATATGAACTTTAGTGCACCGAAGTTTATATAATACGAGAAAATTTATTTTTAACAAGAGTTTCTAACAGAAAATGTTAGGAAAATTAAATTCCTAAAAACATATATTTTTAATTTTGTTATAGAACTCTGCATAGTAAAATAATATACATTTTAAAACTGTTTTGCGTATGTGCAGATTTTGTTGTTTCTAAACGTTATTTTTTTAAAAAGTCAACAATTAGATATCTTATTTTAATGGCTCTGTTAGTGTTGTTTGTAATTTATATTTTCATTCAAATATATATCCACTAAAGGAACCTCCATCGAAATAAATTAAGTAGTTCAAATCTTTCAAATTTTGTTCTAAATTTTTAACTTTCGGCAATTCGTGCACTGCGAGGCATTTCCATATCCCTGGAAGCTGCAAATTTGTTTCCATCGCCCTACGTTTATGCGAAACTGGCAGCGTGGTGTAGCGCACGATTCTCTGGCTTGAGATATCTGCAACTATCACGCTCAAGGTATTCAGAGTGTACAATTATAAAATTATTTTTTATTACTTCGTATTGCGAGAACACTTCAATGACTCTAATTATAGTGACATACATCAGTATATTTTGAAATAATGCTCATATGTTTTACTGCCAACATATTTAATATATTAACAATAATTAAAGATCGAAAACTACGGATAGCCTACTTCTGAGTTTCAGTGTTTTAATTGTATTTTTCCTGGTTTGTTTTAATTACTTTAAGCTTATGGCTACCACATTCAAATAAATCGACATTTGAAAGACCATAAATCTATCTCCGATAGTTCATCGTGCCAACAATTAACATGTTAGAAAGTTTTTCCCTGTTTGTATATTTTAATATTTTCCTTGCATGGAAATTTGTAAATTTTTGTAGAACTCTATTATTCATAGAAATATATAATTTTTCCATGACTGTGAAAGCTTGAGACAAAGAAAGTCAAAATTCTTGTTCATATTTTAATTATCTCCCATGAGTGGCAAAGTTATATCGCTACATGTACGTCATAACGCTGGCGGAAGAAAACGTAGGGAGGTTTAACAATAGCAAACATGCGATCAATGCAGGTTTGATTCATTTCGTATTTCGGTCGAGCAGTGAACGGGCCCGCAGCTTGTGTCGATGACAGGAACGGTTGCAAACTCTACGCGAGGGAAAGAAGAACTGGGAAAAACCATTTTACACCGTAGCCAGCGAGATGAACGGCAGCGTGCTTGAAGCGGACAGTGCTGCTCGCGTGCAGCTGGAAACGCGCCATGTTCTAAAGACGTACAAAAGACGCGCAAAAGATGTACTACACTTGAGGCGTAAGGTGCCTAATGCTGTGCTATGTTCCTCTTTTTGTAGATAAAAGGAGCTAGCACATGATTGTTTTAAGAGAAAAAAATCACGAAAAGAGAAAAAGAAAATCTTCTGAAGACAATTTTCATGAACTTTAACAGATAAAATGGGGAAACGGAAAAAAAGAAGATCTTTTAAAGATAAGTTACCAAAAGTTATGTCTAGAAAAGAAGAGATATATTTATGTCATTAGGCGATTCTCTTTAAAGCGATTAAGAGCCAGGAGGAAGTCCAAGAAGGATGAAAAGGAAATGGACTGGAAATTGCGACCGCTCGCAGAACAGGTAGAGGGGAAGATATCGTGGCTCACACCCCCCCCCCCCCGACAGAGATTAGCTGTGATGTGGTTTGTAGGTGGAGTCAAGCTTCATATTTTACATAATATTCGTATTTCGTGGCTCTTGAGTAGTCAGCTGGGCCCACATTTGGGCACTACCTCGGTGCGCTGTCCATCGTCTTTAGATTTTCGATATTTCAGCTATGTTTTAAAAAATAGTTTATAAACCGTCTGCTGCCCTCTTTTCAAGAGAGCGTAGTTTGATGCTGCGAAAGGTCGTGTAACGAGAACAGCCGATTGTTACAACGAACACCAACAGTTCGTCATTTGGAAGACGGACATTTTTTTAAAGAGGACAATCTTCTATTCATACTTTATTCAAGCATAGGAATGGCTAGCTCTTTAACAAAATATATAAGTGTATTTGAGGTGAAAACGTGTCTTTAAACTTTTTTTTAAATTATTTTTGCCATTAGTAAACTTCGTCAAAGAAAATTGCCTTGATATTTTTTTTAAGTACTGAAATTTAACTATAGTTACAAAACTAAACAACAATATCAACACAGCATATTCAAATTATTGAACCTGTAGTAACAACATGTCAAACATTTTGTCAACTCTCTGTATTATCCAAAGGTTCCAAAATTGCATTTATGTTTTCATCCAGCTGAATGTTATTTTTACATCGCTTAGAACACTTCTCTTCAAACTCTCGCTCTATCGATCTCTCTCTCTCTGATTAGGATTATACGTACCTATAATGCAATATTCCAGCAGTACAGTACATTATTTATCCTGTGATAATTCTTATAAAGGCTCCAGACTCGAGCTATTGACTTGCCAAGTAGTCGGTGGATTCCGCAAACTTCTCTGAATCTAGCACATCCGACGTAATAGTAAGCCAGGTTTCATCGACTCATTCTATCGGTACAAAAATTAAACCCCTGCATTTCAGGCACAATTCCTCTACACTGCATCTCACTCTCTATAATGCCTAGATAGTTTGATCCCTTGAATTTTCCTCCACAAACACTGCATAAAGTGAGATAAAGAGTATGCTCCTGGAGACACTTCACTAACTAACATTTTCAAAGACAACTATCATGAGCTGGTAATTTAACTTATCATCCCGAATCTTCGCCAAATCGAGAAATCTCATGTAAGTAGCTTCTCTCTTACTCGTCAGCAGAGCAAACAACGTGAGGTAGACGTGGATTTCTTCTTAAGTGCCGCCTATGTCTACATGAACTGCGTACAACTTCCGTAACTTTTGACAACTTATAAATGCTCCATCCGTGAACCATAGTTTTGCTTCTTTGACAGACAGATGCGCGTCTTGCACTGAAAAAACTACGGAGCTTTGTTCCTCAGCTGAATAGTCGGTCACAGAATACTGCTTCCGTCGAGCACAGTGACTAGCTCCTAGGGAATATGTATCTCCAGATTTGTTGTAGGATTGAATCCGTTCCGAGTAATATACTTTGCTCCGTGCTTAGATTTGACTTGACATTGGGTATTTTTCTTACCGTACTGTAAATTCTGTGTAGTAATTAACTTGAAAATTTTGACGTATTATAATATATAAGTAAACCATTCCAATGAATTATACATACGTTATTAGGGTTATCATTCTGTACCATTTAAACCTTAAATTTAACAAAGCTAATGCAGTTCATGGAGATTAAAATAAAGGTTGGACATTTTACATTCGAAACTTCTCTCTAAATATTTAATGAACTGCAAGAATCAAGTCCTTCCTCGCTTTATTTCTACATACAGCATGTCTCTTTACAACTGGAGTTTCTGGCTTGTTCAGTACAAACTTGTGAGGTTTAACTGATTTCTCAGTCACCTCGTTGTAAATAGTTTACACCAAACCTGAACACTCACATTACTTCTCTGTAGCACATAGCCACGAAATGTCATCATTTTGACAGCGAATTTAAAAACTGTAATTTCATATGGCTATAGGTTTTCTCACCTGTGTTGTTGAAATGTCTGTCATGCCGCTCATTTCAGCTATAGGATACTCGTGGATAGTTGAGCACTTCTGAAATCAAGCTTTAAAAAGTTACTGCCCCTACGTCCATATATTTTAACAGCCATGCTGACCGACATTCGCCCAGTAAATGTGGTAACAATGAACGGAAAGTGTTCCCTTGTCTTAAAGTTGAATTAAATATGTTATTGAAACATTTTCGAAAACTTCAATTATTTCTTTTGCGTTCTGTTTTTTTTTTTTTTTTTAATGCTTGTAAATGTAAAAATTAGCAACTTTGTAAAATATTACATTAATATTTATTCCAGGGTTTCACTTTGCCGATGTATGAATAAAGTAAACAGTACCGTGGCAATGCAATTTTCATATATGGTGGAAGAATACACAGTGAACATACAAGTAGGGCCCAAGCAGGACTTTCAAAAGTGCTCTGTTTCCCGTATACGTTTGTATACTGACCACGCGGGGAAAGAACCTGGGAATACAGGCAAGTGTCAGGTAACTCGCTAGACTACCTACAGGTGTACGCCTCAAACATGACACACTTTCAGCTGTATATCAGGAGCACGAAAATCGAACTGAGAACATACGCCTTGAGCACGTAACGAGATGACCGGCGGGTTATTTTGCCGTGATTTGTCATTATCTCTTAAACTCAACTTGATTTATTAAGATTACGACATATCAAATGTCATTAAATTATTACTAGGGGCAGTGATATTCAGTGAACAGATTTCGAGACAAGGTAAAATTCAAAGCACTGCAGGGTCACCCAGCTCTTTTGGTTGGCTGAAACATGTTCTGCTCCGCGTTTACTTTTTGCACACGAATCGCGAAGTTGACAGAAGCAGCCAATGGATGTAAGACAAATGCTATGGTGTATATATAGTACTGCAGTCTACTGTGTGCTCCAAATTTTACGCAAAAAATCACTGGCCTCATTAATACACTTTCAAATTAATTAATTTACAGAAAATAATTCGTTTTAAAAATAAGTACGTGTATTTTATTTTTGAGTAGCCGTGTCATTAGCACGCATCTGTCTCTTCGAATATGACAAATATTATTTCAAAACAGAAAGTAAAAATGTGATGGAAATTCATTTAGAAAATAATTTTCATCTTATTTTTGGTGCAAAGTACGAAAATATAATACGAATTTATGTATTAAAAAATACATTAACATTTCACTATGGCACATTATGAACGCATTTCATATGAAAGTCATTTTCTGAAAGTACACCTACGCTGTTGTGGACAATGCAGATATTTTTGCGTTGCAGAGCTGTGGAAATGGACGTTATTCGCAAATTCGGTTCCACGTACATGGGAATGTTGTATGGTTGACATACAAATATTCCATGTTTTTATTAACCTATTTTAATTACTTTTTCACCGAATGTACATACCATGCATACCCTCAAAAAATGTTTTATAATTTTCAGCTAATTTTCCTGCTAGTTTTCTTGAGTTTAGAACAATAGTCAACGATTTTTGATAGTATTCATGGTGAAGAAAATTTTACAACAAAATGCCACATTAATATATCTTCAATAGAGAACATTTTCTATACTATATTGCACCGTTTGAGTGAAATATCCGTCAACGAAATAACGATCAGCCTAATACACAAAACTTAATTTTAACTTCAAACATGATGAACATTATTCCAAAATATAAGAAAAAACCCTATATAAATCCATTTAGAAACTCATTTAACTTATTTTGAATGTGAAGTACGAAAATATAATACGCATTTATGTATTACATAAAACACTCATATTTTACGATAGCGCAGTAAGTATTGTTTAATTAAGCAATTAAAAATGTGCAGTATAGGCATGCAGTTTAATGCATATGCTAGGTATATTATATGTTTATACAGTACAATTATCCACACACATTTGAGGCACATTGAAAAGTATATTTCATGATTAAATAAAAATGGGCAAATTTTTAATTTTAATAAATTTTTGTAATAATCCAAGACGTTAATGTTCTATTCGTGCACGTTTTTTTTACAATGAACTTATGAAGGAAGAATAAGTAATTTGGAGAGACAATTGCCGCTACATTTTACTCATAATATATAGGGTTTTTCTATTGAAGTTTTGTTATATCTTCCCTCAAATTGCGAGTCGAAGCAAAAATTTGCCTTACAGCAAATGATTGCAACCATCCCGAAGACATATGTGCTGACGATTGCAGAAACGCAACGTGAATAATTTGGGAATCAGTAGCTACAAAGCAAATTTGAATTCGGAAGCAAGGTAGTTCATTACGATGCTTCCGGCCCCAACTTTGTTCTTCTTATTCAAAACTAACTTATTATCAAAATTCACCATGGGCAAGTGAAAATCCTTATGTTCTTTTGAATGTAAATGAGATTATTTATAGAATTTGTGTTTCGTGCGTACTCTACCGTCCAACAAATTCATATTCATGAGTGTGAACGCGTGTTTCGATTAAATTAAAACTGACATGGAACAGGTGTCATTTATATCATAATGTAAACATAAGTCCAGCAGCCGAACAAATATGTACTGTGAAAAGCTATAATAAACGAGATGCTAATTTAATACTGGTCACTGAATTGCCTGACTGCATAAGACCCACGGAGCAGTGTTGTCACGCGCTTTGCGAAGAAGCACTTAAGCAACGAACAACATGATTTTTCAAGCCCGCTCCACAATTATATATAATTCCGAGGTGGCAGATCTCTACGCTCAAGGACACGCCAGAGGATATATTTTAAATACTCTATAATGTTTGAATGTGGTAAATGAAAGACGCTATGGCATGACCACATGTTCCCGTGAAGGTTCACCAACAATGATTTGGTGGCTGCGAATATCTGTGATGACGAAACTCCCTGTTTCGTAAGGCCAAACCCTGCAGGACAGACGCATGAGCGACATAAAAAGTAGCTACTTGTAGAATAGAACAAGCACATAACGTTTGCCGACCACAGACGTCTGCAAACGTACAAATGGTATCAACTTTGTATAAAAAAAATTTTTTATAAATTTTACTGACAACATATTTACACATTGACAAACCGTTTTAAAAATGCAACGAAATCATTTGTAATATTTACTTTTTGTAATGCTACAAAAGCCGCACTTGTAATACATCTATAAAAATGTTTGTACTGACCAGTAAACACTTTAAATACAAGTCAACAATATTTCTAATAGATTCTGTGATAACTGTTTCACTCAAAACAAGTGAATGTCTTTACGAATGACTATTGCTCTTACCTCGTTTACCTAGGAAATATAGACTTCGAGATCGTACGGTTACGTACATATATTTCTTCTGCCCAATACTTCCTGTAACCAACCCGATACACTCTACTTCAGATCTGTATTTGGTAAGTATTGAATGTTAATGAATGCCCCAACGCACGTTCATCAAACAATGTTATCTCCTATTATGAAACTGCAAATGTTAAAATTTCCACCTATACATATATAATGGCATTATAAACACAGAAATTATGCAATATGTTAATCACAATTCTTTCTAAGTCGTGGGACTGTTTTATTCTTACTCTTGTCATTACTAGGGTGTATTTATTGCACAAATAAACGTTAAGGTCGTAAGTCAAGTTGGCCTCGTCTTTAAAGGTATGGGATATAGGTTCGAATTCCCGTGCCTGCTATATGCAGGCTTAGTTATATATTATATTTCCAAAGATTTTAGTGTTTATTCATTACAGCTGTATCTAGAAATGAATTATTTCCACTTCTCAATAATGTAAGTTGAAATACAAAGTAATATTACACTTACGTAAATGTTTTGCAAGGAATTTTTTTAGTTCTATGAAATATATTTTCGGCAACATAGTTTTCAAGGATTTTTGTTGTAAAGTACAAAAACCATACAATGAATGCATGCCGTCGGAATACAGACGATGCCATCACAAAGCCACCGCTAGCCGGTTAAGTTCCTTGTTGGCATGCGAGATCCATGGCTTCAGGGAGTTTCCTCCATATGCAGAATCTTAAATCTGCTCGAATGATTTGAAAACGCAGGTAATTAGACCAATCCAAGCACTTCTAGTAGCCATGTGTTCCGTGGAAGTGTTTCTAATGACAGACTAAGCGCATAGCTCTGTGTCGTGCTGTTATCGGTGATGCTCGTGCTGGGCGTTGGCTTCTGGAGCCAGCATTATGCAGGGTAATTCGCACAGTCAAGGTGCCGGCACTGAATTAAAATGTAATTAGCTGCAGTGTTGCACGCCTGTCGACGGAAACGAATCTTGCCACCCGACACCCGGTCACTTTCGTTCACTCTCTCTCTCAACGGTCGGGCTGCTGTCGTACTTTCTATGTTTTACAAGGAATGTACGCTTTTGAAATGGTTGAACGTGAAAATGAAAATATTTCTGTGTCGTCAAAATGCCGTGAACTATCTCACGAACCCCCATTTCAACACCAAGTTGGAAGTCGTTAAAATGCTGGCGAACTGCAATCCTCGCGTTGCAAGAAAATCAATTGCTTCTTACATATGCTTGTTATTAAAGATGACAAATTTGACGTAAGATGGACTTTCCTAAGTTGCTCGCCAGTACTCATCTCTCCCAGATTTGTTTTTTCGGTTCATCAGTGTAGACGTTTCATGATCGTGTGAAATTTTTCATCAGGATTAATAGGGCTGCCACAATGGATGCTGAAAATGTTTCAGTAGGTGTCCTCGCCTTCTCGCAAATTTATGACTAATGTTAAAGCAATTTCATTCAAGTAATAACACACAAACCAATGACACTTTTCTCCCGCAAGTTCAATTCCAGAAATTAGCCACAGCTCAACGTTTCATTATTAAGCAAACTAGTGATAAATCCGATAGTATTCGGGTAAATAATGATTCAGCCTAGTTACGCATACCTGAAGCAAATTACGTTGATTAACTCTCCCTCTCTATCTATAATATATATTATATATTATATATATACACACACACTTTTTATGAAGTTGCTAGGTAACCAAAAGCAAACAAATTACCAGTGGTTCAAAAACTGGAATGAATTAACCCCCCCCCCCCCCCCCCCAATTGATAAAATCTTAAGCCACTTTAAAAATTCACAAAAATGTAAAGATTAATATATTTATTATATTAAAGTGTTTAGCAAAATTTAGTCTTTATATATATAAACTTATACATATGTCTACATATTTGTAAAATGCTAATAGTCTAAAATATGGAATACAAAGACTTTACTTAAAACTTTTTTTTAGCTAATTATGTAAATTCTTATGGCTTTGTCACATTTAATCTACTTCCGCCAATTAAAATGATAACGAGAAGTAATAAACGCTAACATTGAGTTTTCCTACACTGTAGAACAAAACACAAATAATTTACAACCGAGTGAACTACTGAATTATTTAGCATAACAAAATGATACAGATTCTGTAATGAAATTAATTTTTTTATGAAAGAGCAAATGAATATAATTGGGAACTCTTTTAATATTAAGTTACTTCGTGTCTTTAGTCTTCTTCGCGGAAGAAAAAAAGGCTAATGAGATCACTCTCCGGTTTTTTGTGTCTGTGTGTGTATGTGTGTGCAGGTGGATTGAATGCGTATGTAGGTGTGTGTGCAGGTGGATTGAATGTGTATGTAGGTGTGTGTGCAGGTGTATTGAATGCGTATGTAGGTGTGTGTGCAGGTGGATTGAATGCGTATGTAGGTGTGTGTGCAGGTGAGTGTCCCCCTAAAACTTTTGAACTCGAGATGTAATTTCACCAAACTGTCTACACATATTACACTTAGTAAGAAAAATTTATTTATTTAATTTTATACTAAGCTTGTCTCTTGCTTCCAAAGTGGCGGCAATGTTCAAATGTATGTTAATATGTCATATCTCGGGAACAGCTCAACCTTTTTATACTATATTTTGTAGTTTGGCAGTGTATCACATAAAAATTGAATTAAGAAATAGATAATGTTAATCCACCATTATGAATTATTATACCACATGAAAAAAACGAAACCTTTGTATTAGGTATATCTCGAAAACTACTACTCAGCCAATTTTTGCCAAATGTCGCAAGTAAGTAGTACTATGTAAAAATATGCGACCTAAAGTTATCAGTAAACTTTTTTGAAATGGCGGCCATACAAATAATGTTAGTTTATTTTATGTATCTACCATACTGTTCGACCAATTTCAACGAAATTTTGTATGCTGTAAGTATCTAATACAAGCATCACATAAGGTAACACACAATAATTTTTGTCTACCCTTTTCCAAGATACACCCACCTTTGTAAAATAGTTATTTTTGTAATATCTCGGAAAACAATTGAACTATCCCTACCCAATTTGGCAGATATGTAGTATTTCATCAGGCGATGTAAAATGGTATATTTTAAGTAGGTCAAGAACCTATTTTCAAAATGGCTGATAGCTATTTCAGGTCAGTATGCTGCATCGTCGAAAATATGTAATCAATTCAGATTTACCTTTGTATGCTGGACTATATATATATATATATATATATATATATATATATATATATATATATATATATATATATATATATATATATATATATATATATATATATATATATATATTACAACTATCAGGTGTGTCTAAACAGAGTCGCCTTTTTCCAAAAATTTGCAAGATAGCGCTACGCTAATATAATCAATTTTTTCTGTAATGCCTTGGCAAACAATACAGCGATTATTGTCAAATTTTGCAGACAAATAGTACCTTGGAAGGTGATGTAAACGGGTGTGTTTTAAGAAGTTGAGGCAATTATTTTCAAAATGGTGTCCTTATAGCCATTTCATATTATTATCGTTAAAACCATGAAATTAATTCCGAGTTATCATTTTTGCTGGCAGCATATAATTACAATTAATCAATGTGTCCAGACAAAGTCTCTTTGGCCATCATTTTAAAATATACCATCACATGAAAAACTAAAATTTTAGTGTTATATCTCTGGATAAAATCAACAGACTCCCATCAAATTCGGCAAACAATTAGAACTACTGCAGGCTATGGATAGTGTGTTTTATGTGAAAGAGACGCTTATTTTCAGAATGACAGCCCTGGAAATATTTCAGGTTGGTAACTCTGTCACTAAAAACGCCGCGTTCCTTGAATGTTGAAGATCGCTGAGATCGATGGTGTTTCGCCAGTGTTTGTCAGCATTAACGGAACAATATCAGTATTCCGCAAATATTTCGCATGTGCCAGTGATTTGATAGTTTCGGAACGCTTGGCAAAAGAACGAAAGCGAGCTTGGAAATACAACCAAACAAAACCAAAGTAATGGATGTTACCATGCCACAGAATATTTTATAAATTTTTTTCCCGGTCATTTACTTATATAAAAACGTGCATTCCGCAGAAGCGAACTTCTAAGCTCTGCAGATCAGGGGAGGAAACTATTGTAATGTTCTATAATAGTACCTTATTTACCTTACAATGCTTTTCGCGCGTTTTCTATGAGCACAGTAAACCTGTAAGTCATTCCGTCCTAGTCAACAACAACTATTTCGTGGCTCATATCGAAAGTCCCGCCAACAAATATTTTACAGACGCTTCACCGACTCATCCAGCTCCAGCAATTCTATATTCTCAGTACTCGCTTTAGCCTTGCGCAGGGTGCCACCCAGGGAACTCGCAAAAATGGCTGCCAGTCACCATCAGCAGTCGCCAGCAGTAACGGAACGATAACTGACGTTAAACGCTGTTCGCGATAAAGTGAGCACTTTCGAAATCAAAGTGAGAAAAATTTCACTGCCACTGCCTGCGTATATTTTAACGGGCGCACTGAGTGACATGCGCCCAGTAAATTAGGTAACGACGAATGGAAAGTAGTTCCATATCTTAACGTCGAATAAAAAGTGTAATGTAACCGTTTGTGATCATTTAAATTATTCCTTACACTTTCTGATTTATAAAATGTTAACTTTTCTAATAGTTTCACAATTTCACTTGACCGACTCATGAATAAATTAATGAGGCCCATTGCAATGCTAATTTTGCATAAGGTGGAAGAATACACAACGTGCATGCAACTAGAACTTAAGCAGCGATTTCAAAAGTGCTCATTTTACCGCGAACAGCATGTATTGAGATTAATGAACTTGTGAAATCAGCAGTATCGGAACGCGGCTAACATTAAACTGATTACATCCAAAGTGAATGCTCAGAATTCTACCTCCTTAATGCAGTCTATTGGACGCTATATTAAGGTTTTATGTTTTCTGTGTTAAAATTCCTGGGCGAGGCACGCGAGTAATTGTGTTACTACTGTTGTGTATGTTTGTTTCTGGTTTCATCTCTGATGACATTGCTGTCAATGCAACGTTGAGGTCTACATACCAACTAAGCTTTTAAGAACTCAATTAGAAATATTTACACTTATGTAGACGAAAGTAGGCTTATTGGTTTTGTCAGTAACGCCATGCTATAAATGTTATTCTCTAAATAGCAGTAAATATTGTTATATTTTATATTATAATATAGTCGTTATTTCAACGTAAATGTTTTTAAAAATCTAAGTCTTATTATGAATTGACAGAATTAATTTAAACGTGTTACGTAGTGCTAACAGCAGAAAAACCTTCATATTTTCAATAACTCGACGATGTTTCACCTGTTATATAAATACTGTCACTTCAGTGAAGGTCTCTTTTTACTTTGTATTTGCTAGGAAAATGTTTGTAAATTCGTTTATAATTTTTCACAGTCCATTGAGGATTGAAATTTTCTACCCATGTGATGTATAACATCGATTTACTTTGGCGTTGCATTTACGAGGTTCGCAGTCATAATAACTATACATTTATTTGTTATTTTCAATTGTGTACTTGAATATTGTAAGAAGAAACTATACAAGGAAGCAGTAGTAAAAGGAAGCATTGGAGTAACAAGTGAGATATTTAAACCGATATATATATATATATATATATATATATATATATATATATATATATATATATATGGGGTTCAAACTGAGCAGAACGTAATTGAAAATTGTTGTATCGGTCAGAAATATGACTACGTGTAATAAGTTGGTAAATTACCAATACTAAGATTTTTAAATTATATACCATACTTTTTTTTTTGTTTTTCACATTTTTATTAGCTAACGATATTATGACGAAAAAATTACTCTATAGGCCAATTTTAAATTCAAAGATTAGAAAGGAAAAAAACTTGACATCAGGAGAATACGTGTATATATAGATTACACTTATATATGTATATATATATATATATATATATATATATATATATATATATATATATATATATATATATAAGATCACGCTCAGCAAAATACCCATGTAATAAACTGAAAAACTGAAACGAAAAATAACAATCTGCATCCCTTAAACAAAATGTTAACACTGTGTGACACATTCTGACACTGTAAGCTTGCATATATATATATATATATATATATATATATAGTGTGATATATTTTGTTCCAAATAATTATCGTCGCATACAATATAACGAAATGTTTCTGCAAGCCTACACTGTCAGAACTAGTCATATAGTGTTAAAATTTTGTTTAAGTAATGCAGATTGTTATTTTTCATTTCATTTTACATGAGTGTTTTGCTTAGCGTGATCTTACGTTTCATAATAATGTTGCTTATAACTATGACGTTATGCAAAGAACTTTTTGCTCTAGAACTTTATGTGCTATAAATTGGACCTCGTTACTAAAATGTCCATGTATGCTACCTGAGTAGAAGGGCATAGTTTGTTCTAGACAAGAGTCCAGGGTCCGGGAGAAAGAGAGCCAACGGCCATCTCGGTTTCCGCCATTTTGGAATTTTTCATTCAAAATCGTGTGTTTTTATCCAAAACATCTCGGAAATAGATTATTTTACCCGAAAATCGATAATTTACCCAAAAATACCTAAAAATTTCCTATTTTGCCCAGCCTAAAAAAAAAAGGATCCCCAAAAAAAGCTTCAGGGTATTCTGACCGCTGTCTTGAATTTTCCTTTCTTCCGCACAATTTCCCCAAAACAAAAATTTTCCTTTTCCCTAACAATTCACTTTTACTTTTAAAAAAATGTAATTTTATATTTAAAAATTTGTAAAAAATTTTATTTATACAGCTCAATACCTGGGATTTTTATTCGCTTTTCCTAAAAAAAAATCTACATCTGTGAAAATTTCTCTACTTGCATGGCAAGAGTAGGTCTGCACCTGGATTGTGTCAGGTAACAGGATGTGTACGTGCTTACAAGCTGTTTTCGCACCTCCTTGGTATCGGGTAACCATGAAGTCCACAGAGCAGGTCTGCACCTGCTTGGTGTCAGGTAATGGGATCTGTGCGTGCTTACAAGCTGTTTTCCACCTCCTTGGTATCGGGTAACCATGAAGTCCACAGAGCAGGTGTGCACCTGCTTTGTGTCAGGTAATGGGATCTGTACGTGCTTACAAGCGGTTTTCGCACCTCCTTGGTATCGGGTAACCATGAAGTCCACAGAGCAGGTCTGCACCTGCTTTGTGTCAGGTAATGGGATCTGTACGTGCTTACAAGCGGTTTTCGCACCTCCTTGGTATCGGGTAACCATGAAGTCCACAGAGCAGGTCTGCACCTGCTTGGTGTCAGGTAATGGGATCTGTGCGTGCTTACAAGCTGTTTTCCACCTCCTTGGTATCGGGTAACCATGAAGTCCACAGAGCAGGTCTGCACCTGCTTTGTGTCAGGTAATGGGATCTGTACGTGCTTACAAGCTGTTTTCCACCTCCTTGGTATCGGGTAACCATGAAGTCCACAGAGCAGGTCTGCACCTGCTTTGTGTCAGGTAATGGGATCTGTACGTGCTTACAAGCGGTTTTCGCACCTCCTTGGTATCGGGTAACCATGAAGTCCACAGAGCAGGTCTGCACCTGCTTGGTGTCAGGTAATGGGATCTGTGCGTGCTTACAAGCTGTTTTCGCACCTCCTTGGTATCGGGTAACCATGAAGTCCACAGAGCAGGTCTGCACCTGCTTTGTGTCAGGTAATGGGATCTGTACGTGCTTACAAGCGGTTTTCGCACCTCCTTGGTATCGGGTAACCATGAAGTCCACAGAGCAGGTCTGCACCTGCTTTGTGTCAGGTAATGGGATCTGTGCGTGCTTACAAGCTGTTTTCGCACCTCCTTGGTATCGGGTAACCATGAAGTCCACAGAGCAGGTCTGCACCTGCTTGGCGTCAGGTAATGGGATCTGTACGTGCTTACAAGACGTTTTCGCACCTCCTTGGTATCGGGTAACCATGAAGTCCACAGAGCAGGTCTGCACCTGCTTGGTGTCAGGTAATGGGATCTGTACGTGCTTACAAGACGTTTTCGCACCTCCTTGGTATCGGGTAACCATGAAGTCCACAGAGCAGGTCTGCACCTGCTTTGTGTCAGGTAATGGGATCTGTACGTGCTTACAAGACGTTTTCGCACCTGGATGGTGCCGGATAACCATTTCGGCGTGAAGAGCAGTGTTAGAATTTCTGCACCTTCATTCTGCCGACTGCGAAATTTCACGCTATCGACGCGGGAAGCAGGGGAAGTCTCCCATGGCGGTGCCCTACTCTGCAGGTACTCTTTCCCTTGTATCACTTTATTGGGAATATGATTACTTTCGAAGATTATGTCCGTGTTCTAAACAGAGAGAAGGCTTTGCGAGTTATTGTACATGGCATAAGGTCACACAAACAGCAGTTGTGTTCAGAGTGCAGTAATAAATTGGCACTTGTTTGGCTGGACGACAAACGTCAAGTTTGTATGGATGGAGTGAATATATTACCACACGAATACTCTGGCTAAATAAATGGTCTTGCAGCATGCTGGAGTTCATGCAAGAGTTTTTTTCCACCTTGTTGTGGTAGGACTCAGTACCCAATGATCCAGACTACCATTCCAGAGAAGTCTACTTCGGTAGCTTGCTGGGATGGTAAGAGGAGAGGGGGAAAAATGTCATACAACAGGTGAATATGACTTGCCAGCTGCACAGGAGGAGAGCGCTGATCATGTAGACAATTTGTAAACAATTTCAACAGATTCTAAAAAATTTTACTGGGGCATAGTGTATATAATTGCATTAGCATTTATTTAAAAAAAACAACGCTGACTTAAAGATATTTTTTTTGTACAATGTATGCGAAATTTTATCAGCATTGTAACCCTGCCTGCATTATATCATTGTTGTGTTGCCGGTCCCAAGCCCGGATAAAATGGGGATGGCAACATGTGACTCATATATTTCATCACCGATTTGCAAGACTGGAAAACTTGTATATACGTTGTATGAATAAATGAGTTCTTTAAAAATAATCTTTATTATTTAATAAATATCCTGTCACAATTTTTTTTACATGGTACCAGATGCAACAGTACTTTGTACACAATGGAAAAGATACATCATGCATACATACACACATTGTAATGTGATAAGTAATATAATATTATTCACTTCGGTTTGTCTGGCTTTAGTTTATGCAGACTCCTACATGAATGGTCGAGTCCTACACCAAAGGTAAAATTTACAAGTCCTACATGAGGGAGAAAATATTCCGAGTCTTACACGAGGTGGGAAAAATATACAAAATACTACACAATGTTAAAAATTATCTAATTTCAGTGTAACAATATTATCCTCCTCATTCTCCTCCTCCACTATCAGTGGTCAATATGGGTCAATGGGGTCGATGGGTCAATGAGGTCAATGGGTCAATGATCACAATGGGGTCAATGTGTAAGTCTTGTAAGGGGCTGTCCGACAACAAGAGTCAGTTGCCTGCTTTAAATATGACCATGAGTTCAAGCTGAGCGAAGATAACAAGAGGGCGAAATACATTTTCACATTTTAAATAAATCTCATTTTCTGACAGGGCAGCGATGATAACTTCGCGAGTCGGTTATAAGTTTATTCAACTTTTCTGGTAGAATCCTTCCCGGAATAACCCAAAGTAAACATTATTTTCGAACTTAAATTAATTTTTTTCCCCCGTGGTATCTTGAATGTGAGGTTTTTTCCCCCTCTATATTATTACAAAAATTGACTTTTGTAAAAGGGGTTCGTTATTAATTTTTTGTATATTGTATGTTGTTTCACATTTGATATGCCTGTATATAGGCGCGATCGACGCAATAGATGTTTATGATTCCAGCGTGAAATATTTCAAGCCTCGTTAGTTAGCGATGGTGCATGTCATGGCTCCTTGTCAGTTGAGGGAGCCTTCGTATTCGCAATTCATCTTCACTGAATAGTGAGAGAGAATGCTTCCGAATCGATCTTAACTTCCCCTGATGCTAAGGTATCAGCATGCATCACAGCTCTATATGATAACTCTCCCATCGCTCGTAAAAAAATTCCGTCCGATATTTTCTAAGACAAAAAGAAAATTAATATTGCTTTAATAATTTCGGATGTTGAACACAGTTCCTTACGCCCTACCATGCATTTTGAGATGGCGTAAATCCCTATATCAGATGCATATGAATAATAAACAGTGATAGATTAATGTGCGAAGTCCGTTACAATTATTTCCGAAACTTAGGTCACTAATCGAATTGTGAACCTCTTATCTTAAGCTGATTCCTATATCCGATGCCTAAAACTTGCATTTCCTGTTTATAATTCGTTTCTAAAGCAGAGTCTGAAACACTGAGCCAAATTACAAAATTTTCTCGAAGTACGATAGAAACAATTAACAATTCTATGGTTTCCGGCTTCGAACTGGAGGCCCTACGCCACGCATAACCAATTGATACTGCTTAAATGTTTATAGTACGTGTGTATAAGAACATAATTTGTCTGAAAATCAGGAACAAAAGTTCGTTTAGAAACGATACCGTTCACAGGTCGGTATTCGAACTGGGGTCCCTAAATCTTGTTTATTCTTTGTCCAAAAAGTTGTCTAATACCATACGTTTATTCATGCGGTTTTTAATAAAGTGTCACTGGAAAGCCAATAATGTTGTTTCTCAATTGTTGTCAAACGAATAAACTTTTCGCTGAAAAAGATGCGTGGGTATACGCATATGCCAAAAGTTTTTGCACAGAAACACACAATGACATACATTACGTTTTAATACGTAATGCGCTGAGACGCAAGAGTTTTAAGTCAGCCAAAGCCTAGTTGGAACACGGGACATCTCCGTGCAACAGCTGACTGAGATCATTACACGCAATCAGCAGGTAGAGCCGGAGTACAGATCTCGTTTCGCCTTCGTCATAAGCAGCAGCCGGCGCGCTCGGCACTGCCTTCAGCTCCTTTGAGAAATGGTGGTGCATAGATCCGGAAATTGCATAGCTGAATACCGATTCTTTTCAATTAAATATTTTTTTTCCCGAAAAGAATAAATTATTAATGTTCTTATATTTTTCACAAGCTAACACCTGGAATGCACAATCGCATTTTATTATTGTCTGTCCTTATACACAATATTAGGGGATTGGAGATATTCTATCTGTCATCAACTTGTAACCACGCTTACATCCTGTTACCTGACATCGTCTAGCTAGGTGCAGACCTGCTCTTGCCATGCAAGTAGAGATATTTTCACAGACGTAAATTCTTTTTAAGGAAAAACCAATAAAAATTTGAATCATTGAGATGCATTTATTTAAGTTTTTATAAATTTTTTAATAATATTTTTTTTTGTAAATTTTTTTTTAGAGAAAAAGTGAATTTTCAGGGAAAAAGGGAAATTTTTAGGGAAAAGAGAAATGTTTAGGAAAATGTCGAGGGGAAAAAGGGAAATTTAAGATGGCGGTGAAAATTTCCCGAAGGATTTTTTTGTGGGGATCCTTTATTGAGACTGGGCAAAATAGGAATTTTTTTGGGAATTTTTAGGAAAAATTATCGATTTTTGGGTAAAATAATCGATTTCTGATGTGTTTTTTTGGGTAAAAACACGAGATTTTGAAAGAAAAATTCCAAAATGGTGGAAACCGAGATGGCTCCCGGACCCTGGACCCTTGTCTAGAACAAACTATGCCCTACTACTACTTCTGATTACAGTCACATACGCGGTTTGAATTGTCGAGTTCACTTAAAACATGATTGGCTTGAGGGCATTCAAGAGTCTTAAATTTTTAGCACATGGCTTCTTTTTCGTGTATATATGAATTAATAGTCTAAAAAAGTGTGATAATGGTGGGAAATGACTACTGAAAAATGAATAAATCAAGATTAATAAATTTTTAATGTATATGTTTATCATAAAAATAACAACATTGAATAAAATTAATACTTTAATAAACTGCTCAAAATAATTGATTAAATTATGACAATTTTAAAAAGAATGTTTTTTTGGAAATCTCTTTTGTGGTAGAACCGCATTTCAATTTCTACATATGAAATCAGATTTGAAATCAAATAACCTTGAAGCAGTTTTAAAAAAATAGCCGCATTAGAACCAAGTGTTCGATTTCAACTAAATTGCAACATAACAGTATTGTGAATTCTAGAAACACTTTATCATAAACCAGAATTTGTGTTAAAATGACTTCCGGAAATTTGTACGAATCAAGTACTTAAATTTAAAATGCTTATATTTAAGCTTGAATCCAGTACCTATATTATTTTTCAAATGTCTTGGTATTTTAGTTATATTATTATTAGATGTGGTCAGGAAGCCGTAAAATATCCTCTAAATCTAGACGAAATGTTTAGGCTGTTGGAAATATTTAACTAACTGTCCGTCCGGCAACCCAGGCGCTATTTTGCAGGCAGTGTCTCACATCGCAGCCGAGATAAGTATTTTCTGGGGAGTCTTGGCTCGCATCAGCGAGGGTGAAGATATATTGTTCTAGTGCCAGTTTTCGCAAGAATGTTCGTATCTGCTACGAGTCGCCCTATAGATGCAGGAGGAACCTGTAAGTATAGATCGTGCACGGCAAATTGAGCACTTTTGAAGACCTAGTAACATTTTTGTTTCAACCAATTTATATTCTTCCACAACTAATAGTCTGGGGCCACAATGAGATGTATTTATTGGTTATTATGTCTGAATGAAACAACTTCGAAAAATGCTCACTTTACCGTGAATGGCCTACAGGCGCGGGAGTTAGTCACTAGAGGAGACAACACAATCTACTATATAGGCGGTTCGTGGTTAATCGAGCACTTTTGAAAGCAACCTTTGAAAAATATCACCGTGCTTGCCTGCATACATCTTAACGAGCACACTGAGTGCCATGAGCTCTGTAAAGCTGGTAACAACGGAGCGAAAGAAGTTCCATGTTTTAACGATGAATTTAAAGTGTTAGGTAGAAATGTGTAAGTTCGGAAATTTTTTCTTTCTTTACGGTTTTTAATGAGTATCAATGTAAAACTAGCAAATTTGTAAAATAATTTCTTTCCCAATTATTCTATCATTATATTTGACCAACGCAATGATAAGTTTACATATGGCGAAAGGGTATACATCGTTTATACAAGTAGATCTTTACTACGGCTTTCGAAAGTGCTTAGATAACCGTGAACAGTCTATAGTGGCAGCAATCTCCGCAGTTTACAAGAATATGCCCCAGATAATACAACCTTCGACGGATTGCTAATGGTTCACTGCCACATGCCACTTTGATGGAAGAAATTATAGACACACTGACTGTAAGTTTTCTTGAGAAATATCCTGTACACACACGAGCAAGAAAGGGAATGCTAAATTTTTTTTTTCCCAAGGGATTAGATGCCACTTATTGAATACACGGACGTTTCAGTATACATTATATTTATTCTCGTCCTATAAAAACAATCGTTTCAAATAAATGTATACATTAGGAAAACATATTTAAAGTAAATAAATATCACAGTCGTTTCCTAGTTCATGTTAACAGTCATACAGAAATAAGAAGCGTTTGATAATAAATATTCCTGATATTGCAGGTAAGAGTTGTTATAGTTAGTGGTATCCATGGTGACCAAGTCCACTGTAGCTGTCTGCATGTCCACCTGCATGTCCGCCTGCGTGTCCTGCATTGCCACCAGAGTGGTCGTTGCTGCCACTGTTGTGCACTTGCGCGTGGAAGCCATGCTTGTCTGCCACGTACTTGACAGTACGAACGTTGCCACCAGGCTCCTTCAAGTGGTAGGAACCCTTCACTGTCTGGCCGTCGTGGTGTTCCTGTTGGCCGTGGAAGTCCCCGTGCTTGGGGTCCGCCACCTCGTACCCGAACACGTACCTCGGCTCCGCCTGGAGAACAGTCAATAATGATTACTAAACTTCTCAACTTAGCAGATTCTGTAGAATACAATATCAGCCGATATTACAGCAAATGAATTTTTAAGCCCTGAACAACAATAGACACATGCAACGATGGAAATTATATCATACAGGGAGTAACTAATATTAGCGTTTTGATTTATTAGATCATTAATTTCCTAATATCTCGAATAAATTTCGCAATTCTAACGAATATTTTTTTGGTTATTGAGACAGTATTTTAATTACTTTCAGTAAATGTAATACTCCAGTTATATGATATGTGTTCTCTATGTGTTAGAGCTAAGGAACTAGTTTCAAATAGGTTGGTCTTGTGATGAAATTACACATCCATCATAATTTTATTTCCTGTGAATATGTCACATCTCACTTGTTTTCGGGCAGTTCGTGTGGTAGGCTCGTATATGTTATAGGAACAACCGAAAAAGATTATGTAATGACAATAAGTATACTTAAATTACAATTTGAATTTTATATCTCAAATTTGCTGGAAACATTATATTTAGTAATTTTTCAGACACATATAGTCAGAGTTCTTCACATATAATTTATTAACATAACAACTAATAATTCGCTAAGATAGTTATTAAATTATTCTAAAGTTGTAACCATTTATGTAGCCTAACTTTATTAAAAAAAATACATTAACAAAAGCGTTAATTTTTTTAACAATAGAATGCCGTAAAAATTGGTTGGTAAGTGAGGTACAGTGTCACTACCTTATATCAATATAAAATCAAGAATAAGTTTATATTAATAGATTCACTAATCTGCTATTTAATGTTCTTGTCCTAGTATTCAGAATTTGAAGTTCTTACCACATAGTCAATATATCCACCTCCACCACCATGGCCTCCATGACCTCCATGTCCTCCATGGCCTTCATGAACACCATAACCACCATGACCACCATGACCTCCATGTCCTCCATGGCCTTCATGAACACCATAACCTCCATGTCCCTCATGTACAGCTGGTACGTACACCTCCTTGTGAGGCCCGGCCACCGGACCACTGAAGTGCGAGCTGGAGTGTGCTTGGCCTCCATGTCCTGCACCATGGCCTCCTTCATGTCCTGCGAGGCCGTGGCTGGCCGCCTGCCGGCTTATAGCAGCTGCCACCACTACCACCGCGCACAACAGTTTCTGAGGGTGAAACAAAGAACGTTACAAACAATTTTGCAGACAACGTTTTTTTTTTTCTAAGTTACACATTTTTCCTAAAATGAATTGCCCTGAACAGATTGAATCATTTCAAATCCAGTTACAAATTTCCTTGACATTTCTTTAAATTTCCTAAGCAGACTATGTTTATTACCGTCTTTCGTGTTAATTTACATCTAAAGCTGGGAAATCATGAATCCAAAAATTATAATCAACTGACTTAAAAATACTGTTTATTGCTGCACGATGATTGTTCGTAAAATTAATGCCCCAGGAAATTATCGGTACACGATTTTAAATTTTTGCCGACTACATTATACAGACCATGCTGAAAAAATGAATGGAAATGTGTACGGAAGGGGCTAGTAGCTATTCCAATTGTTCACCCCAAAAATCTATAAACTTATTTGCTTGTCTAGGTATGGAGTGAAATATTTTTGGAGAATATAGAGTAAATGCCACTTTATCAGTGTTTTTTTATTATTATTATTCCTGGCTTATCCATATTGTTGCACCATTATTTCAACTAGTCATAATTTTCCTAACAGTGAAAATTCAGGTAGTAAAACATAACTGGAAACGTGTCCTGGAAATGGATTTGTAACTTTGGAAAAAGTCTATTTTATTAACAAAAGAAAATTCGTACAGATACAAACATAGTCTGTTTGATTTCTTGTTGTGTTACATATATCAAACAAAAGTTTTGAAGCATTAAATGTTGCTAACGTAGATGCAACCAAATATAGACTACTGTTTAAAGAAAAGAAATTGTTTTATTTCAGTTTTGGCATTGAGAAAATCTTTCATTAAATTATATGTATCCTTTGCTTGTTGCAAATATGTCGTTTCGTTTTCCATCGCGCTTTTATTTGACCAGTGATTAATTGAGTAAAACTAGTATTTATTTATTTACGCCGATTAAAATTTGTATTTATCTAGTTTTAAAACATTTTTTTTTTCACTGCATACAAACTGATTAAAAGAGTAGATTTGGTTAAGCTTCTAAAAAATTATTGGTGAGCATAGCCAACTCCCCGACCTCCGGCCAAGACGACCTGGGTTTTATTTCCGGAGGAGTCACTAATATATCGCCACATGTGGGTAACGTGTTGGACGTTGCTATTGACCAGAGTATTTTCTCGGGGTGCTACTTCTCGTACTGTGACGCTGCTGTACATACTCTCGTGTCGCCTGGTTGCTAGGGCGCTACAGACCTCGGTGTGTTGTAGAGTGCTCCTGATATGTAGACTATCTCTTACCTGAATGCCGGTCATGTCGGGAGTGAGTGTGCTGGGTGTTGTGGCTGCGGTGTTTATATGTGCTGCTCAATTCTGCACGCCGGCCGCCTTCACTTCACACTCCACTGGGCGTCGTGCGTGTCAGCTAGCGGCTTTCTGTCCGTCATGCCGGCTTGTTCTGTTCCGACATCACCTGTCTCCGCCACTACAGAGCCTCGTGCTGGCTATTGTGACTGAACTACCTTGCGGTGATCATGTTTGTGAAGTTGCTGGATCTAACAGATAAGCAAAAAGATGTAATAGGGTATCCTCGTGCGCCTTAATTGTGGAAGCAGCCGTAGTTAAATCATACATGTATCGAATCAGTAAAGTGATCTCCGTGCTTAGTTTTTATGTAACTTATATTCATTGGGGTTATTAGCTATTATTTATACAGCAGTGTATATCTTTCTAATGGCGGTGGCTAAATCTTATTGAACTAAAGGAAAACCATTTCCAGCATTCTTTCCTTGGGACTGTAGGTTTATGCAATCGTACAAATATCTGGGTCGGCGATGTATGTTCGCCATGCACCGTGTTGTTTAACCAATTCCGACATGATTTGGTGTTATAAAAGTTTCATGTACACTCATTAAATATGCTAGTGCATAGCTTCTTTTATTTTTTATGCATGATAAAGCTGAATAACAAGTAAAAAATTTGTGTAATACTTCTGTAAACAAGCAGCCAATTCCTACACTAAAAAATATTGGGATAAATACCTGACCACTGTAAGGTAATATTGGTAAAATTTGTTTGGGAAACACATTTTTTTTTAGCCGTAAGATAGAATAACCTCATCCTGTAGGAAAATTCTCTTACATGACACTGGAAAATTGTATAAATTGAAGTGAATGATACCTTACGACGGGCGTATCTTCTCAGCATTGTCTCAACAGCTCGATGGGAGGGTGGGAGGCAGAAACCAAACGATGCGCCTTGATGGATAGCTTGTACATCTTATATTTATTACGGCAGGCACTATACTAAAGGGCATTTCACATGATCAAATACTTTTTTAATACAATTATTGATTTCAATTTATTTTACCAAAAAATCCCTGACCACATTTGCCTTTCAATGAGTTGCATTCAACAAGCTTTCTAATCTTCACATGTAAATGTATTATAAACGTTAAAAAAAAAAACAGTTTAAAAGTACCAAATGAAAATTTTTTGAAGTACTTACGACTCATGCGGGAGTCTAAAATAATTAGTTAAACCACGAATATATTTTTTCCATTAATCGAACATTATCTTTTCCAAAATTACGCATCTTCATTTTGTAAAGACTTAAAGTTCGTGCACACAAATTTATTATGATATTATGTCCATTAATACTGTCAAAAAATTTGAAATAAGCGATAAAAACTTTTCATTCAAGAAAATATAGAGCAGGATTTAAACCAAAATCTTGAGGGATTCTAGAAATTGAAAGAGAAAATAGTAGTTATTATAAAGACTTTCTATGACTTCATACATCATTAAATTAAATTAATTTAATAAAAAGTAAAAGTGATTTAAAAAAAAAATATTTGATAGTGTGAAAGGGCCTTAGGCAATAAAAACTGATTTTCAGTCCAAAAATTTGTAAAATCATTTATTTAATAATTACAAATGAGAAGTTTGTATAAAAAATGAAATAAGAAAATTCGCAACATACTTTGGAAAACAGATAGCTTTTTGTTTCCATGTTGAAATATCAATATGCACGTATATCTTTACCCGTATACATTTTATTTCAGGGGAATTATTAAAGACGTGGAAAGTTATTGACTTCAAAACATTAATAAAGCCACTAAAGAAATTATACACAAACTTTGCTTCCTACGACACAAAATTAACTGAGCAACCTATTTAACAAAATAATTACTATAACCAGTTTCAAGAATAAATAATTTGTCAATATGCTCTTAGAATGGCGGGATCGTTCAAGTTAACTATAAGAAATATTTTAGGAAATACTTGTATAGTTATTAGAAGTAAATTTTTTTCAAACGTACTTATATTAATACATTTTTAGTTTCGCGGTGAATGACTTCAGTACGCTAGTAATCACTATCAGCAAGTGTCAAGGATTTTATAATACAATTGTAGTTTCGGTTACTATTTGTCTGATATAGGTAGTAATGAAGTAAATAATACTAATACAAACAAAACTTTTAAAATATAAATTTATTGTACAGTATAGTTAATATTCCCCTACTTAATTTCGTCAGCTACTTTTTTCGTGTGATTACGGAATAGTACTTCACTTGTTACGTAAATTTACTCTACATTTAAGAGATAATTCTACCTAACATGCAATAATAATTTGCTTAACTTACATGTAAGGGAATATTAACTTCAAAATCTTTTACACTGATCAAATTTGACAAACAAGTAATAATTACAACGGTATGCCATGTCAGCCAATGTGTTTTAATTTTGCCAATTTTTTTCAAAGTGGCAGTTATGTAAACTATTTTATGACTATGCTTTTTTTACTGCATGAAGTCAAGTTCAAGCAAAATTTGTATACTAGCAATTACTTATGTTGCAACGACCAAAGTTATGTCTCCACAGAGGCTCTTGTTCCCACCAAATTTGGAAAATAATTGTTACTCTATGAGTCTAGGTAAAGTGCATGTGTTTTGAATGAAGAAGACACTTATCTTCATAATTAGAGGAATATCAGAATTTTATTTTTACGCACGTGCTAGTTTTATCTAGTCTTGGATTGTGGCATACTTCATCTAATTTATTCACAAATATATGTAAAGTAGTTGGCCAATTAGTTTTATCGGTAACTTATTGTTAAAATGTTATGAAACAATCTTAGCAAGCTAACGCACAGTGCGCAAAGGATAAACAATAAACTTATTGGTAAGAGATATGGTATGCAATGATAAAGTAGAATTGGCCATAGCGAGAATGTAGTCGGGTAACAAAGATATCTATGTCATAAAACAAAATTATCATTTGTATCATTAGTTTCGCACAAGATTCTCGCTGTTCAGGAAACGTGTAGGAACAACAGTTTGGTATCTAGCTGTACTTTAGCAATATCTGTCCAGTGCCAAACTCAAACAACCTTGGGCAAACGGTAGCTGAGCGGTTCGCCTGATCGCATCCCACCAAGGCAACCCGGGTTCAATCCCTGACCGGGGGCGTTATGTTGGAGTTTGCAGTCGCATTCCAGTAGCTAGTCGAGTGGTGTTTTGTCGAACGTGACACTGTTTCGGTACGTTGGAACCACTCGGATCTGCTGTTGTGCGACTTGAGTGCTCAGAATGGAAACAGAGTGGTTGGAACAGAGTGACTCGGCTATCTCGCTTGCGACTATGCACTGGGAATCATACTGTAGTTTTGTTCGGCTGTTCACGCAGCTTTAAATACAAACACACATCTGTCAAACTGCCACGAACTATCACTAAACATATTTTTATTAATACGAGAGCAACTTTATTTATTAAGCTCGTGATGGATTTCTTTGTCGTTCGTGTAAATATATTTACTAATTGTAAAATATTAGTAGAAGAAGTTTAACAACCAGGATAATTTAAATATTTATTAATTGATTAATTTATATGATGTTAAAAATAAGTGGCTTACAGTATATAGTCCACAGAATTTAAAATTGTATCTTCCCCTCTCTGCTTCATTATAAAGTTTTGGTTATATCTGCTATTTTTGCAACATTTTATTCCATTTAAGTGTGCTGTACTTTATTCCATCTAAATGTGTTCTACCTTATCCCATCTAAATGTGCTGTACTTTATTCCATCTAACTGTGCTGTACTTTATTCCATCTAAATGTGCTGTACTTTATTTTCTTTCGAGTTTGTAAAGTATATTTATTTTTCACGCACTTTTTTTTTTGCTTGGATATATTTATTGCAACTTTTATTTAAGTTCTTGGTATATTTTGTCATGTCCACATTTCCATGTTGGTTAACGTATGATATGTCGCGTTTCTGCAGTCTTAATAACTGCCCAGCGTTCTTGACAAACATATTGATCAGGCATATATTAAATTAATATTGTTCGATAAATTTATCTGGTTTCACAAATTTTTTTCTGTTTGATAATGGTTATTGTTCAAACCTGTGTACTGATGTCTTCAATTTCATTCAATATAACTGAAAACATTTTAGCCTTAATTTTGTATTTAATCCAAATAATGTTTAAACATTATCACATTTGGATAGGCATTGTGTGGAAAAGTGTTTCAACCATTAGTCACTGATCATTCTAACTTGTTGACACAATAATTGTTTACATGTATTCGGTCCACATGCATAAAGATTTCTGCTAAAACAACTTAAACTTAGATACGTTACTATGGCTGCACTTCAAGTCACTGTAAGTATAGTGATTATCACGGTGTTTAATGTCACTGATTTATAAGATCGCTGTATGTCTTCCTTCAGAACGTCTTATTAGCGAACAATGGTAGTTATTTATAAACAGGGATAATTTTACGACAATATTGTCACATGTCGATAATAGCAGATGTATCGTAATCATTTTGAAGTTTAATAACACATTCAATTATAACTTGCTCTTCAAATCAATCATCACGAGGCAGAATAATTTCGCCATACTTTTGTACAAATTCTACGGATTAGGAAGCAATGTCCTCGCATTTTACACTTATTCATTATTTTACTAAGAGACAGTTTAAAAAATTTTGTGTCAGATGCTGGCTAAAATTTTTAAATCAATGATTGTTGTTTATTTTAAAGGAGACAAGCTGGTTTTCACATATAGTACAATTATCGGTGGAAATTATTTAAATATAGCCTAAGTTGACTCCGGTCTCATATTTACATACATTTGATTGAACAGCATTTATGTTTTCCACAGTAAGATTATTATCTACACATTGCGTGTGGAAGAATTTGTTGCAATGCAAGCTCTGATATTAGACTATTTTAGAAGCGATCAGTTTCTCGCACAAAAGATACCGTTTCTCATCATACACTGTCATCTGGCATTTGCAAGCGATAGCCGAATTTTTATCCTCAGATAACACTAGGCCTACACTGCAATTGAAATATTACAATTAGCCAAGCATAACTCTAAATATAATAAATAACAATAAGAACAAAGACATTAAACGGCGCTTATTGAGAATAACTTCAAGCAGTCACTATAACGAGAGTTTTGTTTCCTGTTTCATATCTCGTTTATGAATACATACTGAGCGTTACTGTCACCAAGAAGAATTTATTTCGTTGTTATATTCACTATAACTGAACTAATAAAGATGTATAAAGTTAAAAAAATTCTAACTGTAGCAGCTTCGGACCATCGAATCTTGAATGTGTAAGCCGCAGCACTAACCACTCATTTTGTTGTTGTTGTAGTTATGTTTACGTTGTCGAGTTCAAGTTAGACCGACTTGCAGGCGGATTCCCAGTACGACAGGCGAGCTGAACATATGCCGCGGAGGGGGCAGGGTGCGAACCCTCGACCCCTCGACTACAAGTCGACCACCCTGCCACTGAGCTATTGTGGTTGTAGGGAGGGGGGGGGGGAGGCAGCGCGGCGGCATCCACCACTACTGCGGTAGGGTCTAGATCTACGTACTGTATATAGGATGTTTCTTAAATACAAGGACAAAATCCGCACGTGTGTTTCTCACGAAAAAATAAGGCGAATATATAAGTGCGACTTACCGTCTAAAGTGCATTCCGAGGGCGGCATCCCCCTTTGAAGTGGGAGCAATAAGACCAGGTAATTGCACGTTTTACAAAAAGTGTGTACAATCTAACAACAAGATTCTGGAAAAATATTAAGTGGACAAAGTTTTATGACCTGCGTGATTTTAACACCATTACAAGATGTATTTGTGGCAAAATAGGGGTTGCAGCCCTTATTTTGCAATATAGTTGGGTGTTGCAGTGGTTCAGTACATTTTATATCTGAATCATCGTTGTCCTAATCCAAACCGTTTCCGAGGAAAAAATGGATAAATTACACAACCACAAAATACCGTGACCGTTCTATAGGCAACACGCATCTCACCTGAGATGATCAGAAGTCGCGTGGCATACCATATTAACATATAAGATCACGAAATATCATGTCGGTGGGTTAGTGCATGAATTAAATGTGTGCGCGAGCGTGAATTGTATCCAGGTTTCGTAGGTTAACTAGTTTTAACTGGACACGCACTGTCAGGAGGTCTTAATAAAATATATCGCTCCATTTAAAGTAAATAACTTGACCTGTGTATTTTCTTTACCCTTCCACATACGAGGAATTTATCAGAGTCAAGTTATTGGCGCCTTGAACCCAAGCAACGTTAGCCTGAAATATTTTCTTCTACCACTGAAAGTGGCAGTGTTATTCAGTGGTGGCCTGCCTTAGGTGCCTCGTCCTGTATGTAACATTTAAACACCGCCCTTCATGCCCACTTGCGTAGGTGAGTGGCTATAGCCTCGTAGTTGAATACCAGAGTGGCCGACATGTAGTCAGAGGGTCGGCGAGCTCGCATTTCGCCCCCCCCCCCCCCACCCCCGCAGATTGCCACTTCACGTGCCTCTCGCATGCTAACTGTGAATTTGTAATCAGGTCAGTTTCAACGTGAGCTCGTCAACCGTCCAAAAAAAAGTAATATTTTCGTTATGTCCCACACACAATGTATCGGCCAATAAGTCAATAAAGCAAACTTTAAAAAATTAAAATAAAAAGTTTTCTGAGCACCCGACACCTGTTCGATAGATTCTGTGTTCAAATATGCATGACTTTGTGAGAAGTTTTTGTTTTCAATGAGCTGCCATGGGAAGGTGCAAATTTTATATATTTTATATTTTATAAACCGATTTTTCATTAAAAATAAATTTTCGGTATTTTAATCTGAATTTTACACATCTGGGAATTTTTTAAAATATCAAATAAGATAATATAAAATAATTTTAATTATTTATAAATGCATCGATTCCTAGATGACTGATGGTTTTACGATAGTTTTAACAAGGCCGCCCACCTGCCTGTCCCGCGAGAGAATTGTGGGAAGAGATGTTGGACAGCGGGAAGGTGCTTTACGTGATGGTTAGGTGTTCGCGTTAGGAAATAAAATGCGGAAAAAAAAGGGGTGGGGGCTTGAGGTTTAGGCAAGAGAAAGGTGTATAATATTATATGTTTCTCGATTTGTAGATGTTTCTTGATATTTTTCTCGATTTTATAATAATTGCCAGATGTTGAGGGGTTGGTTATGGTGTTCGGTGAATGCGATGTTATCATTATATGTTGATCGGCTTTTAGAATAAATTTTTCGTATGTTTTTTATTATTCTCGATTTTTTATGTTTGGTAGGTGGGTAGGTAGGGTTAGGGGATTGATGGTTATGAAGATGTGATGATTGTGAGGTTAACATGATGTGTTATTTGAAATTTTTAATTTTTTCAAATTTTTTGCAATTTTTGTGATTTTATTCAGTAGTTAGTTTTGTGGGCTTGGGGGAGGGGGAAAGCCTGCGGGTAAAAAGCGAGCCTCCTAAATCCTTCGAATAGCTCAAAAAGTGTCTTTTGCGGTGCTTGTTTTTGTGAACGGGGGGCTCAATATTTTCAGGAAAAATGGGAAATATTAAAGTAAAAAAGAAAATTTAATACGATTTTGCCTTAACATTAATATCGTACATTCAATCTCTCAATATAATATACGTAAAACATTTCAGTGTTTAAATAACGTAAAAAGATTTCGAATACCTTGTTTTCACAAGCAAGTCTTTATGAAAAGGAAAACACAACTATAAACATTAACGTATTTAAAATTGTCCAGATAATAGAAAAAACAATAAACATAGTGTAAAAACTATGAGTTTGTGCGTTATATTGACATATATACTTACACACACACTTACATATGGTAGCCTACTTTTCGAAGAAGAGAAAGGCTAATGAGATCACTTACCTGCCTGTGTGTATGTGTTTGTGTGTGTATGTGTTTGTGTGCGTCCTGGCGTGTGTGTGTCCCCTCTTTCAATGTTTGAATGCCTGAACCAAATTTCACCAACCTCGGTACACATATAGTACTAAGAAAGTACACCTGACTTCTATACTTTTCCATCACGTTTTGTAACTTACTTAAAAATGGCGCTCATTTTAAAATTTAAGGTGTATTATTATATCGGAAAGTATTCAACCGATTAAAATCAAATTTTGTATGCTGTCAGCACAAGGTATAAGTATTGAATTCGGAGGCGAATATTGTTATCAGTCTGCCATTTTGGAAGCAAGCGACACATGAATAAAAAAAGCTTTTCATTATATCTCGAGAACTAATCACCTAACTTTTGTCAAATTTGGCACGTACATAATACTACGATAGGCCAGGTACATACAGGTAATTGAACTTTATTAGGCACTTATTTCAAAATCATGGCCATAGAACTATTTTATGTTTATGTTGTATAACTGTCATGCTGTTAGACCAATTTCAACTATATTTTGTTCGCAGAAACTATATATTACAAGCATCGTATAAATAAATAAACAACTTCTTTTATCCACCATTTTAAAAGATAGTGCTACATGAATTAATACAGTTTTTCTGTAATATCCTGGGAAACATTTGACAGATTCTTACCAAATTTTGGCACACAAGTATAACTGCGGCAGATGATTTGTACAAATACATTTGAAGTATGTCACACTTTTTTCATAATGGCGGCCTACTAGTTTTATTCAGTATAGTATGTTATATTATCGAAACCATTAAATTAATTCCTACCCTACTTTGTATGCTGAGGGTGTATATACCAAAAAATAAAATATGTATACACTGAACCTCGTTTGGCCTTCATATTGAAAAATAGAGCGACACAAATAAATATATTTTTGTCATAACTCGAGACCGATTAGTACCAAATATGGCGAACCAGTAGCATTATAGTTGCAAGTGTTAACTGATATGTTTAGGTATGTATGACACTTTTATTTTAAAGGGCGGCCATACACTTATTTTGGTTTTTAATGTTTTATCATCGAAACCATTAAATTAATTGTAATGAAATTTGGTATACTGGATACACACACACATTCCTACATAAACGCACACCTACACACACACAGATATATATATATATATATATATATATATATATATATATATATATATATATATATATATATATATATATATATATATTACAACTGTCAAATGTGTCCACGAAATTGCTCTTTTCTCAGCATTTTGTAAAATAGTATCACATAAATCGTTATAATTATGTGATATATCCAAAAAATAACCGATATCTACTAAATTTTGCAGTCAAGTAGCACTATGGTAGGTTACACTCATTTTCAAAATGGTAGCTATATAAACATTTCAGCTCAGAATTTTTTAGGTGCGGGATTGCAAAACAAATTTCAACTTTACTTGTATACTAACTGTATGAATTATATACACGAAAATTGTCTATGCGAAGCCTCATTCTCCACCATTTTGTAAGATATCCCCACATGTAATAATACAGCTTTTATGCCATATTTCGGGAATCAATCAACCAATTCCTGTTCTAATTTGGTGAAGAAATTATACTGTTATAGGCCATATTAATTTATATCTTGTAAGCCTGCATGTCTCTTACTTTCTGAATTTCGCCTATACTAACATTTCAGCTTAGTGTGCTATATCTATGAAATTGTATAACACATTTAGTTTTAATTTTAACTATTGTATCCATGACATATCGTGGAATGTGGCAATACATAAACTTTATACCCTATATTTTTGAATATAGTCACATGAACAAAGGTTTTATACCATGTCTTAAGGACCAAAGAAGTGATTACTATTAAAATTCTACTAATATATTGCTACAGTATGGTATGTAAATTAACATGTGTTGTTTGCGGCAGGCTTGTTTAAATGGGGTTTATATCAATAATTTAGATTAATTTGTTATATCTATAAGATTTTTCAAAATATCCAATCGAATGTTGTACACAAACATTATTAATTGCAAGCATAATTTATTTTTTTACAGAGATCCTCTTTTGCTGGAATTTTTTGCAAAATAGTGTCAGGTGAGTAAATTGAACAGTTTGCAATATTTCCAGAGTAATTCAACTAATTTCCAAAATTTTGCACACCTACACAAGGCAATGAAAAGTTGCATAATTTAACTGGGGTCAAACTATGACGTTTAAAATGGTGGCCAAATAAATAATATGTTGTGTTTGACCTACTAATTTAATGTTTAACAATTGCATTCGAAATTAGAAACATCGCGTGTAGAGCTTCTTTGAAAGCATTTTAGTATAAAGCCCCATTTAGTAAAAACAAGGTTTTTATGTGATATCTCGGATACAAATAAACCGATTTCCACCGCATTTTTCACACAAGTAGATTTATCGTAGCCCATGTTATCATATGTGTCTTTAATGACTCAGACGTTTAGTTTCGAAATGATGGCCACGCAAATATTTCAGGTTAGTGAACAATACCATTCAAAACAATAGACTGATTACATCCAAAGTTGATGCACCGAATCCTACCTTATTGATGTAGTTGATTGAATGTTAGCATAATCTTACCAGTTTTTCTGAATTCAAATTCCCGGTAAGTCACTCATGTATTTTGAATGCCTTTGTACTGTTTTTAATGTGTCGGGAATCATCTCTAATGATATTACTGCCAATGAATCGTGAATGCCTACCTACCCTTTAAGCTTTTGAGAACTTTACTAAAATTTATTTGCACCCATATAGAAGAAAGTGGGCTAATTTGTTATAAGTAACTTCATTTTTTCTTGTTAAATTATACACAGAGTAGAATAGCACTTGTGCTAGCCAATCAGTTTTAACCTAAAAGTACCGTTGCAAACTACTACATGTGTAATTTTATCGATATCAATACAGCGATAATCGATTTGATAGGTTACGCACCTTCACACAAATGAAAACAGACATATATGAAGCGTCCGGTAACGGTCGTATAAGAATACCAGGATATGAAACCAACAAGTATTCGAATGCCCTTTATTACGGTGAAAGTTGTGCCAAATGTTGTGCTGCGCTCTAATCGGCATTTGAAGTTGAGCGTCTGGCGACATCGCATTGGACGCGGTTTACGCTTGTCGCCGTAAGACAGCAGTAGATTTGAGGTTAAGAACCGTTTAAACAGTTAGAGCTCTCTTGGCTGTCGAGGTTGTTCCGCGTCACTGCGGAAGTGTTGTCCGGTGTATCTTCAGCTCGCATTGCAGCAGCTTGCATCAGTACGACTGCAGCCCTGGCGATGCCTGCTGCAGTGCGAGGAGGTGAGACGTTGAAACACGACGACGCGGCTGGTTCAACCTCGAGAGCCAACATAGCGCTAGAGACAATGGCCGCGGAAGCATGCAAACATCTGTAGTTGAAATAGTTGTTACATTTGCGTCGTTTAACAGAGTGGAGGCGTTGATGTACTCTGCTCACGTGTGCACACAAGTATCAAGTGGAACACGTACAATTAAATTTCCAATTGCAGTGTCCAGGTATGGAGTAAACATTTATGTATTACAGAAAGTAACAACGTACCAAGCGATAAGAGGAAAATAAATAAACTCAATCACACAAGCATCCCACACACGTCCATGGCTGTTCAGTAACTGTTCAAAGTGGTCCCCATTAGCAGCAATACACATCTGAAGGCGTGGAATAATTCCACTCTGGGCGTTCACCAGCATTTCCTGAGTAACTTTAACACCGCCAGCAGGAATGCGTGCTGTTCACTGGAGCATGTCTTCAGGTTTGTTGTCTTCATGGACGGACGTAAGATGGCCCCACAGAGAACTGTATCTGTGTTCCTGGCTGGATATTGTACGGGAACAACACGACCAATCCAACGGTCTGACCAAGTCGCAATGCGATGTTGCCACACTCTCAACTTCAACTGCCGATTAGGGCGCAGAACATTTGGCACAACTTTCACCATGATAGATGGCTTTTGAATACTTGCTGGTTTCACGTTCTATTATTCTTATACGGCCGTCTGAACATTCTGTATAGGCGTTAAACTCAAAGACATTAATTCCTCCATAGGATAAATGGGCTAAAATACTTTGCAGTTTATAGGCACTTTCAATGTTACAATTTTTCATTGAAACTATGTATATTTTTCAAAACTTTATTCAAACATTAAAAAACGCCATCGAACGATATTTGGTTTAAAATTGTTAAATTTGATCGTACGGTATAGTTCAACACTAACCAAAAGTAAAAATTATCTTCTTTGAAAGTAAGCACACGATATGGAAGAAAAAAATTAGGACTCAATATTAAGCGATATGTCTACCTAATTCGGAGAAACTTCCTGTACACAAACAAACAAGAGGCGAATTCAATGCTTAACATTACAAGGGCAATAATTTTAAATATAAGGTACTCATGATGTTAAATAAACGTCATTTATTGCCTTTTCCAACAAAACATCTATATAAATATATAAATTAAAGCCAGTATATACATCGAGTTAATTAATATTACGAAACAATTTCCTCGTTGACGTCGATTTTTACATAGTTGTGACAAGCATTCGGAAACAAATACTTAATGCTGCAGACCAAAGTTCTTTTAGTTAGTGGTAGCCGTGGTGACCAAGTCCACTGTAGCCACCTGCATGGCCACCTGCATGTCCGCCTGCGTGTCCTGCATTGCCACCAGAGTGGTCGTTGCCGCCACTGTTGTGCACTTGCGCGTGGAAGCCATGCTTGTCTGCCACGTACTTGACAGTACGCACGTTGCCACCAGGCTCCTTCAAGTGGTAGGAACCCTTCACTGTCTGGCCGTCGTGGTGTTCCTGTTGGCCGTGGAAGTCCCCGTGCTTGGGGTCCGCCACCTCGTACCCGAACGCGTACCTCGGCTCCGCCTGGAGAAATTATTTTATACTATATAACACATATTTTCTCAAGTAATATGAAACTAAAATGTCTTATACTCATGTTCAAGATAAATTATACTATTCGATAAAAAATTATTTTTAAAGGATAAATTTAAAAATGGAAAAGCATAATGTTGAATGGAAACTTGTAATCATCAGAATAAAACCTTAATATTATAATCTAGCCAAATCATTAATATTTGGACATTGGGGAAAGCAATTTACAGATGTTATAATGGACCATATTTATAAATTTGCAGTTTATAATTTCGGTTAACAGCTACTTTTGCCCTCTTGTTTTATCCTTGAAAAGTTATCTCTCACAAGGGAAGTTCTTCCTTAGGGTAGCCGTATTATAGAATATACTGTAAGGAAGTTATGAAACTAAATGTCACCAGGGGTTGGTTCATTGTACCCCGAGGTAAATTATCTTCCAACCCCACAGCCATCAAAATTATGAGACGCAACTTAGCTCTGAAATCTTGAATTATTCAGAATCGCAAGGTGGATTGCAAGCTGAGAGTCAGAGAGAGCAGTTGCAGTAATATTCTTAGAAATACTTCCTATAAAAGTGTTTACACACCTCTAGATTAAGTATATAATACGGTTCATCTAAGCATACATTTACTGGATCACTTACAGAAATCTGGTGTCAGTCATTCTATTAAAGCCATTCATATATTCAATAAAAAATGTTGGGACCCATACCTAAAGTAAATTTGTTGCAACTAAGGTAATACGAAAGGGGTGTTGTCTGTCTGATTCTGTATAAAAAATGTATTTGATTGCATCACTTAATAAATAGAGGAATAAATTTTACAATATGTGAGTGGAAGACTAGCTGCTTTCCAATATATTTGGAAATGACCAGTTGACATTTGCTGTCAATGAGTATGACCTGAACTTCATTGTGAGGTAGTTAGCAGGATATATTTCTAAACCTGGCCTTAAAATAAATATTTACAAATGTAAATATTTTTTTAATTCTGAGATAAATTAATAGCAAACTGTACATGCAATCTGGAGAAGAGATCAGAAGATTTGATAAAGATAAATATCTGGATTTTTTTTTTATCAAAATGACTTAAGTTTGTGTATAACGACAGTGTGTCACCAAGTTTAGGCGATCACCAGAGCTATTTATTGGGTTCTCTAGGATATAAGTATACAGGAAGCGACAAAGAAGTGGCTATACGTCATCATAGTTCAATGTTTTATATTGTATTACTTTGATTTTTCGATACGGCTTTAGAAAGTCAAGATTCGGCCATGTCCGAAATGATACAGTAAAATCATGTATTCGAGTTACCGAAAAAGTAATAAATATTTTTCTGAAGAAACAGCCTATGGTGTTTGGCCAAGTAAAAATAATGTTAGAAGAGCGATAGCTCAGCAAGTTATTAGAGAAATGGATTGAAAAGGAACAACTAAATAGAAGCAGCACTAAGATCAATAGTAAACACTATGCACGAGATGTAAAACAACAAGGAATCAGAGAATATATAATATTTCCGATTGGCATGGAAACAGGTTGAGGGGGGGGGGGGGGGAGTAAATGATCAGTGACTGCTGTAGGCAACTCAATGGGAAAAAGAATAAAAACTATTTGAGGGGAGAAAACTTCGCTTTAAATATAAATAAGTTTTGCAGTTAACTATTTTCCTGTGCCACTGTCATTAATAGTAGCTTGGTATTTGATGTAAAAGTCGTGCATGTGCTAATGCGAGTTTTTAGCAAATGATTTCTCTGTGTATGGTATTTTACCAATGTACACTGCAAACTGATAGCATATATATATATATATATATAATATATATATATATATATATATATATATATATATATATATATATAATTTACACTTCTGTTATTTGATTTTTGATTCTGTGAAGTATACAGAAGTTCTTACCACATAGTCAATATGTCCACCTCCCCCGCCATGTCCACCATGACCTCCATGTCCTCCATGGCCTTCATGAACACCATAACCTCCATGTCCTCCATGTACAGCTGGTACGTACACCTCCTTGTGAGGCCCGGCCACCGGACCACTGAAGTGCGAGCTGGAGTGTGCTTGGCCTCCATGTCCTGCACCATGGCCTCCTTCATGTCCTGCGAGGCCGTGGCTGGCCGCCTGCCTGCTTATAGCAGCTGCCACAACTACCACCGCGCACAGCAGTTTCTAACAACAAAACAAACAGTACTAGAACTCGACACCTTTTATTACTTGGTCTTAGAATAAATTGCCTCTGACAAATTTAAACATTTCATTACGATTTACAAACTTGCTTTAATATTTTATTTTGATTGCCTAGGAAAACTGTTTATGCTAGCTACCATTCGTATCGCTATTTATAGCCGGGAAATATGAACACGGATTTTATAATCAGCTAATTCAACATTATTGTTTGCTGGAATTAGTGATCTAGCAACTTAAATTAATACATTTTGATTTTATATAGGCATAATCAAATTTTAAACTCATTATTTTCATAATATACAACTAAAAAAGTTTTGCACCACTGGGATTTATAAGTTTCTAGGTTGCTCATGGCCTAAGAGAAAGTATAGGATGAAACTGCACACCGCTACTGTCGGTAAAATGCCACGTCAGCATTTCTGCTAAACGTCTTTTGTCCTAGTAAACATATTTCCTGTGTAACTAATTATAGGTGATAAAAAACTTGTTTTATGCGTGCTGTTACAAAATGAATCAACATATTGCGAAATAACAAATTACCGAAGTTACAAGTTTTTGTTCATCAAAATTAATAGTATAAATGTACCGATATAAAGTTATAAATTCCAAAGAATCTGTTGGTTGACCAATTCTGAAGAAATTATTGAATATACATATTGAAAGGGCAAGTATTTAACGTGTGCGACCCAAAAATTCTGTATAATGTCATTGAAAATCTCCTGGCGAATAAATGTAATATTTCAGAGGTTTCTAGAGGTAAATGTATCACCAACTATTTAACATGACGCTGAAGTTCATACTTCCTAATATTTGGCCATATAATTTCAAGCATATTTTCATAACGCATCTCACTTTTCCGCACAGTGAAATATGTCAGTAAAATTTAAATGAAAACTCATCCCCCCCCCCCTTCCTAGAAAGAGACCACTAACTTATATGTACATAGGTTGTACATCAAATGTCAAAAACAAATTTTGTATAGAATCTACCATTGTCTGTAAATAATTTACTATAACTGAAGTTTTATTGGATGCTTTAAAATATTTTATTAAAAAGTTGCAACCAAACAAACTGTTGTACAATATAATTCTTCTCTGGTATCGGTCTGGTCTCCTCTCTGGTATCGGTCTTTGCCATTATATATTTTAATATTAAATGTATTAATTCCTTCTTGCAAATATTTGTTTTTATTTATCGCCCTTTGTTCAGACAATAATAAATTTCGTTAAAGTAAGATTTTATTTCCTAACAACATTTGTTAGGACATAAAATAATAATAATATATATATTTTTAAATAATTATTTTAAAAATTGTATTATTATTTTCGCAAGAGGATTTTTTTTCTGTATTTAATTAAGGGAACAGCAAAGCATTTACTTCTATTACGAACAAAATGTTCTATTAAATGGGAAGTACAAATACCCCATATTTGGCTGGAACTATTTAAATGAATATTTTTCTGTGCTGGGAATATCATTCTAAAAATAGAATTTTCAAAATGCAATTGTTTGGATTAAGGTAAAGGAAATCCGTTTCTAAAAGCAGAATTTCCAAAATGCAATTGTTATGAATAAGGTAAAGGTAGTTTTAGACGCGCAAGATCCTAACATATTACATGAGAAGACGGTTATTGTTGTGAACAAATAATTTAAGTGGAAAACTATAGTGAAATGAGAGGCCCGGTAAGAGTTTGTATAATTAACCTGCCTCCAGCTAATATTGCCCGGGTATGATTCCCGGAGGAGTCACTAATATATCGCCACATGTGGGTAACGTGTTGGACGTTGCTATTGACCTGAGTATTTTCTCGGGGTGATACTTCTCGTACTGTGATGCTGCTGTACATACTATCATGTCGCCTGGTTGCTAGGGCGCTACAGACCTCGGTGTGTTGTAGAGTGCTCCAGATATGTAGACTATCTCTTACCTGAATGCCGGTCATGTCGGGAGTGAGTGTGCTGGGTGTTGTGGCTGCGGTGTTTATATGTGCGGCTCAATTCTGCATGCCGGCCGCCTTCACTTCACACTCCACTGGGCGTCGTGCGTGCCAGCTAGCGGCTTTCTGTCCGCCATGCCGGCTTATGTTGTTCCGACATCACCTGCCTCCGCCACTACAGCACCTCGTGCTGGCTATTGTGGCCGGACTACGAGAGAGCGTACTTCCTCAATCTGATTGCACGACTTATGAGTAAGCATAAAGATACAGTTAGCCATGTGAGTGGGGCCCGCAGTTTAAGCGGCTGACGTTTCATTAGTGATCTATAGTACAAGAAAACATGAGCATTCCTTGAGAGACACAGTGTTTTTTATATGGGCGATATTAAGTTATTGCTGAATAACGAGGGTATATTAGTTTGAATCCGTTTACATTTTGACATTACAGTAAAATCCATTCTTATAACATTAGCAAACAATTCTATGTAGGGTAATATAAAGCGCACAGTGAAGAAAGTATAATATTGTACTTAAGAGATGTGGTGTGTACTGATAAAGGACATTTTTCCAGAGCAAAGAGTTTTGTCATGATATTTTACAAGCCTCTAACTTTAAGGCCGACAGCATCATATAATATAATTATCTAATGGTTCAATAATTAGGCATATGGTACTCACTTTTTAGAAGGCAACTCCTTTCAAGTACTCTTCAAGCAGGCTGGAACGATGGTTCGTTCTCTCACGAGCTACAACCATCACGACCCAACGTCGAACTGCACTCGACTACTTCGTTTTATCATGTCATAGACGGTTACGGCATGTATAAAAAAGTTTCGTTTCATTTCAAACCTGATTATGTTATCCGCATGAAAGAAAGAACATAAAAAGTGAACATAACAATTATCAAAATTTAAAATTGTAGCGATTCTAATAACCGAGAATTAACCTGTTAACACTTTGAGCAATTCTTCCTGTTCTTTATTTTCTTTTCCCCCGATTGGGCTTATCAGTATATAATGTGTGATGACGTGTTCTGTTCATGGGGGAAAGAAGTGCATCGGAATGTATTTGCAGTGTTAATGTAAATCCACGCGAGTAAACAACTCCAAGTGCAGTCGTCTGGTATTGGGCCCACGATATCTTGTATACAATTTAGATATCCTACTACATTACCAAACATTTTCCGTTCCTCTCCTGATAAGTGATTTTAACTGTATAAAGTTCCGCAGTGGTAGGAACTACATTTCGTTTACGCTGGGTAAAACTACATTAAAAATTTTAATGAGACCAACAAAATTATAGGTATTTAGTATATCCCTGGTGCGTTGTTGACTAGATCGCGTAATTCCGTCATGATATCTCTGGTCTTTTGCAGTCATTTAAAATCAGTAGTTTATTATCTAGCATTATTATTTTGTTATTACCTGTATAAAGTAAGTTATAAAATACTTTGAAGGGTCCTGCATGTGTCAACAAACCCTTATCAATAGTTCTGTATCCACTTGTTCCTAAACAAATGTTACAGCTTCTCTCTCGGGAGCTCTTTTCCTTCAAGCTCGGAATGTAAGTGTCAAGTAGAGAAATTAGGGGCTCTAAGTTTCTGCAGCTTCAGCAGGCTAATCCAGTCAGCAGAAGGGCTGCGGTGGTGTAGTGGTTACACTACTCGCCTCCCACCTAAGGCGAACCGAACTCTCAGATTTTCGCGTGTGGGAATCGTGTCGGACGATGCCGCTGCTCGTTGGGTTTTCTAGGGATCTCCCATTGCATTCCGGCGCTCCTCGATAATAGCCTCTTTAACTCTTTATTCTCTGACCTGCTTTATGATCTGCATAGACAACTTATAATTTGTGAATATGGGTGGTAAATTGTTATTTATTTTGGTTTATTAACGCCACAATACATATATTTTGTTCTTACCAATTAACTTACTCACTTTAAGCATTTAGATAATCAGCGAAGAGTAAAATTTATTACGATAATTTTCAAAAACCAACTTAAACGTACAACAAACACCACATACATAGCCTACACACAAGTATCTTGCTCAGGATTTCGAACCTGGACTTCCGGTGTAGTAGGAGGTCGATTCACTTTTTTTTTTTTTTTTTTTTTTCATTTTTAATTCAGGAAACATATATTCTTTCTGTTACAAAGTAGTATTTCTGCAAAATAAAAATAAATACGTTTGAACATTCTGATAAATGTTCATATTTTTCATTTTTTAAATTTATGTGACTGCGTTCAGTATTTGTGTTAATTGCCTTATTACTTCCATTATATAATTCGCATATATTTAATGTAGTGATAAGCCATAGGAACACTTAGTGTAAGAATTTACAATGATTGAAAATATTGCGTCGCATTTATACACGACATAACAACTTTGCCAAATAATAGTCCGTTCATGGAACACAGAAAGCGAGGATTTAATTCGGTAGCCCATAAAGGCTAAGGTATCACAGATATTTACTGCACTGAAACATTATCTGTCAATCATTAAGATGACTAAGATGACTAAGACGAAGGGACACAATTATTTTTAGTGACCTGTTTACATACAAGCAGCTAGGTGCTGACATTGTGAGTGACCTGTTTATATACAAGCAGCTAGGTGCTGACATTGTGAGTGACCTGTTTACATACAAGGAGCTAGGTGCTGACATTGTGAGTTATACTCGTGTCTACTTTATTGCTTCACTACTTCATTATACGAAAGCAAACCCTTTAATGAGAGGAACACGGGAGTTATAAGGGAGAGGAATGCGATTGTAGTTAAGGAAATTTACATGTCCATGTATGACACCCTTGTTTAAAATTAAAGGGCTGGTTGAAAACATACGACACACTACCATTGAATTTCGATACATTGACATTTTAAATCAGTTGAGAAATAATTTGTGTTAAAACTACGTGTAATTAATGTCCTCTGCGGGCACAATTTAAATTCAAAGTTTGGCATGAAGTTGTTAAAAGGCTGTATCGCTTTAATATTGGAGGGGGCCTGTGCATAATGCATATCTTATTAAATTTGCTAACCCACAAAACCTGCCGGAGCCTAACGTCAATAAACCAAATATTTTGTGAAACATATGACATGGCCAGGAAATGAATAAAATTTTCATAATGTGTTAACAATTTACTGCAAATATTGTTTAACCCATCCACGGTCAATTAATCAGGATATATTTCAAATGAAATTCTAGTGTCGCTGCAGTCAGTTATTTTGCGTTAGAAACGATTTAATGCGCGGTTAATAATCTTATTATTTTGAACATTTGATAATTGGTTTTAAATATTAAATTAAGAACGAAAACACAAGCAATTAACAAGTAGCATATAAATATTTCCCAATAACTGTGTAGTACGTGCAGCTATTTTAATTGAAAAGCTAGTGAGATTACAAGGTTTCCTGAGAAATGTATGGTAATCCTAGCATCTGCTGCGAGAAGGTCGAGTAAATTGACAGTGCAGCTGAAGTAATGCTTCATTATCGTACAATACTGATTCATAAATATGAGCGTATTATATATTGTGTACTTATTAAAGATACATACAAAATGGCAATAGAATATATAACATAAATTCTTAATGTCATAACATGACAAATTTCAAAAGAAAAAATAATAATATTTGGTGCGTAATCTGCGTTAATGTACATTACATACAACGTGCACATCTTGTAATAAGCTGTTACTAGGAGATGAATATTTTACGTTAGGGCAATGCTCCACTCGAACACACCAGCACACAATTTTGAAATAACGGAAACGTAAGCTGCACTTGAAACATGTGATTTCGTATAGTAATAATGTGCAATTCTTGTGTAAAGTGAGGAAAATTAACTTAACAAGCTGAGAATTGGTGTATGCGTTCTTTGGGCAGCCCAGAACAACATAGCCTCCGTCAAGTTCCAAACAAGACCATCAAGTAAACACGCCGCAATCCTATAGAACAGTCTGAATGCTGGGTTTTCTCTCGAAAGACCATTTTGCGGGGTTGCCGCCGGATTAGAGTGATAAATACGATACATGCAGTTCGCGTGTAATTACTGAGTAGAGGGCATCGTACTGTTGTAGCACAGTTTCTATTGGGTTAAGTTTAAAATAGATTCACTTTCCACTGAAAATTAATCCGAGCCGCACGAAAAACTAATTTTTTTGTAAAGTAGTTTTTCGACGTTTCCTTGCCATCGTACCTATCAAAAAATTTACCAAAATAAAAGTTGCCGGTCACAAAATATTCATAAATGTATGTTATTGGACAGTGTAAAAGGTATAAACTGAGCCGTTGGGAAGGAATCGAATTTAGAGTGGAGTGCGCTGTTGTGTCCTTGGTGGAAGGTGGAGTGAACTAAGTGCAAGCACTCACGATGACGAATGGAATCTTTATTTAATCAAGCACAGATAATTTTTATGGATAATATTAAAGTACTTTGGACAAATCAACTATTTGAGACAAATGCTACTTTTTAGGATAATTTAATGTTGTATTAAAAGGCTATATTATCGTAAACAAATAATTTAATTGTCGAGGCGTTATAATGAAATAGGTGAAAAATGAAGTTCACTGCCTGTGAAATACAGAAAAAATTCGATTTCTTGGGACTTTATGTTGAAAGCGAGAAGCGGATGTTGCGAAAATTGGCAGCTTATGTGCTTGTCAGCGCAAACAATGCAGTTCTCCGTCAGAAAACGTTGCGCTGCATCTAGATCGTTTACTCTTTACTCGTTGTAGTTCATCTCAAGCTATTGTTTTCAAATGTGTACAAACAGTATTCAATAGTAACTTGTAATAGTACTAGTGTTTAGTTGTGGAATGGCAATAGTTTATAGGTTTAGATAGTGTTAACAGTGGATGTGGTGGAACACTGTGTTTGTGATCCGCATAGCCCCAGTGTTTTAAACCAGCGAAGCCGTTCACTCAGTAGAAAACCATTGATTATCAGTGAAACCCAATAACTCGAATCAGTGGCAATGGCTTCATTTAGAATCAGTGCAAAACCACTGTTGTTTCAGTGGAAGAATTTCATTGATTGAATAAGTGACGTGAAAAATTTTCACTTATTGACAACTGCAGGGGCGAATTAAATATAGTTTTTATTGTATTTAACCGAAAAATATAAACAAATAAACATATTAACGATGTTTTGCTTTTAATATTGTGTTATTTAGAGTAATTCAAAAAAGTAAAATGATTTCCGCAGGTGGCCGGGATTGAACACACACAGACTGTTACCTAACCATCTAAGCTATCAAGAAGACAATCGTGAAGAGGAAATAATGTGCATTTCTCATTGAAGGTGTGTAATTAAAAATAGTTTGCTCTTTATTTTCGTTTTAATTTCAATTTGTACCTCAAGGATTTTTAAAACGAATAGTACATATGTGTGCACTCTCTTCACCATCTCATACGCAGTTTAAACATTCATACAGAGCGCTGTGATATTAACGTGAAAACGAAATGAAAGATGTAAAAATGGAATGAAAGAGTGTATTTTCATGTTACTTCGCAAAATGTTGTTTTGAAAGACGAAACACATTTGAGGAAGTATTATGTATTTGTTTTATTAGTTAATGCATTGATATTTCACTTGGTATATGTTGTGTAACGGCCATTTTTAGACGTTTTTTGGCGGCCAGTTTTAGAGTATCTTTAATTGATCAACCAGTTAAAAAAACAAACAACTGAAAAACGGTGAAAAAATTACTGATGAATCAGTGAAAAATGTCACTGAATCAATAAGTGAAAGAAACCGGTAGATTGTTCACTGATTCATCAGTTAAATTCACTGAAGTGACTGTTTAATCAGTCAGGTATTGTTAACTGATTGAAACAGTGATATTCTCACGGATTCATATCTAGAGTGCTGTCGTTACCATATGACTAGAAAACATACGATCCAAGTAGTTTATGTAAAGGTATGGATTGTACAATATTTTAGCTGATAAATTCAGTTAAGCAATGCATGCTAATGTACTGTTACCTGCTGCAGCTGGTGCCGACTCAATTGCCCCGCGCCGTAATCGGAGAGTCATCTCGCCCTCCCCTCTTCCTGGAACGATGCGCTCGTGGCTGTCTCTTCCCCTTATGGGAATTCCGTGAATGCCGACAGCGGCGGGACTTGCTGGCGTCACAGACCTCCTCTCGCCTGCTAGAGTTTCCGATACGTTTAGCGACGACGCAAGAATGTTCTGGTGAGACTGGCTGGCGCCTCAGCCCTCCGCGACGCATCACGCGAGTTGGGGAAGATTCTCGGTGGCGGCCTGAGACACTATACATACTGCCGCAACCCAGCGGCCGGCAGTCTTTGACGGAGGCCGTCTGGCCGAGTGTGTGCGAGCGAAGCGAAGTGGGAACGACGACTGGAGATTGTGGGACGACGGCGAGTGAGGTGTTCGTGGCGTTAATAGACGAGAGGGTGTGAAACCGACGAGTGAAGCCTACTGTGCGTGAGGGCGCTTGGAGGACTCTACAACATTGCGACTGGCAGGACATGGACTGAACTGAGGTGGGACTGAATGGAAGTGTAATGCTGATTTTATTGTAAATATTTTAACTGTCAAATATGGACTCATAAATTATAAAATAATTGAATAGGTAGATACACTGTCTATTGGGACTGATATTTAATTTCATTGATTTCTTTGTCGTCATTATACATTTTATTAATTGGTCTCAATTGTGAACAGTAAGTGATTTCAATTTACTGTGAAAATTTGAGTTCAGAGAAATTTGCTGTAGTTATTGTTAATACAATAAGGACATTATAATTATTTATTTTATTTGATTAAGACCTCCATCCTTTAACGAACTTAATTTCTAGAAAGAGAAATTGTAATACTGGTGTCATAAGTGGAATGGAGGCATTTTATAAAAACAAAATAATAAAATAATTTTAATTAGTGTTTGTAAATATCGCAATATTTGAGCAATAGGCCGAGGAATCGTTTTGAAATTTTTGAATGCTAACTATGATAATGTCGGCAGACATGGAAGCACTCTGTTCTTTATTCGAAAATTTAAGAGGCCAGATAAATAGCAAAATAAATACTGTAAATAATCAGTTAAGTAGTGTAAATGAAAATGTAAATAGTAAAATAGATAGTGTTAGTGAATCTGTTATAAGTGTTAGTGCATCTGTAAATAGCCAAATTATTAGTGTTAGTGAACTTGTAGATTTGAAAGATATAGTGTTAGCTAAGTAGTAGACAAGAAAATAGACAATGTAAACGAAAATTTAGATAGAAAATTGTCAGTGTGAATGGGAATATGGACAGAAAGATAGAAGGTGTGAGCTAGTTGGTGAACAATAAAATAGACTGTGTGGACAAGAAGATCGACAGTGTGAGCGAGAGAATGGACAGTGTAAATGATAGAATGGACAGTGTGAATGATAGGATGGGCAGTGTTGAACAAGAAATGAAACAGGAAGTGAGCGCCTTCAAGAAGGAATGGCAGGAGTTCTTGCAGCAGCAGGGGAGACGACATGCAGGCAGGGGCGCCGCCAGTGCAGCTATCACAGAGGAGGCGCAGCAGTTCTGCAGTTTGGGAACGCCCCAGCCAGGGGTGGGTAAAGGCGTCGCAATTAAGCCCGCCCCTACGATGGCCAGACACCTAGGCGCGAGTACCGGCACCAATTCGAGATCGTGAACACCCTGAATGGCTGGACTGAAGAGCAGCGGGCGTACTACCTGGCGGCTGTACTAAGTGGACCAGCATTGAGCATACTGCAGTCGCTGCCAGAACGACATCGTCTAGAATACTCCACACTGATGTCTTCTTTGGATCTTCGATTCGGCGACTGGTACCTGCAGCACGCCCACCATGCCCAACTGCGAAGCCTCATCCAGCGACCCGGCGAACCATTACAGGAGCTGTGGCAGGACATTTTGAGACTGACACACCTGTCTCTGGAGGGGTGCTCCGAGGAGGCACGAGACATTATTGCAGTTGAATTTTCCGTAGATGCTGTTACCGATGGGGATGTGCGCCGAGCTGTACGCCTGGCATCACCACACATCATGCAGGATGCCCTGGCCCGAGCATTGGAGGTAGAATCAGCAAAGCACGAGATCCGACATGTAGTACAGGCAGCTACCCCGCGCAATGACGAAGATGATGGAGATAGCATCCTGGACGTCTTGAGAAAGTTGGAGACCATACTGAAGGACATTGCTGCGAGAGTCTGTGTTAGGAAACCCAGTTTCTATCCACCTAAGCGTAGGGAATGTTGGGTATGTAGACAGACAGGACACTTGAGTACCCAATGCCCGCAAAGGAACTGCAGGACCTGGCAGCCAGGCGTAAGTACGACTGACAGCTTGTTGAGAAGAATAGAGACGGCAGTAGAGGAACTTTTAAAATCCGTAGAGGCGCCGACACCTGTCCCTCGTCGACGGAGGCGCCGAGAATGCTGGAAATGTGGAATGGAGGGACACTTATGAGCCTGCTGTCCAGAGGTCCCAACCGAGACTAGTCATCGAGGAACCGGTCAAGTGGCACCTGCACGAACAAATGCAACTGACAGCTGCAGTATTAACCATCCAAACCACGGGCTCATCGAAACAATTGGTAACACCCTGTCCGAGGAAAACGATGGAAGATCGCCATATGGTGGTAAAAAGAACAAGGATATTGCAGTCGAACCATGTAAGAAGTCACCCAGCAGTTAATGCAGGCGAGGAAACGAGAGAGGTCCGGTTTTCAGATTGAGCTGCACATATGTGTCTTCAGAAGAAGGAAGACAGCCAGGGGGCAAGGTGCGAACATATCGCAGTGTCTAGTGGCATCAAGAGGAATGCTCGATGTTGTCCAAGATTTGCGGATGATGCATTCAGGGAAGGACGGCTAGTGTGGCTGTATGAAAGAAAACGCCTTCGGAGGAATACATCTCAATGCCAAGAATGTTGGGAAGGCCCTTATCAAATTTTGAAGCAACTAAGTGACACTTCCTTCCAGGTCTGTCACTGGGACTCCTGGGAAGAAAATCTTAAGGTTGTGCACATCGACCGACTGGTGCTGTACGAAGGTCCTGATTCTGTAGAGTCTGTTCGGGACGAGCAGACATAAGGAGGGGCAGTGTTACGTGCAGCAGCTGGCGCCCACTCTGCTGCCCCGCGCTGAAATCGGAGACCCTCCTCGCCCTCCCCTCTTCCTGGAATAATGCGCTCGTGAATGTCTGCCCCCCCTCCCTTCTGGAAAGCCAGTGAATGCCTACAGCGGCGAGACTTGCTGGCGTCACAGACCTCCTCTCACCTGCCAGACTTTCCGATATGTTTAGCGACGATGCAAGAATGTTCTGGTGAGACTGGCTGGCGCCACAGCCCTCCGCGACGCATCACGCGAGTTGGGGAAGATTCTCGGTGGCGGCCTGAGAGACTATACATACTGCCGCAACCCAGCGGCCGGCAGTCTTTGACGGAGGCCACCTGGCCGAGTGTGCGCGAGTGAAGCGTAGTGGGGACGACGACTGGAGATTGCGGGACGACGGCGAGTGAGGTGTTCGTGGCGTAAATAGACGAGAGGGTGTGACACCGATGAGTGAAGCCTACTGTGCGTGAAGGCGCTTGGAGGACTCTAGAACATTGTGACTGGCAGGACATGGACTGAACTGAGGTGGGACTGAATGGAAGTGTAATACTGATTTTATTGTAAATATTCGAACTGTCAAATATGGACGCATTAATTATAAAATAATTGAATAGGTGGATACACTCTCTATTGGGACTGATCTTTAATTATTTTATTTCATCGATTTCTTTGTCGTTATTAAAAATCTTATTAATTGGTGTCAGTTGTGAACAGTAAGTGATTTCAATTTATTGTGAGATTTTGAGTTCAGAGAATTGTCTATGGTTATTGTAAATAGAATAAGGAAATTATAATTATTGATTTTATTTGATTAAGACTTCCATCCCTTAACAAACATGGTATAGCCACTCAATTTCTAGAGAGAGAAGTTATAACCGCATGAAAGACTATACTCGATGTGTGAATAAAATACCAGAATAGAACCCAGAGACAAATATTAGCATGCGAAAAACCATTAATTCTTTCGATTTCAAATAAAATAGCTTATTGTGCGGAAAGGCAACGCATTTGAAGAGTAGAGAAACATCCTGACTGTTTCGCAGCAGTTAGTTGTTTGTTTAACTACAGTACCTTTCATAACAAGTCAAATTAAGTTTTTACCCATAAGAAATAATGTAAAGCTGAATTTTGGCACAATGGTACTACTAGCCTTGAAGAATAACATATCAAAATACTCGGTTTTTATCGTGTTCGCATCCTAAAGTTTTAGGGCCTTAAATTTATTGGAGCCTAAGATTTATACTATTTTACTATATCGTGAATTGTTAAGCAACCGACAGTGCGATTGAGCTCAGGTTAGTATCAAATTAAAGAGGAAACCTTATTAAACATATCGTTGTACAGTTTATATTTAGAGTAATGTTGCAACACATCTCTTGAAAACAAATAATTATTGAAAAAATAAATTTTTTTCAAAATAATGAAAAACTTTGGCTATAGCTACTTTAACATGAATTTTAGGCAAACATAACTCCATATAACCACTATTGTACATTTTATACCCTTTACAACGTTATATCTACTTGCTCTGTATGACTGGTGGTTCTAAAACTGTAACCAGATTACGTGACGCATCCGTCACCTTACGCCCATACTGCATTCTACACGTACTCATCCTATGATGTATTAAATTGAATTACATAGTTAAAATTAGTCTCAAATTGAAGAGAACATACACAGTTCAAGGTGAATAAAAATATAAATTGCATAATGGAGATGTTTTTATAAGGTATAGAAACTTACCAAAATGTTATTCTAAACATACAAATATAAACTAATTTTTTCGATTGTTTTAGGTTTGCGTACATTTAGCATATTATTATAAATACAAAATACTCTCCATTGTATACTCAATTTTAATACCATGGTCAAATTACAGCTCATCTGTGTCCAATTGGTAACTCGTTGGGTTTAAGCAGTTTGCATCTCGGCAATGTCCACACAGGTCATAACAACTTTTACTTGCTTTTCTGCTATTACACCGAGTATTGCAATTACGTTTGCATTTTGCACGTACGAGCAATAATCCGCATAAAAAAGCTCGGGGCTGTAGGCTATGTAGTTTTAACTGGCATGAGAGTACCTTCTGAATTAGGAACATGCCATCCCCATTCCATAGACGGCAATTAATTCCCCTGCCATCCTGAACCTGAAAACACAGAAGTTGGACAGCTGTATGAAAAATGTTAACAATTATTTTCATAAACATATATACAGTAGGGTCTAACTGAAGATATGTCCTTAATCAGTGTTGGTAGAGTGCTGCTTTAATTGGCGGAAGCACCACGAGCCCAAAAGAGTCTGAGAGAGTATGTCTATCAACTCTACGATAGTACAGGTGCAGTCACAGAATATCAATAATATAAAATTGTTCTCCAGAAGGATACAGAGCTCGAACAAATCTCTCTTTAGTGGTGGCTATCTCTTTAGGATGAGATGCAGGGCTGTTGAAGATGTTAACTACTTCTGAACGTAGGCTTAAATTTTTCTGAAGCAACTTTTATGCTTTTATTTGGCCTTTTTCATAAATGACAGATTTTCTATCACCTCTGGTGAAATCATGTACAAACAGGACTGCACTCTACGTGTCGCCAATATTATTTTGGATTGCAGAAATGCCATACAGATTCGCAGAGGTTTTGCTCGTACTTTGGTGCAGAATTTTCACACTTACATTGGATCTGATCTTATAGATTAGCGTAACTAGGAGATCCGTATCTGTACCGACGTGTATGTCAGGATTCCCTGAGAGCTCTATGTCGAGTGCAGTGGTAACTGCACTTTGGCTTAAACAACTTGAACACCAGCCTCCAATAAGCGTCATTTTAGCATAGCTATAAGATGGGCTTTGTTATTCTTATTATTCAAGAAATCTTTGTGTGAAGTAGTCACCATAATCTGTTCACAGAAGCTATTGTCAGGACACGACCTCCCCATTGCCCGCGGAGCCTGCTCCTGGGTTTTGGTTCCAGGTTTTTCACTTTACCCATCGAATACCACCAATGCGGGCGGATAATTGGTTACATATTTCACATACATGCCCGAGATCTCGACCCGTGGCCATATTGTTGCTGTAGTATGAAGTATATAACCTCCAATGATGACAAAAGTAGGAGAGCCGCTGCCATATTTTCTTCTGGCGAAACATGTGTGAAAAGTGTCGCACAGGCAGATTTATCTGCCTCCCTCATATATGGACCATCGAAAAGAGTAGGTAACTGTGAAGAAGATCACATCTCGTGCATCCTTCGCTTTGGATAATGTGATCATTTTCTACATAAATCACTTGACTGTGCCTGGAACCGTATCCATGCATAACGAAGATTCCTCTGCACTGGGGTACTTATTACAGTGATCATCGACATCACACCTTTGGAGTTCCCTATACCACATTCCATACAAAATTCTGTTTGCTGTTCTCTTGAAGTTGATAACTGTTTTTTCCCCTAGAATATCTGTGGAAACAGTACTTTTCCAAAGTGCGAAAGAAGTTTCGTCTTCACGTAACTGCGGCTATAAGATTCGCATCCTAGTTCCTTACAAGCAGATTCCAAGTATTCCCCTAAACTCGCTCTCCTCAAATAAAAAAGCACGGTTTTAGAAATGCTGTAATTTTGGTACTATCATCTGGCCTACAGCGGGCACTGTTCTCATTGAGGGAACAACTTGATACACGAGTAAAATTACATATGAAACTCCTAGTCGTGTTTTGATTCCGCTGCAGCAAGGTCCAGTGCAGCCTCCACAGGGACTGAGACTACTGCACCCCAATCATTCCATGCTCTTGCCTGATCCAAAACATGCTCCTTGAACATAGGTGTTGTCACTTCTTGTACTGCACGTCCAAACTTTATATGTTTCCTTGTCTCTGTTAGAGTTGAATCCTTTTTGCCATAAAAGAGGCAGTCTGCATTAATATAGAATGGCTCAAGAGAGGAACGCAGTGAAGCTAATACAATTCATTGGGAACTGAGTTGACATTTTCATGCTGAACCTTTGTAGGCCTAGTGGTTTTTTTGGCCTTGAGAAATGGAGCCTGTATAAAAAAACATAGCTAAAATTGAATTTAAAAATGGGTAGTGAAATATATTTATTTATAGTTACCCTTGATATCAGTGCAACTTGCGGTTTCGTAACTTTATAAACTAGTAATACCAACAGTCAGGAAATCATAATTATATTCTATACGTCTAAGTAGACCTAAAATGTTACTCAGATGAAAGGGCGTACATAAAAAGAGGAGGAAAAGGGTGTTCTGGTGTTTAAACCCTCCCGCATGCGATTCAATGGTATATTTTGCTTCTACAAAATAAAAAATTAGGCGCGGTTAATGACATTAGAAACTACTAAAGGTAAGGGTGCCGCCTGGTATGCTATTAGTTCAGAATATTGTACAATGTTGTTGAATGTTAGAAGTCAATATTATAAAAGTTTGTATAAAATAACATGAAAAGGCATTAATTTTTTAACATAAGTTATTCCCAATTTACTGTAAACTCTGGTTGGATGTGTATTGTCGACCCTAGAGCAAGTTTCGAGTGGAATTTTAAATGTTTTATAAAATATTTTTTATTAATTAAGGAAAAGTTTTTAGGAAGTCATATTGATAACTCAGCCACGCTAAGAACATTTGTGTGTTCATTTTATTTGAAAGCATTATCCAAAACATTTTATAATCGACACAATTAACCATTTTAGTTTCACGCTTCATATGAGACAATGATATTCAACAGAGTAAATGCCTGCATTCTAATGGCAATACATGAACTGCACCTTAGAATACACATCTAAATAGCTAATGCAAAGGCCGTATGTAATATCGTAGACAATGCCACCTAAATGGAGCAAATTACATCACGTTCCTGCAAGATGTATTGCTGGAGATGTTGGAAGACTTCCCACTTGTCATTCACCAAATAATATGGTTTCAGCACGATATTCGTCCACCACATTTTCCAGTTGCGGTACGACGGCATGTCGATGCCACATTTCCAGGCCGATGGACTTCAAGAGGTGGGCCAATTCATCGGCCCCTCCGATAGCCAGGCCTCGCCCTGCTAGACTAATTTTTATTTATAATCGTGCCACACTCATCCTCTGAGAAACCTGGCAGTATAATAAAAATATTGTTTTTAATAATATACAACAATAATCAATCAAAAGATGATGATACGCAAAGTAATACAATTAACACAAAGTCACGTGGCCCGAGAGAGTAAAGGAAGGAAAATTATAAGGTATACAACACAATGATAACCTAACGGAAATACATATGCCCTTGCATTACCTAAGAGCAGGGTGAAAAGAAAATTACTGCATGTCTGGCAATGGGCTGTACACCAAAAAAAATGTATTTTACATGTAAATATGTAAAATCCCTGGGGTACGAAAAACCTGTTGTCAATGAAGAAGATGTGGTAGTATGTGTCGTGGCAGCAGGTGATTCTACGAGCACCATACCTTACTTTTTAACAAGTCTAGGCAATAATTGTTTGGCGTTGCAATTTGTGCAATGTAATTGCTGGGAATAATATAAAAACACTTTTGTAAACCCTATTCTCTGCTATTTATAACCCAACCCGGTTACTATGTACACGTGTCTCCTGCTTTCAGTATACCTGTAATCAGTTTATTGTTTTTGCTAGCGCCTATCATTAAGATCCTTATTGCCTACTAACCCCAGAGGGTTGGGGGGGAGGGAAACTTTGAAACCCCGGGTTCATTATATTAATATCTTCCTTTTGCCAGCCTCCGCAAAGAGTTTTCAGTTTGTTTAAGTTAAAATTGTATAATATTTACTCTAAGCAGCAGCACAGACTAAAGAAACCAATTCAATATCATACATAAATTTAAAAGTGCAGATTTAATTGCAAACTGTACAATTATGTTGAATTTAAACTAAGACATACTATAATTTATTCAATAGTTGTATAATTGGTAGGGGTCTGTAGTATGACCATATTTAATTTTACTTCACTCCTTACAGTGTATCATTTAAAAACTTGGTTAAGAAAATAGTACGTTATTATTTTTGCTAATAAATTTACAAAAATAAAACACACCCTACAAGTCTAAAAACAGAAACCGTCTAGTTGTTTGTCCGGTAGTACAGGAACCTTTGCGCACTATATCCAGTGCAAACTTGAGCACAAGAAACGAAAGAAATTCCGGCCGTAATTAAAAACTTTAATTAGTTCATTAATTGTCTGAGTACACGTTACTCATGTCATAACACCAGCCAACTATTTCTGCGCAATTCTGTAACTTCCCATAAATTTCATATGGCAGAAGAGCAAAGTATAAACCTAAAAATATTAACAATAAATATGTGCTTTTACCATTATTGACAAAAAAAACTGTTAGATTGAACATTTGAAATGTATACTTTACGATGTTGTCGTCTTGCGGCATTATTGTAAACCATTTTACTGTAATAGTGTTTGTACTCTCCTAAAGAAATTTCTCCTAAATTGTCTTATATCAATTTGTTCTCTCCATAATTTTGTATGTAACCCTGGTGTTAAAATTTTCCATTTCTTACACGTCTCATAACTATGTAATAATTGCATTTCAATAATTCCAAATAATAGATAAAAGGTGAAAAAGCAATACTTAATATATTACCTAAACATTTAGTAGTATTATATAAAGATGTTTTCATCTTGGTCGAATGCTTTTGTAAATAGTAACTTTGGAAGAAATATTCTGGTCTTCTAAAACATCATCAAAATAGGCGAATTACTAATATCATCATAGGTGGTTAGGATCAGTTGATTATCTTTTAGCACAAAATGTGATGTATTATTTCATGTGGTTCTCGCTGTTAAAAGATCTGAACTAATAGGCTAACATTAGTGAATTTTATACTAACATTAATAAACGCCATTGAACAATGTTTGGTTTAAAATTGTTAAATTTGATCGTACGGTGTAGTTCAACACTAACCAAAAGTAAAATTACCTCCTTTGAAAATAAGCACACGATATGGAAGAAAAAAAATAAGTCTCAATATTAAGCTATATGTCTACCGAATTTGAAGAAACTTCCTGTACACAAAGAAACAAGAGGCGAATTCAATGATTAAGATTACAAGGGGAATAATTTTAAATATAAGGTACTCATGATGTTAAATAAACTTCATTTATTGCCTTTTTCAACAAAACATTTATATAAATATATAAATTAAAGCCAGTGTATACATCGAGTTAATTAATATTACGAAACAATTTCCTCGTTAACGTCGATTTTTACATAGTTGTGACGAGCATTCGGAAACAAATACTTAATGCTGCAGATCAAAGTTCTTTTAGTTAGTGGTAGCCGTGGTGACCAAGTCCACTGTAGCCACCTGCATGGCCACCTGCATGTCCACCTGCGTGTCCTGCATTGCCACCAGAGTGGTCGTTGCCGCCACTGTTGTGCACTTGCGCGTGGAAGCCATGCTTGTCTGCCACGTACTTGACAATACGCACGTTGCCGCCAGGCTCCTTCAAGTGGTAGGAGCCCTTCACTGTCTGGCCGTCGTGGTGTTCCTGTTGGCCGTGGAAGTCCCCGTGCTTGGGGTCCGCCACCTCGTACCCGAACGAGTACCTCGGCTCCGCCTGGAGAACAGTCAATAATGGATACTTAACTTCTAACCTTAGCAGATTCTGTATAATATAATATCTGCTGATATTACAGCAAAGGGATTTTTGAGCACTCAACAAAAATAGGCACATTTAATGATTGAATTTGTCATGTTCACCAGCATGAGATTGGTAATTCTAACTATTCACTTTTGCTAAAGAAAACTGTGCTTGATTTCATCAAAATATTGATTTCTTGCGATCTTGAATAAATTTAGAATTCTGAGGAATATTTTCTGGTATGTGAGATAACACTTAATATGTTTTTAAACATTATAATACCTCGGTATAAAGTAAGTGTTGGCCATTAAAGTTCGGACTAAGGAACAAATTCTTCTTTCATTCGCGTGAGTATCTGGTGGATATATCATGCCTTCTTATTGTTAAGGCAGCGGTCATGTCGTGGACAGATTACTCGCCTCCAACTTAGGCAAAATGAGTTCGATTTCCGGCGTAGTCATTTCGCGATTTTTACACATTGGAATCGCGATAGACGATGCTGCTGGTCGGAGTGTTTTCTTGGCGATGTCCCGTTTACCCCACCCTTGCATTTCGGTAATGCTCCGTACTCACCTCATTTCACCCTAATCGGGTCTCCAGACCTCTATGTGAAATGCCACCCATAACTCTCCACTCTACCTGTAATTATTTTCGTGAAAGGCTTTAGAGTGGATACCAAAAACCACAAGCAAAAATCGATGACCTAATAATACCAAGTAAACTGTGACACATTTATATTTAACAATAAAAAAATTTGGGGACGATCCTATATTTATAAATGTGTCACATATGGGATGATAAGAAAACTTTACAACGGCCATTTCTCAATAAAAACTACTATTATTGTAGTCCATTATCGTTTTTATTCTCTAAATAAAACTGTGCATATGGCCCAAGTAACTTCCTAGATGTATATAAAAGTGGAATTAAAATTATATATATATATATATATGCGTCTGTTTATATTGACAATGATTTCAATTTATAGTATTTTGTGTCCCTTTAGAACCTACAATTTATTAAATACTAATTATTCTGCATACACTTATAAGACCAATTAATGGAACGTGTGTTATAATTATTTTCATTGAAACGAAAGTGATTACAATTAAAGTGCCATTGAAGTATATTATTATACACATGTAGATGAATTTGAAGATATTAAATAATGTGCTGTGTTATTTTTTTCCTGGTGGTAGAAAAATTGAAGTGCTTACCACATAGTCAATATGTCCACCTCCACCACCATGGCCTCCATGACCTCCATCTTCTCCATGGCCTTCATGAACACCATAACCTCCATGTCCTCCATGTACAGCTGGTACGTACACCTCCTTGTGAGGCCCGGCCACCGGACCACTGAAGTGCGAGCTGGAGTGTGCTTGGCCTCCATGTCCTGCACCATGGCCTCCTTCATGTCCTGCGAGGCCGTGGCTGGCCGCCTGCCTGCTTATAGCAGCTGCCACCACTACCACCGCACACAACAGTTTCTAACAACAAAACACACACAATGTTACAAACCGACACAATATATTTACGATTCTGTACCAGTTCTTAAAATTAATTGCTTTAAACATTTTTAATAATTTGAAATCGATTTTACAATTTTCCATTTTTTCCTTTCTATTTCCGTAGTACGATTTTTTCAGCAGTCTTTTGTATCCTCTTTGTAAAGGCGTGTAATAATGAACACGAAATTTCTAATCAACTAACTCAAAAGTTTTGTATTGTTTGTCCGAAGTTTGTAATTTGAGCAATTATTTCATATGACATTTATTGATTTAAGAGGTATTAGTAAGTTTTCAACACCTTTTATTCAAAATAAGTTAAAGTGACTAAAAATGTGATGAATTAACAAACTACCATAATCATTTAACACAAAAAAGAATTTAGCATGAAAACATTTATAATTACATTTTATTTTCACTTAATATAAATTTGGCTGTTGTAAAAAAAACTGGAAATATGTACTGAAAGGCTTAGTTTTCGATTGGCCTATTCCAAAAATCTATTATCAGCTGTACACACCTGAGCTTCGAGTGAAATATTTAAGGAGGTCTAGACGGAAAATTGTCACAAACTACAAAACCTTTTATCAAAGTCAATATTTTCCGACAGATGGTTGTAGTAATATGCCCTTCAATTCAGGTGAGCATCTATACCAAACAGTGACATATCGGGTAGTAAAATATTAATTCCACACCTGCGCTGAAAAGAGACGACTAACTATCACATAAGTCTCCATAATTAGCAAAAAGCGTACGTTTGGCATTTCAAAATACTTAATTCAACAGTTGCAAATAAATACAGACCGATGTTTCCATTTAATAATTTCTTTGATGTCAGAGATTACGTTTACAAATTGTTTAAATAAATTAACGGATTCCTTTAATAATTTCAATTGCTCAGTTCGTTTTCATCGCAATTTGTCTAACCGGTAGGAAATTTAGTTCAAATGAATCTCTATTTCATTACAAGTATTACAATTTTGTTTTGATATTTCCAACAATATTTCATTCCTATATACACACTATTGGAGTATTTACTTTGTTCTGATTTGAAAAATTGGGGAAGGGTACTTGGAAAGAAATATTTGTTTATTTCTGAAAATAGTTTAGAGAAAAGCAAAACACTTGTTCTCTAAACGGCAAAATGTGCAATTATATATTTAAATAATTTCTTTGTAACATCAAATTTTTGATACAATATTGCACATTCCCTTGGAAAAGTCTCTGTATTCGATCCGAACGATTAAAAATAAATATTGTTTTGTTTGAAATATATATACCTGATTTCAAAATTTTTAAGGTGTAATTTTGCGAATAAGGCAAATAAACTTTTAACATATTACATGAGAAGACGGTTATTGTTGTGAACAAATAATTTAAGTGGAAAACTATAGTGAAAAGAGAGGCCGCGGTAAGAGTTTGTATAATTAACCTGCCTCCAGCTAATGCTGCCCCGGTTTGATTCCCGGAGGCGTCACTAATATATCGCCACATGTGGGTAAGGTGTTGGACGTTGCTATTGACCAGAGTATTTTCTCGGGGTGCTACTTCTGGTACTGTGACGCTGCTGTACATACTCTCGTGTCGCCTGGTTGCTAGGGCGCTACAGACCTCGGTGTGTTATAGAGTGCTCCAGATATGTACACTATCTCTTACCTGAATGCCGGTCATGTCGGGAGGGAGTGTGCTGGGTGTTGTGGCTGCGGTGTTTATATGTGCGGCTCAATTCTGCACGCCGGCCGCCCTCACTTCACACTCCACTGGGCGTCGTGCGTGTCAGCTAGCGGCTTTCTGTCCGTCATGCCGGCTTATGTTGTTCCGACATCACCTGCCTCCGCCACTACAGAGCATCGTGCTGGCTATTGTGACTGAACTACGAGTCAGCGTATTTTTATTTTTTGTTAGACCTGAGGGGAATCCCTAAGAAATATTTTAAACCCCTCAATATTACGACTGGCATAAGGGAACATTGATACGAGCCTCCTAATACTGCGGTATACGATTTCCTGGGAAGATGAATTTCTCGGAGATCAGATTTGTTACAGTTGTCACGGTACATAAACCGATAGATTAAACTACAAATATCAGTTTGCCAATTTCTTCTCTACGTACAAATAAAAGCGCAGTTGTTCTCAAAAAGTTATATGTTCAACTATTTTCATTTTTCTCCTGTGGATAGACTACTCGCTTCACACCACGGTGAAGCGGGTTCGATTCCCGAAGAGGTCGCTCCCGGATTTTCGAATTTGAGAACCGTACCGGACGGTGCCTCTGGTTGGTGGGACTTATTTCTATTTCCAAGAGGTTAGCTTGTTAACATAGTTATCGGTTTATTCTGCCACTATTTGAAACAGCCTTATTTTCTTTTCTCCAAGTGGACTCTTCAGGATATAATGTGTGATGAAGTGCAACGGTTCATATGAAGAAAGTGCATTGCAATTCATTCGGAATGAGAATGTAAAACCGTATGTGAAAACCCCAATTGTAGTTATCTGGACTTGGAGCCATGACCGCTCGTGTACGAACTTATTAGGTTAACCCATAGCTAAATGCTTTCTATTCCTTCCCTGTTAAGTGAATTCAGTCCAATTGTAATCCTCCTGCTATCCTAAGAGCAATATTAAAAGCAGAAAATAAAATTTAATCATATTATCACATCCAGGGCGAGCTGTTCACGCATAACATGAAATTTTGCCATTACACATCTGCTCTCAGATGCAGTAATTCAATACCTCGCTCTGCCGTCCTTTTAGATTCATATCGTATATAAGTAAAAAATATAATCACTAATCCTGTATGTACCAATTAAATTCTATCAACGCTACTGTCTCTACTTTTCGATAGTAGAACGCTAACACCTACTCCTTTGGAGCTTCTGTATTTTATTCAAGGCCAGGACTTAAGGCTTGGGCCGAAAAAGTAGGGTCTCCTAGCCTTAACAGGCGAATACAGTCAGCATCACAACCATTGGCTCTATTAACAACACTGTTGACCCTACAAGGAGCAACCTGCGTTCCAGTGCAGAATGGAATGTCAACAACGTTTTAATTTTATAGCCTTTAAGGTCAAAACAATATAGATGCAACTCCAGTATAATCTCTTTATACCCTGATCTTTCTTATGAACTCGAAAGACAAGTCATATATTGTTTATATGGATAGTGAATTTTTATTTATTTTCCTCTATTATTGCCACAAGTCATATATTGTTTACATAAATAATAATTTTTTATTTATATTCCTTTATTATGGCCACAATTTATCTTCCTTTTTACAACATATTACCATCTTCGCTTTAAGCTGTGTGTTGATAGAATAACGTGAGAGATTTGTCTCTTAAGACATCTTACGAAAAATTTTTAATTTACAACAAACAAAGCACTCAACAAATGTACCTAATTCAGGGTTCAAAACAAAAACTGCTGTTGTACTACGCTCATAGAACTTATGTTTTTTATATGATATTTAATCGAGAAACAGATAACAATAGTATAATTCCTGAAACATTTATTAAATTACTGTATCATAATCTACTAATATTTAGAACAGTATTTCATTGTAAAAAATTATAATGGTTCAAAAATAAATTCTTATCACTCTGTATCACATTTGTTACAGCATTCCTATATAGGTGAAATTAAGCCAACTTTGCTTAAGCGAGGGGAACAGTAGATATGTGCGAAACTTTACCTGTCTTTAAAATAATGTGTCGATTTCATAAACATAATAAATTGGCATATAACGGCCGCTTATGCTACACACAATCTAAATATTTTATTCGACGTCTCCAAAAAGCCTAGGGTAACACACATGTGTGCTAAATCGAGACATTAAGTATTTAAATAGGGAAAACTCTAAAGGCAATGGAAGCCATATATTATGTGTGACCGCGTAACACAAGCCCATCTTGCTGCTGAAATTCCAAGTCACATTAGCTTTAGTTATTTTCTTAAAGTGCGTAATCCTTAATATAACTGAGAGTGGAATTACAAAGCATATGAAAGCAATTATCGCTAAGAAAAAATTAGTTCATGTGCCCGTGTATGTCAAATTTGTTTTGAACTAAAGGGCTGGTCCATAATATACGACATGCCATACTTAAACTTAGACATATTAAAATTTTAAATCAGAGTGGCATAGGCAACTAAATATAATTGTCTTCCGCTGACACAATTCGAGTCGGAAATTTGGCATGAGGTGATGTAAATGCTTAATGTTTTAAAAGGGGTAGATACAGGCACGTATCAACTGTGTGATCAAACCTGCTTAGCATCAATCATGTTAGTGTTTAGTGGGGTGAAATTAAAACTGTTGTGAAATACATTATAGGACCAGTAAACGAATGAAGTTTTTTTATCATGAGTTCTACATTATTACAAACTTAGTTTTGACGTACTCAAAATATCGAAGAAGAAGTTGTAAATTCACTGCAACTTTTTTTTTTTTCAAACATCTAAATCTAAAATACACATACTACGTTTACTAGCTCATAATAATACACATACTACGTTTACTAGCTCATAATTATTTTTCACTTTTGCCAAAACTCTAAAATAAATAATTTGAATTCAGAGTACAAGCTTATAGCAAATTGTATTAAAAATATTTCCCAAAATCTGTGTTGACTGGACAGCTATTTTTAACCACAGGCTACTGTCGATACAAGGTTTCCCACGAAATTTGTAGTAAACGTAGCTTTTATTAAGAGACAGTTGAGTGAACCGACACTGCAAGTTCGTGCAGTGGAGCTCTTTATAAAATAGAGCTTATCGCATATCTTTGACCCAATACATATTTATGGAAAATAAAACAAACGAAATAGACATATCGATTTTGTAATGTCCTAGCATGAGAAGTTGTGAATTAAAAGGTGTTTTAAAACTACTACATGTGTAAATTCAAACCATGTCATCTATATGCTAATAAAAACAATAAATCCTAGTAGCAAAATGTCCGGAGCATTCATTTAGTATATTAAAATTTAAATTTAAGTGAGAAAAACAGCTCCGGGATTCAACAACTTCACGTACATTTGTGCATAACAAGTTGCATATCACAAAGGCGAGCGTAACTGGCGTGTCATGTGGACACCGTAAAAACACGTGCAGAACCTACATCGCCAAAACTGCTGTTTGTGTGTTGTTGGAAATAAAGTGGAATGACTTCTGCCGCCATTACTACTCAACTGCTGATATCTGGTGGCATAGGAGCAGACGCTCCTTGCATAGAGTTATGCAACTTATTGTACACGCATGCACACGAAGGTGCTGAATACCAGAGCTGTTTTGATAACTTCAATTAAAATTTCAACATAATAGATGTATTTTTCGGTCATTTTGCTACAAGGATTTATTGTTTACATTAGCCCGTAGATGCTGCGGTAGGAATTTTAACATGTATCTAGAGAAACCTGGTGTATAGAATTGGCGCCAAGTAAAAAATTTAACATTTAATTATTGAGACTTCTATTCTTCTCCTACTTCTATGAATGTAAGACGTTACGTTGAAGTAATGATTTGCTCGAGACCCACCTACACACACTTGCTGTGGAATAACGGATGTGTGAGCTGCGCTCGAAGCATACAATTTGCAATAGCGTGTTGTTTAAAGGACTGGCGAGGCCACTAACCCACAGCAATCGCGGACGAAGGGCAGCTATCGTAACGACCCGGACCTGCGAGGAATGTAGGCCACAATAGATCTGTGGGCAAGGGGAATATATTCTATTTACAGTTATTTCACATTTTACTGAATCCCTGCTTAAGCTCTAATTTCAGGGTATTCCTCCGTCTCGTGCAAACAAAGCTTTACGAAGTCTACAAAACTAGTTCAGAGGGACAACGAGATTCATTCGTGCGCATACTGTGAACTTATATTTTGCAAAAGAACAATTTTTTTAGCTAGGCATTACGAACATGCCCTTTTTCTGACAGTTTTTATGCATGTAAATTATTTAGGAATTAATATAATTTATAGATAAAATATAAGTAAAAGTTTTGTTTAACAAAAAATAACGTATTTCGAATTTAACAAACTATAATACTCTCGCGATACATGGCGTACTTCGAAAATCACTAAATCTGTCACACATGGGGTGATTTTTCTACGATTTTTCTCAAAACTGTTAAGAAATAGCGAACAGACTATAGCAGCACATCCAGCCTTGCCACCTTTCCTGAAGGATACTTTCCGGCTACCGTGATTCCATGCCTGTTACACTCTAAATTTTAAACAGTCAGAATTGATCGAAACACGCGAAAACATAGGTAACTGATTTAGTTATGTTTCCCACTGAATGTCAAGAATTCCACTGTTATACGTCCCTTGTTCCCAGGTAATTTACCTGGTTCACCAGTCGGCTGTAGCTGATCAACTGACTTTCATGGAATGATATTTCACTGATTGATGTCACTGATTAGGACTTAGAGTGTAACGACGTTGTATTTATGTGGTCACGAGTTGTTCCGACTAGGTTCTGTGGTGTACATGGACAGATCATTCCGTCTTTGTTTGTACCACCATACTAATAAATTGTGTGTGAATTTTGTATTATTTTTCCTGGCGCGTTAAGTGTAGGCATAGTCCAGGCGGGCGGATAGATGACAGTTGCAATTCCTGTTATTATAATTGTTTGGAAATCGCAAGTGTATGTGAATTTTGAGTGAGAAAGAATGGGTCGAATTCGTCATGGAAATGGCAGCCACCAGAAAATGTGGGCTGTTAATGGCTGTATTCTGTCTTTTAAATTGTACGGAAACGGCAATAATCATAAGAATAGTGTGCAGTGGGGAGGGTAAATTGGACTTGAAATGAAAGCAATCAAGTAGGGTTGAAAATATGCCAAGTTTGAAGAGCTAAGTTACATGAATGATATACAGGTTTTGAGGAAAAAATTTTGGGATTAAGGTTGCAGAAATAATCGGAAAAATATGTGGTGTATATCCAACACTGAAGAAAACGTGGTTACGATGTGTAAGGCACATGCGTCATATGAACTTTATCTGAAATGGTTTAAGAATAGCAAACGACATATTAATGGAGCTGTAAATAAAATGTTTCGCGTGAGCAGAGGGAGGCGCATTAAAAAAATACGCCCAGATCTGACACTTATTTTTATATCTGGCATTTATGTACTAGTTTTCAAGGATGTCAGGGAAAATTATATTATGTAAAGAAATATTTTTAAAAGAAATAGTAATTATTAATTTAAAACCGATAATGTGAATGAAAATAGCGAAGAACATGGGCATGCGGCTCTTGATATATATATATATATATATATATATATATCAAGAGTGAGAAGGGGGGGGGGGAGGATGCCTACTGGACAAAATGTTTGAAGCGGAAATGTGTTGGAAACGGCACAGCTTTATAGTTGAGTCCCTTAAAAATCACATACCTCTTCGTAAATCATTCTTGTCCCAGTATTTTTTTAATGTGGGTGGAGTTCTGTATATCCTGATAAAGGGGGGGGGGGGATAGTGGGATAGGAATCAGTTTTGTGTTGGAGTCCCGGATCCCCGCCACTTTCCTTTTGTTCGTGTTAAAATAGATCATTTTTATATTTAAAAAATACGTCGTTTTATTAGTGGAGGTAAGGAACTTATTTATCAAAGAATAAAATAGTAAGCCCCTTCTAAGATGTCATATTGTTCGGAAAAATCCTGGAATTAATTAGTAAGATATTGAAATACCTATCAAAATGGCGTTTTCTAAATGTCAACTTGCCTGTAACAATATCTAATAAGTTATATTCACAGTAAGTAATAAAATATCGCAGTGGTAGATGCGATGTTTTTGGTGATGTACTTGAATCTACGTTTATTATTAATTCGAGTTGTTTGGCTTTCAACGAGGAATTGACTGTAGTGTACAGCTGCTGCCATTATTAGGTTCCGGAGGAAATACGTAGATATAACAAAGCTATATCACATGCGACCGTATGTTAATGATTCATTACGTTTTATCTGTGCTGGAATGAATTTGTGTATCACCGAAATTTTCCACGTGAAGAATTCTAAGAAATATAGTATTTTCAGATTAAGTGATCTTACAATAGCAATTTTCATATACTCATTTGGTCGTACACTGGTTCCGCAACACGAATAAACTATCTCGTTCTTTTCACTAAGCAGAAACTCATTACAAGAGTGGGTTTCAGTCTCATTACTTCCTCACCAGTGGTAGGTTGTTGATTTAAGGCACAGGTTAATACGATGTTACTTGTCCGCGTCATTTCAACTGTATAAATGAGAGTAATCATCTAGCTTATTTAGAAAATTAACGGGGTTGTCTCCCGTCTTCCCTTCGAACGAAGGCATCTGGTCCGCCCATAGTTTACTGGGGAGGTGCAATAACAAACACGCAGAACAAATTACCTGTGTGGGGTGGTTACTGGCGTGTACGGGTTCCTGTCTGTCGAACGAACTTGTAATTGATGAAGGGTTATTGCAGTCAGTTTGATATGCGGGGCTCGGACTGGTATTGCTGAGCTGTATTTCACCTACGGACCTAATGACATCGTAGAGATTGTCGGCTACTAACTTTACTTTCCCATCAACTTGGTTTAATTTAGCTTCCGTAGTTGTTTTCTCGTTGTCCAGCTTGCGCTCTACTTGGTGTCCAAAGGCTTCCAGTTGCACAGACACTCTTTCCTCCATTTCTGTGGTATTGCGTTCTACCGCGGAAAATCGCTGCTCTAACCTTTCCGATACAGTCTCTAGTTCGGTGCGTGTGTGGGAAATTTCCTCTCACAAAACCTTGGAAGTCTGTTCCAATTTCTTATTTGCAGTTTCTACTTCCCGCTGTGCCAGGGATAAGTTTGTGGACATTGCATGAGTTAGCTGATTGAACTTTGCGTTAAAGATATTTTCCATAGATTCACGCTGAGCTTCTAGTGTCTGTTCTAACCTTTGGGCTTGCTCCTGGCGTGTGGTCGTTTCCCGTACCAGCTTGCCTCCATTGCATGTATATCGCGACACTTTGTTCCTGGCATGGGTTCATTTAATGAATATCGCGAGATTGTTGTTCCTGTCGTGCAGTCATTTCACGTATATCGCGAGATTGTTGTCCCTGTCGTGCAGTCATTTCATGCATATCGCGAGACTGTTGTTTCTGTCGTGCAGTAATTTTACGCACCAGTTCGCCGTTCATTTCGTGTATTATCTCCGCCAATTGTCCGAACGCGGCTGTTGGTGAAAAATTATCATACATGGGTATTTGTTCGTTAATATTCTCTATGTAAGTTAGATTTCGGAGGTCGTGTTATCCACGGTTGCTTGCAATTCCATGTCTGAATTCCCACCCTTATTCGCCATTGTGTTATCTGTAGGAATTGATGATATGTTGTTATCTATGATCTTAGCGTTGGTAAGAAAATATGGTGACCTTATATTGCGGTGCATAAATTCTAGATCTAATGAACCTAGAAAGCTTCCTCTATGGAAGTTCTTATTAACCATACCTTGCAACTTCATCTGGGGTTTAAAACTACCGCGAGCCCAATGATTTGGGTAGCCACTTCTGCAACAGTTAGTGCTGCTAACGTGCACGGTTACATTAAATGTGGACTAATCTTTGATAGGCCAAATATGCAAAATATGAAGCTATAAAAAAACATGCGTGTTAATCATAGTTTACATATAAATAAGTATGATGGTATTTACACCTTAATATATGTTACATAAAAGATAATTACTCATTATTCACTTGTCACGGCTATGAGACTCTTCAAGCTGGAGTGCAAGGGTCACTATTATATCAAATCACGAAAAATAACTAAAATCTGCATATTATTCAAAGATAGAAAAGAATACAAAAAAAAACTACCAAATCTCAAGCAACCCTTTGATGGTGTTTATTATGAAAAATATTTTTAAAAATTGGAATGACAGAATGGATACTCCTTGGTCCCTTAGATTTTCCATATATGATGAAAAATTAAATGTAGTTTATATATATTACGCATAGACTTAAATGGGTGTAATCACGTTAAAATGAAAATGGATTTAATATATTAGATTAGTCAGATACGTAAACATCCGTAGGTAAGAAAATCTCTATTTAAATTTCAATGTGTTATCCTTTATAAGCAAACGGATAATTAGCCCTTGCTAATGTTTCATGCATTATATGGTTGACGCTGGAATAAGCTATGGATGAGAAATCACGTAGTTCGTAGCTGGATCTGAAGTTTTCCTCCTGGAATCGAATTAGGTACGTCACAGCTCCCCGCTGACCGCAATTCCATGACAGCACGGAGACTCCGACATCTTTCCGTCAGCCAAGGTCCTGGAGTCGACCTCCGATCCAGCCACTGGAGTAGTGCACCACTGCGTTGACCGTACCTCCGAGTGTGGAACTACTTCTAGTGACGTACCTCCTTCAACATTGGGTGATGACGGCTGGCTAGGAGTCCCTCGGTACTCCGATGACGAAGATCTCGATCCCTTTGAAGGTTGTCGTCGACATCTCAGCTACTGATGGCTCAATATTACGAATTTTCTTTTCTCCATTTGCATATTTTTCTGTTGCGTAAACTTGGTTAACTTCATTCATAATGTAAAGCTTCTTGGAATTGTTTCCTAGAGTTGAATTGACATAATTCAAATGCATGTTAAATCAGAGCCTTAAGCTTCTTCCAGTTGCACATATCAGAATTACTTTTCGATGCTTCTAAACGTTCCAAACAGAAAAAAAAATCCGTTGTCCTTACCAGCCACTATTATTTATGTTTTTAAAGAGAAAAGCGGTTTGCAAAACAAAATATTATAATAGATAAATACAGGATCCAATATCACAAACTTATAACTAAGGAATCTGTTCAAATATTTACACACCTATTTTACCTCTTGAGCCTGCCAAACTTGACATAAATGCACAACTTGTGACATTCAAATTACGTTGGTATTATTCACCAAGGAAGAAGTGAGTTAGAAAAAGAAACCAGGTGTTACACTAGATATACGTAATTTCATTCACGTTAAACCACAGAGCAAAATTAAAACAAAATCACTCCAATAAAAAAACGTTTTATAAAACGAATGACAACTGTTATTTTTGCAATTATTATTTTATTATTGCGTTTAATTTTTGGAAGAGAATATCATTTATCCCTGGCATTATAAGGAAACCGTTAGGGGAAATTATTTGCAAGAATGGGTTTCTCGCTTTGCTACATACCAACATTCACATCTGAATGCACTATTATGAAAGGAACACTTGATACAATATAAGGAGCAGGAGCAGGAAACTGCTATTACAGGATAACTATTTACATGAATCCTGCAAGATGACCACATCGAAAAAATTACATCGTAAACGTTCCCTCTAGAAGTTTATAGACTACTTTCCGAAGGAAGAGAAAGGCTTATGAGGTCACTTCTGTGTGTGCCTGTGCGTGTGTGTTCTATTTTTGAACGTGTGAACCGGATTTCACGAAACTCGGTACACATATAGTGCTAAGTAAGGAAACCTGACTTTTATAGCTTTTGATCACGCCATGCATATACTTTTAAAAATGGTCGCCATTTTAAAATTTAAGGTGATGTGTCAAATCTCGGAGGTGATATGCCATATCTCGGACACCATTAAATCGGTTTGAACAAAATTTTGTATGCTGAAAGTTCCAGGTGAAAGAATTAAATTCAGGTGTGAATATTGTTTTTGGTCCGTAATTTTTTAAGATAGCGCCACATGAAATATAAAGCTTTTAGATTATATCTCGATAACTACCTTACCAATTTTCGCCAAATTTGGCACATAGGTCAGGTCTATGATAGGTCAGGTAAAAATAAATAATTGAACTTTAATGAGAACTTATTTTTTAAATGGTGGTCACACAAATTTTTTCGGTATATTCGGTATAACTACCATTCTATTTTACCAATTTAAACCAAATTTTGTACTATGACAGTATCTGTTATAAGCATCATATAAGCAAAAAACCCTTCAATTATGTCTGTCATTTTGTAAGATAGCACTACATGAATAAATAAATATTTTGTTTAATATATCACGAAACAATGCGTTTATTACTACCAAATTTGGCAAGCAAGTGGTACTGTGTAGATGATATGTACAAATATGTTTCAAGTATGTCATATGTACAATTATTTTCCCATTGGCGGCCATCTATCTATTTTAGCATAGTAAGCTATATCTTCAAAACCAATCAATCAATTACAATAAATTTTTCTATCCTGGGAGAATATATAACAAACATCAAATGTGTCTATACAGCTCTTTCATCCTCCATTTTATAAGATAGTGCTACACGAATAAATACATTTTTTTATAATTTGGGAAACTATTGGCTTGTTCCTACAAAATATAGAAAAAAAAGTAGTAATGCGGTAGGTAATGTTAACTGAGATGATTCGCGTATGTTAGAAACATTTTTCCAAAGTGCCGACCATATAGCTCTTTCAGTTTTATTTGTTAAACTGTCAAAATCATGTAATTATTTCCAATGTTCCTTTCAAATGTGTTAGCACCAAATCTCTTTTGCCAGCCATTTTGTAGAACAGTATCACATGGAAACTTCAAATTACACGATATCTCCAAAAAAAACAACCGATTTATACCAAATTTGACAAACACGTAGCACTACGGCAGACCATGTAAACTGATAAAATTTGAGAGGGTCTTATGAGTATATATCTATATATATAATTCAAAACGGTGGTCGTATAGGACTAAGCATTTAAGCTCAAATTATTTTATCTACGAAACTGGAAAATAAATTACAACTGAAATTTTTATGCTGACAGTATCAGATATAGCCATCAGAATGTTCTATGCGAAGCCTCTTCTCCACCATTTTGGAGATAGCCCCACATAAATAATAAAATGTTTATGCCGTATCTCGGGAAACAATAAACCGATACCTGATTTTCAAAATTGGAGAAATTGTAGTGTCATAGACCATATTGATTTATGTTTTAGTGTGTCAATCTCTTATTTGCTGAATGCCTCCTATACAATCATTATAGCTTAGTGTGATATTTCTACGAATCTGTGTAACATATTAAAATTTAATTTTTTAATTTGTATCTATGATAATCATGGAACGTCCTAATATATATACTTTTTGTCCTTCATTTACAAATATCGTTGCATGAACAATGGAGGTTTTTGCCATTTCTCGAGGATCAATCCATCGGTTAAAACAAAAATTTCACGCAAGTAGGGTATGCAATTCAACATGTATCATGTGCGGCTGTCACGTTTTCTTGGGGTTTATGCAAATCATTAAAATTAATTTGTGTTATTTATGAATCATTTCAACGAAATTAAACCAAATTTTGTATGCAAACAGTATTAATTAGAAGCCTCATTTATGCATACACTGATCCTCTTTTGCCGAATTTTTGGCAATGTAGTGTCAGGTAAATAACATGAAAGTTTGGCCATATTTCCGGAATAATTCAACTAATTTCCAATAAATGTTTCACACCTACAGAAGGCCATGTGAAGATAGTTGATTTAAATGTGGCCAAACACTGGTTTTCAAAATGCCGGCCATATAAATATTTTCTTATGTTTGGCATATCTCTATATAACAATTTAACCAAATTCGACGAAAATTGTATATTGACAGTATCCATTAGACAGTATAAAGAAAACTTTTTAGGCAGTTTTGTAAGATAGCACTGATTAATGACATAAAATTTGTATGTTTTTTTTTTCGGGTAACAATACACCGATTTCCATCAAAATTTTCACACAAGTGGTATTAGCAGGCCATCTAAACTTATGTGTTTTAAGTGGCTCAGAAACTTATTTTCAAAATAATCGCCGTCTAAATATTTCAGGTTAGTGAAGCATATCATTCTAAACATTAGACTTATAATATCCGAATTTGATGATCCGAATCCTACCTCCGTGTTGTAGTTGATTGCAATCTAGTTTAAATTAACGATTTTTTTTATAAGTTCGAATCCCGAGTAAGTAACTCGTGTATTTTATTTTAACTGTTCTGGTACTGTTTCGCATGATTCTGGTTTCATCTCCAATAAAATTGCTTTCAGTGAGAGACTAACTCCTACTTACTATTTAAGCTTGTAAGTACTTCACTAGAATTATTTACACTCATGTAGAAGAAAGTAGGCTCATTAGTTGCCAGTAACTTCTTGTCTTTTCTGTTTTGTTGGTCATGCTGTTAACCAATTATACAGTTTTTATTTTACTTTCTTGTTTTGCCTTTTTGCCACACAAAACATTTGGGAAAAGTATTGTTCAAGTTAACGAATTGTCACTGTACAGTCAACCCTATCTGGAGTGATAACGCGTACTCTGAAAATTAAGGTAAAATTAAAAGTGTTTAAATAATGGCTGGAAATTCTGTAGTTTCTTGTGCAGCATTCGGCATACTACAGTCAGTGCATTATAGATTACTGGAAAAACAAATAGCCGGTTATCCGTTTTCATATGCACAGGGTGTCGTTTCTTTTTGCAAATATAATAACTAATATAATTTTCTGTAACTATGTTTTATTTTCTAACCCAAGATTTTTAAAACTGTTTATGAAGGCAAATATGAATTTCGTATTGGCCTTTCTGACTGTCTTTGTAGTATTCCGTCATACCACAAAAAAATTAAAGTGTGGGACTTTAACATCGATTTTCCTAATAAAAATTACCTTCTTTTGCACAGTTGTGTACCAAATTAATATAGCCTAGGGTAACCACAATGCATATATAAAGGAATTATAAAATCTCATATTTCTTAAAGTACCATTCTTAATAATAGCTGCTATTTTAGCCATTAAGTTTATATATATAATTTTATATGCTGGGAGTACCAAGCAACAACCCATTTTTTTATTTTCGGTAAGTGTAGGTAACAGTTTTTTTATTTATTTTTTTTATTTTTTCTCCAATAAATTTTTTGTAATGGAAACGGCAGCACACTGCACAAGTTTTGTGATTGACAAATGTCTACTTAAGGCCTAATAACTATTACCTCATTCTCTTCCTTCCCGATACCAACTGTTTCACTGTAATTGGATAGGTGTTTATATTTATTGAAAGTTGTATCGTTTTGCTTTGAATTTGCTTTCCATGAAAAACACATAGCTAGTTTCTTTCCACTTGATAGATAGCAGGTAAATTCCTCAGTTCAAATTCTCTCCTTATACACATTTAGATAAACAACCTTATTTTCCCCAACTTGCATATGAGCTTATACAGGACATGCATTTGTATAATTATTGCTCTGCGCCATGAAGAAGGGGCCATAAAGAAAGAGAAAATAAGTGAGATAAATATTACACGTTGTGCTGTTATCAGAAATACTTAGATGTGCAAAGTTTCAAATCGATATGATATGTGGAATTGGATCAAGAATAGCATACAAGATTTCATCACAACTAGCGGAAAAAAAAAAAAAAAAAAAAAAAAAAGCTTGTAATCAAGAAAGGCAAAATATCACAGAAATAGCAGAATAGGCGGCACTTGGTCTGAAAATCAGTAGCACATGGGGAGTATCATGTTGAGATTTAATGTAAGTTAGGAAAACTAATTTACCTTTAATTTACCTAAACATAATGCTATATAGAGAAATAACAATAAATATTACAGCTAATATTTGGTTTTACCAAAATTAGGACTGTTTAATAGAACATCTGAATACAAGTGTTGTTTTAATGCTTCTTAGAATGAAGATAAATAATCGATTATATGATTGCTATATTTATTTAAGTGAATGCGAGTACAAAAGTATTTTACCGTTTGGGGAATTTAATAAGGATTTACTTTATTAAATTAAGTAAAAAGCATGCTGTATTCTAATGTATTATTGTAATTTAAATATAGTTTAGGAATTTTATATATTTAAATGTATTTGTTTTTTTTTTAACCCTTTTTGCCACTTCGGTACGCGTCCATACTGTTCAAAGGTCTGAAAAACATCTTAATAGGTTTCTTTCATTACCTTTTTCAATATCATGCAATATAACATTAATTATCTACAGAACTTCCAGATTTTTATACTATTAAAACATTCCTTACAATTTAGTTCTACGTGCGAGTTTCTATTAACAGAAAAACATTTAAAAGTTCAGTGTAGTAGCAAACCATGCAATTTTCATTCACGGTATTAAAATTATGTTGCAAAATAATCTATTTCCTGAAAACATTAAATGTATTCTAATAAACTTAACTTTAGCGCAGTGCATTGTTTTAATAGTAAACATTTATGAAATGAATTTACTGATTTACATACATGGGAAAGGAATATCCAAATTTGGTAATTCAAAATTTAAAATTTAGTTCTTTTTTTTTTTTTCAAAATTTGTATTGTGATACCCGAGTTCACAGTAAATGTGCATACACACAGACGTGCGTGCCTTTATAAAAGTTAGTTAGTAGAAAATAAATATTTCCGAAGGTCAAATAGCAAAACAAAATCTTGCACAGTAACTAGGCATTGTCTATTGCACAATTTTTCGCTGAAACAATTTGAAAGTGTTCCACCCATGTTCATTCTCTCGAGATAATTTGGAGGCACTCCATTTCCAACAATACCCGTTGCTTTGTTCATAAACCGAAACGTTTTGTTGTACTCCTTTCTACACTAACAATATAACATTTTGGGGCGAATTGGTTAAATAGATTTTGAAAAATTTTGATTATCTCACTATGGTAATATTTTCGAAAATGACCGATGATGAAATATGCTAATAATTTTAACGATTATATAAATATCTGATATTAAGCCAAGCCAGTCCAATCATTTCTAAAATGTGAAAAAGTATACCAATATTTTTCTCCACTTAATAAATATGCTTAGCTACATTAAAATTTAATAAGTTTTCTATTTTACACGTTGTTATTTGTAGTCCTATGACAAAATTCAAATTTAACACTTTTATAGGTATAAGTATGAAGCCCTGCTTCAAGTCTGACACGTGTGTAAATTAGCAAACTCAAGCAATTTTATGTGAGTACTCCTATCCTGCGAAATACTATTCTGCCTGAACGATTTATTTTTCCGTCCCTCCAGCTAGTGAAATGTGTGATGGCTACAATTTTCTTGAGTACGATTAAATGCTGCTATGATGGGGTTGGTGTGTTAACAGAACTACATGACGTTAATGAACTTGGTTAGCAAGTCTGCTTGGTTATTTGCCACGTCTGTATTTGGAAGCCCAGATTAATAAACTGTTATTTGTTTTGAAGAGGGGTTACTATTTGAAGAGGCAATATTTTTGCTGCAGATAAAGGTTCTTTGTTTTTCTTCTCCCCCCCCCCCCCAACAGGGGGTTCGGACGTCTGAACGCTTCCAAGCGCTGAGCTATACTGAAGAGAAGTGCGCGGTGCACCTGGCGCGGCCGAGCGCTGTCTGGTGGCTATTACTGGCAACGAGTTCAGCCTCGCACACTCTGGCACCTTCCATACGCCTCTCTGCTATTCCCGCCGCCACCTCAACATTCCCGAGCCGCGTTTTAGCTCATAAATGTCTGTCCCCAGCCCGAGCAAGTGTGCAGTGTTCCTCTTCAAGTTGCGCGGGCTGGTCGACGATACATCATATCTACACCACTTCGTACTTTCGGGGCTTCACCATGCTAGACGCGGTTTCGCGTAATATGAGTACTACTCAAGTTAAGTATTGCAATGAAGATAGTTGTTATGCTGGAGGTAGAGTTTCCCTTTTAGTAGTGTTTTTTTTTTTTTTTTTTTTTTTTTTTGTGTTCATGAATTTTTGTAGGGAAGTGTTTCTTCACAGTTTTGCTTGTGTGAAATTTCAATGTGGTAATATATGGGAATGTTTGTAAGAGGTGGATTTTTCCTTTTTTGGCGTGCTGTAGGAATCGTCTCCTGGACTACGATTTGCCAAAAGCATTTTACTACCAAAGAGTTTAGCGGATATCTTATGGCGTGCCTTTATGCTCATGGTTAAGTGTAATGAGGGTTTTTGCACCATCCCAAAGGTATTCTTGAGATTAGTATCCCATGTTGTACTTTTTAGTGAATCATCAGGTGTACTTTTACTTTTAAAGTTGTAATGGTGCTTGCTTTACTCAGGGAGTCATTTTACCTTTTTTAATGGGATTTCACAAGTATTTATTGAGGTTGGGAGATTTCTCAGGACATATTAATGTTGTTGTTTTTCTGTTTGTTCCAGAGCATGTGTGTTCTCTCCTTCCTCTATTTCACCAATTGGTAGCCAGCAACAGAAATTTACAGATGCAATATATATTTTTCAAATCATGTTGCAAAGTCGTTGTTCTTGGTGATAATGTATAGCTGGGCTTCAATATATTTGTATTGATTTTGGAATTTTTGTGTACATGCTTTCTTGATTTTTTTTTAATAGTGTGCGTCCTTCTCCTTGCCTTACTTTAGCCCTGCTACGCGCTAAAGGGGCGTAACAGTAAAAAAAACTGCGCGACTCTGCTGAAGGAGTTGTTGAACACATTCTGTTCGCCTTTGTTCCCTTTGTTTGTTATTGAGTGGAAATTAGCTGTTGATTTGAAAATGTGTAAAGGTACCGCCTGGTTGCAGCAATTGTCCAAAGAGACTCTAATGCAGCTGCTCCAACAACTTCATATTCCAGACTTGCCGCAGGAAGCGACTTTGGACGATGTAAGGACTTTAGCTCGTGGTTTGGCACGTGATCCTACTTGAGGTGGGAATGAAGTTAGTGGTGAGTCATCTGCATTTTCTCCCAGTGTTGGTATACATTCCTCGGTAGCCGGCAAACAAGTAGGAAGAAAATTGGGTGATATTTCCTACACAATTGCTAGACCAATTGCTTGATGAGGATGTCATTAGGTGTTTTACTAGTCGTTATGCGAGCCTGGCATTTTTAGTAAACAAAAAAGAGCTTGGTAAATTTCGTTTAATGATAGACTACCGACGTATCAATAAAAAAATTGAACTAGATCCTTACCATATACCTAAAATAGACCATGTTTTTCAGTTATTAGGGAATGCTAGGTATTTAACAGCGTTAGATCTGAATCAGGCGTTTCACCAAATTGTGTTGCACCAAGATGTACGAAAATTTCTTACATTTGTTACTCCTTGGGGAGTTTTTGAATGGGCCAGAGTCCCTTTTGGTGTTTCGTTTGGGGCCCAGGCACTTTCTCGTGCTTTAAACATTATCTTGTTGCCATATAAACCTGAATTAGTTTTCAACTATCGGGATGATATTGTCATCTACAGTGAGACTAAGGAGTTTCATCGGGAACACTTCACGTTAGTCCTACAGAAGCTTTCGGAAGTGGGATTGATAGTGAATCCAGAGAAAATCAGCTGGTGTAGCCAGCATGTGAGGCTGTTGGGATTTATTCTGAGTGAAGGACAACTGCTGTTAGACTCTGATCGTATTACCTGTGTGCTCTCCTTTCCTCGTCCGAAGAACTTACGTGGTGTAAGGCATTTTTTGGGCATGATAGGCTCCTATGCCAGATTAATTCCATCTCTTGCCATTTGGCAGAACACCTTAATATTTTAAAACATAAGGGCCAGGAGTTTATGTGGGGAGACGAGCGAGAGGTGGCTTTGGTGAAAATAAAAACTTGTTTGTCCTCTCCACCAGTGTTAAGATTGGCAGATTTTGACCGTAAGTTTGTACTGCATGTAGATGCAAGCTCCCTGGCGCTAGGCGCCGGTTTTCAGAACAATATGAGGATAATGTTTTTCCCATTGCTTACGCTAGTTCTGTTATTAACATCCACCGAAAGAAAGTACTCGGCCTATGAAAGGAAGCTCTTGCTTGTGTATTTGGGGTTGAGAAATTTTTCGATTATCTGGAGTGTACTCGTTTTAAGGTGTGTACAGAAAACCAAGCATCAATGTGGCTTTGGAATTCCAAGAAACCTTTGGGTAATTTTGGAAAGAAAAGAAGCCATGTCTGTACACCTTAATGGATACAGCTAAAATGTTAATAGCACCACAGTTGAAGAGAATAATTTGAGTAAATGGTAATATGAGTTTACGTAATATTTAGTGTGGTTCACGAATCCAAAAGAGCAAAAGTAACAGTCTCGTATTAGCAAATTTCATACTAACATTATTTACCGCTGTCGGACGCACATAGGTTCAAACATGTTTAGTTGGATAGTGAGATATATCTTAACAATAATGAAATGTAAAAATACACTTCTTTGTAATAAGCATAAAATATGAATGAAAATGAAAAAAATGCAATACTATGCAGTAAATGTACAGATTTTGGAGAAATTCCGTGTACACACAGAAATGGAAGGTTAATTATAAAGCTTTTCTTTCCAAGGGGAAAAAGTTTAAATATATACTTGTGTGCTACAGTAAACGTCATTTATTGTAGTTTTTTCCAAAACATACATTTAAAAAATAATATAAATTTAGCAAATGTTTATTTATAGTAACAAAATCACATTCATACACTCATTCATGTATTTTTAACACATCAAAGTGCGCCACATTTGGAAATAAATATTCTTAATGTCAGAGGTCAAAGTGGCTGAAATTAGTGGTAGCCATGGTGGCCAAGTCCACTGTAGCTGTCCGCATGTCCACCTGCGTGTCCTGCATGGCCACCTGCATGGCCACCTGCGTGTTCTGCATTGCCACCAGAGTGGTCGTTGCCGCCACTGTTGTGCACTTGCGCGTGGAAGCCATGCTTGTCTGCCACGTACTTGACAGTACGAACGTTGCCACCAGGCTCCTTCAAGTGGTAGGAGCCCTTCACTGTCTGGCCGTCGTGGTGTTCCTGTTGGCCGTGGAAGTCCCCGTGCTTGGGGTCCGCCACCTCGTACCCGAACGAGTACCTCGGCTCCGCCTGGAGAACAGTCAATAATGATTACTAAACTTGTCAACTTAGCGTATTCTGTAGAATATAATATCCGCTGATATTAGAGCAAATTAATTTGGTAAATCAATGCAATATAATGATATGTCAACCATGAATTAGCTAGTTTAAACTTTACTTTTTTAGGAAAGAGAATTGTAGTTTGATTTCTTTAAATAATTTTGTTCTCTGATCTTGAAAGAATTTTAAATCTTGGCGAATGTTTTTTGATAATTGAGATATTATTTAACTTGTTCCAAATTATGTTAATATTAACATTATAATATAAGTGTTCTGTATGGATGTGTAATATAAGGAACCTGTTTCAAATCGGCAAGTCGTAGGATAGAGATATTTATCCAGTTGTTAGCATATCTACTGAATATGTAATATCATTATATTTTTGGCATGATAGGTTCTAATGTACCAACCGAAAAGGTAATCAAAGATTACTCCCTAATAATACAAAGTAAACTTTCCGAAATGTTTATTTTATGAAATAATACATGTTTTGGTAACAATACTATACTTAGAATTGTGTCATATATGAGATTATTAGAATACTTCATGCCTGATTTTTTCAGTAGCAAACTACGGTTATCTCTAGCTGTTTAGATAAATATTCTCTAGACAAAATAATACATGTGGGATAAAATTATATCCATGCATTATATGAAGTTAAGCTTACAATAAAATGTTATTCTGTCTAAAAGCCCATATATTTGAATTTTTAATTTTTGATATGTGTGTTTACCGAGGAAAAAATAAATACAAATTAATTCCTTAACACCGATAATACCAGTATGTGGAAAGTTAATTTTTAAACATTGTCCTGGTAATGAAAGTTATTTCATTTAAAGTATCGTTGAAATAGGTCATTATACAAATGTAGATGGATTTAAAGTTATAAAATAACATGTCGTGCTACATTTTACTTTTATAAAATTTTTGAAGTTCTTACCACATAGTCGATGTGTCCACCTCCACCCCCATGACCTCCATGTCCTTCATGGCCTTCATGAACACCATAACCACCATGTCCACCATGACCTCCATGTCCTCCATGGCCTTCATGAACACCATAACCTCCATGTCCTCCATGGCCTTCATGAACACCATAACCTCCATGTCCTCCATGTACAGCTGGTACGTACACCTCCTTGTGAGGCCCGGCCACCGGACCACTGAAGTGCGAGCTGGAGTGTGCTTGGCCTGCATGTCCTGCACCATGGCCTCCTTCATGTCCTGCGAGGCCGTGGCTGGCCGCCTGCCTGCTTATAGCAGCTGCCACCACTACCACCGCACACAGCAGTTTCTAAAAACAAAACACACACAATGTTACAAACCGATGCCATTTATTTACAGTTCTGAATTTGTTTATAAAATGAATTGTCCGACTAAATTGCCTTGGATCCAAATTACAAGTTTTCTTTACTTTGACTTCGTTTTCCTACATTCGTAGTGGCAAATGATAATGAACACGACTTTAAAAATAGGCTTACTGAAAAGTATTTTTTATTGTTAGCCTGGCCTGATGTATCTGAAATAAGCAATTAACTCATTGGATTTCGATAATTTTGAGAGACAAGTAAATTTAGAGTACATTTTCTAACAGATAATTTAAAAATGGCTCAAACTCTGATAAAAAAACTAATTACCAAAGTCACAAGTGATTTTACATAAAAATGAATACACCATTGATAAAAAGTTATATAAATTTCAATTCCTCAAATACAACTTTGGTAGTTATGAAGAAATTATATAAATTATTTAATAGAAAGTATTTGTTTTTAACGCCAATTCTACAAATATATTAAGTGCTCTACACTCTTGGAGATACAATCAAATGTTTTGAAGTTTGTCTAGAGGGAAATTTTTCATGAACTAAATAACATATCGTCGAAGTTAAGATTTTCAGACAGACTTTCAGACTATCGCGTTTTTCATTTGAGGCATCCTACTTTTCAAAACAGTGAAGAATTTGTCAATACAGTATTCATGTAACACAAACGCTCAAAATAGTTGCCTAACTATTACGCTTTATAATAAAAAAAAACAACCATTCTTACAGAAAAAATAATACCAATAATTCCTTACTAAATAGAAATTATGTTTGGTGCTTCCAAATAACTGATTAATTACTTGCGAAAAAAACCGTTTGCTGTTACAACTAAATTAATTATTTGATGTCAGAATTTGCAACTACTAACAGTTGTATTAATTTAACAGTACATATTGCTGTTTTAAATACTCGGTTGTTTCTGGTCGCCCTTTGCTTAAACTAATTAATTTAACTTTAAAATGTGTTCCTTTGTTAAAAGTACTAGAAATATTTAGTTCCGTGTACACACTAATTGAATTGTGGTTTCGTACAGATTTAAAAAATTGGGTATAATTAAACATATAAATGTTTTATTTCTGTTTGTAAATGCATTTTAGAAAACAGAAAAATACTTTTCCAGGCAGAAAAATTTCTTAGTAAATATTTCTAAAACTTTCTTTGGAATAGTAGATTCTGTGATAAAGTTAAATATTGGGATGAAAGGACACACAAGAGCTTATTCGCGTGTTACACGAGAAAGAAATATTGCAGCAATTAAATTATTTCAGTGTTGGAAACTCTAGAGTAAAATGAGGGGCCGGGGTAGGAGCAGGTCTGACTAACCGGCCTCCGGCCAAGAAGAACTGGGTTTTATTCCTAGAGGAGTCACTAATATATCGCCACATGTGGGTAACATGTTGGACGTTGCTATTGACCTGAGTATTTTCTCGGGGTGCTACTTCTCGTACTGTGACGCTGCTGTACATACTCTCGTGTCGCCTGGTTGCTAGGGCGCTACAGACCTCGGTGTGTTGTAGAGTGCTCCTGATATGTAGACTATCTCTTACCTGAATGCCGGTCATGTCGGGAGTGAGTGTGCTGGGTGTTGTGGCTGCGGTGTTTATATGTGCGGCTCAATTCTGCACGCCGGCCGCCCTCACTTCACACTCCACTGGGCGTCGTGCGTGTCTGCTAGCGGCTTTCTGTCCGTCATGCCGGCTTGTTCTGTTCCGACATCACCTGTCTCCGCCACTACAGCGCCTCGTGCTGGCTATTGCGACTGAACTACGAGCAGGTGTATATTTTTAATAATGTTGGTGTTATTAAAAGAGAACGAAAAATATAATTTCTTAACCATGTGCAACCCCATTAATGAAAGCATATGAAGTAATGTCAGAATTACACATCATCAGAAACACCATTCTATGCTTAGACTGTGTGTTCTTTTTATTCTGTTAATAAATCATTATTGAGTCAGTAAAGCATGTCATTCTAATGGCGACCTCTTGGCGTTATACTTAAAGATAACCATTTTTAAAACGGTGGTGAAGGAATGAAAGCATAATGCTTAAACGATATCTGTAAGCTTTGTTCATAAGATATGCGGCGTGTTATGATAAAGGAAGATTGCCACAGCAAGAACGTAGTCCTGTAACAAAAGTCTGTGTATCACACCACAAAACTATCATTTGGACCATTAGTTAGGCACAGGATTCCCATTGTTCAGGAATCAACTTCCTTCATTAACACTCCATGGGTGTTAGAACAGCATGTATATTCCTACAGTCTGTTCACGATAAAGTGGGCACTTTTGAGGCTCTAGTTACTTTTTTCTTTCAGCCATTTTGTATCCTTTAACGACCTTTTAAAATAAATATTACCATGTAAGTAGTAAACACAGTGTGTACATTCCACTGCACCCGGAAGTTAACGTCTAAGGTTAAATAAAAATATTTTTATTGAATATTATTCCAAATGAAATGGCTTTCGAAATGGCTACCATGAAAAGTCTATAAGGTACTTGTTCCATCTCCACTAAGTGCCAAACTCAGACTCCCTCATTCATTCTGCTATTACCAATGACCGTAACAAAAGGTGTGGAATATTTTATTCTGAAAAGTGCGTTCCCCCAAGTTACGGGTTTGCAGCAATAATTGTGTAACAGTATTGTTCAGGTTTAGTAAATTTATGTGATCTTAGCTGTGGTAGTACCAATGCATACTTTTCTTTTAAATATTTTAATAAATGTTCAGAATTATTTATTAATTAATATTTTGTATTTGATAATTTTATTAGACAGCTAGATATTAAAAGTGTGTTGCAAAATACGAGTACATTCCCATGGTTCCACATGGCTTGCTTAGAATAAAAGATATTGAGAGACAAAAATAATCAATAGAATGCAGGGATAAAAAAATAAAACGTCTCCGAAAAATTCAACTGCTATCGGCAGCATTAATTTTCTCCTTTATGTAAAAAGTTACCTGTTTTTTTCTTTTTCGTGGGAAAAACATACAATTCCGATGCAAGCACGGTAAGAACTTGCTGTTCTCGTTTGAAGGCAAAATACAGCATATCACCACGAATTTGAATAATTGATGTATTTATAAACTATTAAAACAGAATGATGTGTGCAAATGTATCGTGGCGTAGTAGTTGGCGTAATTCTTTCCAATGCTGAGATTCCGGGGTCAATTCTCGTCGCCTCTGGGATTTTTCGAAGTCGTAGTTAACTTGGGACGTGCCTGAGAGGACTGCATAAAGGATGTTCGGTACAATCCTAGCTGACCTATAATTTCTATACAATGAAAACAATTATCTATAATCAGGAGACAAATTACTAAGTAGAATTCCAAATAGCAGCTTGTGATTTAGCAGGAAAATAATTGGAGGATTATTAAACATGTTGTAATTCTACAGATCATCCATTGGTAGTTCTCAGTACTTTTTTCTACAAAATTAAATATATCAGGTGCAATTTCTTGCGTAATTTGCAAAGTTTTTTTGTAGTGTTACATAAATATTTCTTGGTAACGAGTTTCCAAAAAATACCTTGTTATGAAAGTACAAAAAATTTTTCTCTGTCATATATTATATCATGACAGCGGTCTGATACCCATTTCCAGTGTAAACGCTTTATTCGCTGGCCTGCATTATGAACTCCGTAGATAAGTCACATTTTGTTAAAATGGATAATATTTCTAATTATTTTTTCTTTATTAACGTCACAATTTATCTTCTTTATTGTAACGTATCTACATTCTCGGTTTAAGCAATAAATTTATCGCATGATTTGTAGGACTTTTATAACATCTTACAAAGTCTATGTTACAGCTACAACAAACAATGCACAGACGAGTGTACGTTACCGAGGATTTCAAACAAAGACTTCCAACATTGATACATTCATTATTAAACTGGGGAACGTCTTAAGACTACGGGACGCATTGATTATTTGAGTTTTTTTTATTTTATTTAACACAATGTTATCATACTGTGTCCTACATTCTGAGTCCTACTCCTGTGTATCTGTATTGCTTCACTTATTCACTGCAGGTACGACCGTAGCTCCATAACGAAAGTGAGCACGGGAGTTACTAAGCACATTAAACCAATTGTCACTAAAAATATTCATATGTCCGTTTAAGCAAGTTGGTTCTGATTTGAACGGTTGCTCCAGAATATACGTTACGTCACATTTAAACTTCGGTATATGGTCACGTGAAGTCATAGTAGCATGGATATGTATTCCCACCTACATATGTTTAATGTCCTTTGCAAACACAATTCGAGTCTGAAATCTAGCGCGAGGTGTTTTAAAGGCCTAATTGATTTAAAAGGGCTGACCTCCCATGGCGCAGTCGGTTGGTGCGCCACCCATCTTGGATGCAGGAGGCTCTGGGTTCGATCCCCAGATAAAGCATGGGTGTTAAGTTATGTTATAAGTTAGTCTGTTAGCCATCCTTTGATAAGCCTTCAAGCATAAAACCCGGAAGCGTTTAAAAGCTGTTTCCATTCCACGCTTTAAAAGGGGAGACTTATGGTACTTAATGAATACTTTATCAAACATAATTAGCCACATATGAGTTGGAGTTCTAATTAAAAAAGCTGAACTTTTACCGTAAAGTACAGTATAGAACTAGGAAAATATTTGAATTTTTATAATGTGTTCACAATTTTTTTCTGGTGTAGTTTAATCTAATAGAATTATTGAAAATAAATTCAAATACACTCGCATATATTTTTTTCAGTAGAAATATAAAATGTAAAATTTACAAACTAGGTTACCTAACTTTTAATTATTTCGAAGCTCTGGTGACTTGTCTGTAATTATAAATCAAGAATCTGAACACAAGCTATTAACAAGCTGCATCAAAATATTTCCAATATCTGTGTTGAGGGGCCAGCTATTTTACGCGATAAGCTTCAAGGTTTCCCGTGTAATTCGTAGTAATATTAGCTTCTAATAAGAGAAGTTTGGGTAAACTGACATAGCATTTTCATGTAGTGCAGTTTTATAAAATTGAACTTAAATAATATACACAAAGGTTGTAATGTAATAACATGGCAAATTTCGAAATAAATAAAGATGTGCTCTCGTGTGCCATCATGTAAATATTCACAATTAATATTATACATATATTTATTTATTCACAATTAATATTATATATATATTAATTGTGAATAAATATATTAAATGTCTTCATTCTTCTGTGAGAGAAATACTTTATGCTTGGATACACGTACACTCACTGTGAAATAAAGGAAGCGTAATTTGCGCTTGAAACATGCTATTTTCCACAGCTTGTTGATTGAATCACTGGCGAGGTCTTGAACCCACAGCAATCGCACACGGGCCACGATAATCATAGCAATCCACGCTCACAGGGAACTGTTGGCAAGAGCACAATGGCAGCACATCAAGCAAGTGTCACCTCAGGGATACTTTCTGGCAGCCATAAATCGATAGCTCGTTTATAACTTTGAATTTATGCGGGCACGATGCGGTCAGGCGGGGGTCTAAAGATGCCCTTTTTCTGCGGTGTACATGGTCAAAACATTGTTCGTACCATCGTACAAATATAGTTTGTATGAATCTAATGTTGTTTTATTATTAGTGTGCAAAGTGTAGACACAGACGAGTCAGTTTGGGTAGATGCAAGTTATGACGCCAATTGCTTTAATGGTTCGGAAACTGCAAAGGGACGCTAAAAATTGAGTGAGGCAGAATGGGTTAAAGTCGTAATGGAATTGGAAGACGCCATATAGTGTAGGCTACATGAGATGCCATTTTCTTGTAGCTGAAATTGTCATGACATGGCAACAACCGCCTAAATAGCGGTAGAGGGAGGGATGAAGTCATCTGGGAATGAAAGTTACTATGAAGGGATGAAATTATCTAGGATTTTAAGAAAACGGGTTTGGAATCGGCAAAGAGTTTTGAGAAAATGGCGGGAACTGTGTTTGAAGGTGTCGTGGGAGAAAAAATGGCGTGTTCATCCAGCACTGAAGTGAAAGTGGACACTGTGTGTAAGCCACTTGCGGAGTATGAAGGGAGTATTTTTTTATGGTTTAGGAAATACAGAGGATATTTTAATGGGGCGGGTGTAAATAAAATCTATTGGTGTAAGTAGAGGGAGGCGCTTTCAAAACATGTGTACAAATCTGTAAGATTTTAAAAGTATCTGGCATGGCTGTGATAGTTTACTAGGTGGTCCGGAAAAAGAACATTGTGTAAAGATATGTAAAATTTTAGGTATTCACGTAGGAATTACTATTTGTAATGTTAAGGCTGAAAATGCGAATAAAAATAGCGGACGACAGTTCGTTTTTTAGATTTCACAAGAAATATTTAATAAAAAATCTGACGTGTGTGTATATATATATATATATATATATATATATATATATATATATATATATATATATATATATATAAAGGAAGTGACCTGGATAAAATCTTGTAAGCTGTTGATTAACTCACACGGTTTGTAAAAGGTACAGCTGTACTGCTCAATCCCTTAAAAAACACAAACCGCTTCATAGTTCTTTCTCGTTCCAAGTTCAGTGTGTCCCGTTGGGGCAGGGAGAGATCAAGAGAAAGGATGGAATAGGAATAATTTTAATTATGAAATTGCTAAGCTCTGCCATTTTTTCTTTAGTCTAATTTGAAAATAGTTATTTTGTGATAAAAGACACAATCTTTGATATTGTTGGTACATTTTTCGATGTAAGCCTAATTTTGTTCAATCAGAGCCTGGTATAATGAATAAGAAACAAGAAATATTAATCGAAATTTCATTCCCTGTGCGGCGCAACATGTCTAATTATAGTCACAGCAAGTATTAACATTTGGCGGTGGTAAATGAGACGATGTTGGCGTTACATTTGAAACAGGCGTTAATTTCTAATGTGAGTTGTTCGACTGTCAGTAATAAATCGACAGTAGTGTCCATCTACTGCCATTATTAGATTTCGAAGTACGTACGTAAAAAAGTTGTATACCATGCGGTGGAATGTTAATGCCAAATCACACTTTTTCTGTGTTGTGAAAGAATTATTGTCAGATAGGAAATTTTCATGCCTAGACTTCTAAGACAGAGCCTATTGTATTCTCAGCTTTAGTCGCATTGACCATCATTCTATCATAGTGTTTTTCGTGTAAACTTCTGATTGTGCACTGTCAGAAATAATAATACTGCACTAAAACCATTTTATTATTGCAGTTCGTACGTAACGATTTTCTAATCTTAGTATTTTCTAGATCTACAAAATTTCATCTACGGTGAACTCTTAAGACAATTCTGCAAAAAAAATAATAATCTAACGTTTGTCAACTCTTATTTTAATAATAATTTTTATTTAATTTATTTTTCGGGAGAAATATCATTTATCCATGTCATTATAAGGAAAATGGCAGAAAAAATTACCTGATGACCATTATTTTCTGATTTTGCTACATAACCAAATTACAAAGGAATCAGTTTGATTTAAATGAGTCGTGTATAAGCCGACATCCACTTTTACAGGATAAGTTTTTCCCTGATTCCTACAAGGTGACCACAATATGAAAGATACTTATTTTTCCCTCTAACAGGTCTTTTTTTTTTTACTCGTGCGCTTCATAGGTCGTGCATGATTTTACTGTTTTTATTTGTTTGTTTTTTTGCCATATGTAACATTTGGAAAGAGTATTTTTCAAGTTAGATAATTGCGCCTATATAGTTCACTGGTGATTTTAATATAATGTACTCATAGTCTCTTGCTCTTCAGGTAGCGCTGAACATACTGCACATAGGTTCCTGTATTACCAGACAAACAAGCAGCCGGTTTTCCATTTTCATACGTACAGGATGTTGTCTCTGTTTGAAAATTTAATCACTAAGTATATGCTGTAATAATTTTTTTTTTTAAATCATAATCTTATTAAAATGTACTAAAAAGGCACCAAAAGATTGGATTACTTCAGTCCTTTAGCGAACTTTGGCCGACATTTGAGGTAGGTACGTTTACTGTTTGAACTGTTGGAAACAAATGATCTTTATTCGGTTTTGTAGTTTGGTTATCGGAGAGAAGTGAGACACAAAACTGCTTGTTTCTAATAGTTTCAAAAGCAAATACTGCTTTATAATATTTAAGCCAGTTATTTACATTTCACTAAGACGTGAGGACGAACAAAGGCTAGAAGCGTTTGAGATCTGGATGTGGAGGAGAATGGAGAGGATAAGCTGGGTGGAAAGAGTGAGTAATGAAGGAGTGCGGGAAAGAGTTTATGAAAGGAGAAAACTGCTGAAAGTCATAAGAGAAAGGTAGAAGTGCTGTATGGGACATTATTTGAGACGGGAGTGCTTGCTAACAGAAGCTATGAAAGGAATAGTTCGTGGAAAAAGATTGAAAGGAAGGAGAAGATACAAGTTGATAGATGACATCAAGGGAAGCGGAAAGTATATGGACCTGAAGAGGTTGGTAGAAGACAGGTGAGCATGGAGAGCTACCACGTGAAAACCTGCCTCTGGGCAGAACACCAATGATGATAATGATGATGATTTACATGGTCCGAAGAAAACCCACCTTTCGGGAAATCTCATTTTATTTTAGCCTTAAACACTACCTTGATATATATTATTATATTACTAAAAATGAAAGTGTGGGAAGTCGATATTTATTTCCATACTGCAAATTGTCTTTTTTGATACAGTTGTTTACAAAAGTGATACAGCGTAAAACAATCGGAATAAATGTTTTAAAAGGAAAATATATAATCTCCCTTATTTAATTACCATTCTTGAAGATACCTGCCATCTTCAGGTATCATGTAATCGGAATAAAATATTCATTTTAAGTACCAAGCAAAGGAAAGTAAAGGTCCCGGTATGTCTTTCTTAAATTAATTTTTGTCATGAAAATTTCTGCTTGCAGCATATTTTATTGTGCTTGATAGTTATGCATTTAACGATCATAATAGCTATTACTTAATATCCTTCTCTCGAGATAGGAAATGTTTTACTGCAATCTGATAGGTGTTTGATGTTTCTTGGAGGCTGTATCGTTTCGCTTGAAACCTACTTTGCAGATGAAACACGTAGCTAGTTTTTCCACTTTCATGCGAGCAGGCTAGTACCTCAGTTCCAAGTCTACCCTTCTATAAAACCAGATGAACAGTCTTATCTACCCCAACCGACATGTGTTGCTAAGTAGGAACAGTACGTGTGCCTCTTCAATTCGTCTGAAACTTATAGAGGATGAATTCTGAGTGAAAGAATGAGAGTTGTGAGTGAGAGGTATATGAAAGTATTGTATTCTCATTTATGTGTAAAGTTTCAAATCGATCTGATATGTGGAAGTTGGTCAACATTACAATAAAATTATTTCCATAAATAACAATGAAATATAAATAAAAGCTTTTATTAAAGAGAGAGTAAGATAATGGAAAGATCTGAATAGGTTTACATTCTCAGAACACAACGAGAAATACGCAGTGAGCATTGTGCTGAATTTTAATGTAAGTGTGACTAAATTTGCGATGACTTAGTTTACCAAAGTACACCGCTAGATAGAGTTATAAAACTAAAGTTTACATGGAAGTTTTGGTTTTGACAGAATTAGGACTGTTTGGAATATAGATTATAAAAGGTATTGCTTTAATGATTCTTCCAATAGGGTAATTTAACAATTTAAATAATTACATATTTATTTTAATTAATTAAGTGAGCCCTTGTACCAATTTTGTGGCATCGTAGATCTTCAGAGCGAACGTCCGTAACGTAATAATTATACAATTTTCAAATATTTTGTATAAACAATTATTGCCAATTGTCAGTTTAACGACGTGCTCGTGACTCTTATTATCCATGAAACTTTCCTACGACTAAGCTGCTAAATGAAGGTAACTTAAAGTATTAATGAAAACAAAAAAGGCAGAAATAATTTTAGTTGGTTTTCCTAAGAAACAGTAATTAGGATATCGTAATGCATTTACGTGTGGTGAATTTGTGCAAGGTGTTGCTTGCTCACTACTGTACATTCTCGATGCACGCAGCAGAGGAGTCAGTAACCATTGTGAAGCCTAGAGAAACTTAATGTATTCTGACCACTCACAAGCGAGCAGCGAGGGGCCCCTTACACACGCCCTCTGCCATCAAATGCTGAACTACATTTTAGTGATAAAGGAGTAAACTAGCAAGCAACAGGTTGCAGCACAGAGCAAACGCCAGCTTACCTTGCAACAGTTTACCACACGCCACTATCGAATGATGAGCTGCATGATCTACTACATTGATGCAGGCAATAGGATTTTATATGAATCAGGTAACTAATCCTATTTTATAATAAACTTAGCAAATTGTTAGAGCAGCAATCCCTCATTCCATCTGGCATTTTCAGTGTGTAAGAATCAGATATTGCTGATCTGCATGAAAACAGTGATTTCAGGAGGAAGGAAAAATAATAAAATTTAGGACAGTTATCCAACTTAGCGAGAAGTCGTGAAGTAAGGATTTCATTAAGTATGATATCTTTTTCAAGCATGGTAGAAGCACTTCGTACGTAGGTACACCTCACTGAGCTAGAATTCAATGTATGGGTTCATGAAATCTGTGCGGACTTTAAAGAGACACCTTTATTTATAAGTCTGAGAGTTGAGTTTAAGAACAAGATATACACCCAGAGGATATTTTAATTTCAATGTGAATGATAATATAAATTCAATAACATCTGTGAAAAATGCAACACCAAGATGGGATACACGTGATTGAAATGAACTTTTAACCACAGATTAGGTACATGACTATACACAATTGATTAGGATTACAGAACTGTACATGATCTCTGCCCTTGAGGATTTAGTACGGTGTGAAGGCCCCTCGTGCTGCAAACAGAGCCCTAATCGTCGTGGTATGGAATCAGAGAGGTATTGGATATGTTCCTGAGGAATCTTCCTTCACGCAGTATGTATGGGAGTCCACAAAGCATCAATAGTGGTTGCTGGAGATCTGTAACGAACAAGTTGACGACCAACCATATCCCAGACATGTTTAATGGATGGTATGTCAGGCAAACATGCAGGCCAGGTAAGCAGTGATAACCTTAGTTTATTGAAGAAGGCTTCCACATTGCTCGCAAAATGTTTCCGGGCACTGTCCTGCTGAAATATGGGAGGTGTATTTGCCTGAAAGAGTGGCAGTACCTCGGGCTCTAAATCCTCCCTGATATTAGGGTTGCTGTTCTGATTGCCCTCAACACGTAGGAGTCAAGATTGCATGTTGTATCCAATGGCGCCCCAAACCACAACACTTGGCATTTGTCTGTTACGATGCTCCACGATGCAAGCTGCCAGATTTCGGTCACCATGGTAGCGTCTAACACGTACGCGGCCTTCACTGCAGGGCAGGTTGAAGCGGGACTCGTCCGAAAATACTAGATTTTGCTGCTCAGCTTGCTAGTGACGGCGTTCACGTGCCCATTGTAGTCTGAGGCGTTTGTGGTTTTTGGACAATGGAAGCCGACGCAATTGCATGCGTGCCACTAGTCCAGCCCGCAGCAGACGGCGTCGAACCGTCGACGAAGACAGATTCACACCTGTTGCAGTTCTCCATTGTCGGGTCAACAAAGTGGCTGAGGCTGTACGGTCCGTTACGGCTATGCGGACAAGATGGCGGTCATCCCATGCTGTGGTCACAATGCGTGGTCCAGTACCCGCTCATCGCTGTGTACGACCCTCTTTTATCCACTGGTTCCACACACGCATCACTGTCGTAGCAGCATGCCATGTACGAGCCGGAATGTCACGGTGTGACAAACCCGTTTCCCGGAGACCGATCATTTTGCCGCGACCGAACTCACTCACATACAGATATGCCACAAGTTGACTTTGAGAAGGCATACTGGCACTTGCTTTCACTTCGTTTAACGGCTCTTCACTGACTGAGCTTGGCGTAATACGGGCCTTTCCGCTCACACAAGAGAAGGAGCTGCTGGGCCTAAATGTAGTCCGTCTCTCTGCAATCGTAATTCCTTATTACTGGTACACTGTTCTACATATCCTCTGAGTTTGTGTTCATTCAGGCCTTTCTTTCCGGGTGATACATTTTTCACCAACGATACTGTATATTTTAACATTTGGGAAAGTTAAATGGTTTATCTTTTATTAATTAACACAAACTAATGTTTCCATCTAATGAATTGTTATGATTATAATATAATTATGAAAACTTTAGAAACGTAAATATTATACGTTTTTATAATGGGTTTTGCTACTTTTGTACACTTCCTTACTGTCCTTAGGGCTCAAGAATATCTTAATATGTTCCTGTCATTTCAAATTCAATATCAAATTATATGGCCCTCGTTATCTAACATTACTGTAACATAAAAGCCACAGTTCGGTTCTAGATTCCAGTCTTTATGAATGAAAAACATTCTCAAGTTAAGTGTGCTAACTAAAGAAGTCATGTTTTCATCTATAGAATACAAAACGTTTCGCAGTATAATCTATTTTCCTGTAAACATTAAAAGTATTCTAACAAAACATTAGCGTAATAAATTTATAGTGATAATTATATTTCATAACATTTAATTATTCATTTTCTTGTAGAGTAAATTTATCTCGAAAGTAGCTCAAACAATTTTAACAAAACAGTGCTATATTTATTAAAAATTAAATGTGTAATTTTATAGAAATTTTTTTAGTGATACCAAATTGGATAGGTAAGCTACTCAAACACATATATAAAATTTTAATTCCTTTGACATTAAATATTTTCAGTGTCAATAGTTAAAATACTATGTAATAACTAGACACTCTCAGATTAATAATTTTTTGTTGAAACAATTTGAAGTTTCATATGTGTGGTCATTCTCCCAAGAAAATTCTAAGGCTGTCCATTTACGATGGTATAACGTGATATCCTAAAAAAAATTATCCTTTTTGTTGAATTCCATGTTACGCTACCAATATAATTATTTTTTGGGAACGAATTAATTAGTTGCTGAGATATTAAACAATGCATTAATTTTATAGGACATTATTTCGTGAAAAAGTTGGTAATAAACTATATCCATAACTTTAATTGACATATATGTATCTTCCAATAATCCAAAAAGTGAAATATTTACCAGTCTCTATTTTAAATATATGCTAGGATATGTAAAAATTAAATATCGTGTTTTCTCTCGTTCACAGTTTTGCTTGTAGGAAAACTTTGAAGCTACACATGTGTACGTACAAGTGTCATTAAATACATGTACACATATTCGCACATAAAACACGTGAATAATTGCTGATTATAATGCCAGGGTGGGCTCAGAGAGAAAAAAAGGGAGAAAATTATGCATCGGATCATATTTTATTATGGCCAAAAGTTTGGTCACCATTCGGTGGAATGTGGTCGCATGTCGCAGAATTTTACGTTGCACATTATACAGCACCTCTTTATCAAATGTAGTAATAGCGGCATAATTATTTGCTACCACATCTGCAATATCCGCACACGATAACACGCTAGGTTCATGGGGCTGCTGGGAAAAAAATATTGGTCATTACATTGGCCTACATATTTTCTTCGCAGTTTTCACTTCTCTATGCAACCCTGTTGTCATCTGCCATTTTATACCAATCGTATAAATACGAATAGATGTTGCAATATCTTCAGAATAATAAATCAAAGATGAAACAATAAGACGATTTTATTACCTTATAATTTAGAATATTATCTCATATAGTTGATTTCTACTGTTTCTAATGTCTCCCCATAGACAGATTTTGAAAAGAAATCTCTAGTCACCTAAATTTTCATTAATATAGGTGAAGTGACAATAGCACTACGTTAATGTCACAGTTGGCGAGACTCCTGTTGAGAAGCTGCTTATATCATACATAATGTAATATTCCTGTGGTTATTTATTCAAAATATCAGAAGAAAAATGCTTATATTAGTGAATTTCATACTAACGTTATTCACCGTCATTGTACTAATTTCGGTTCAAACATGTCGATTTGGATCCTAAGCTATAGCTTAATAATAATAAAATATTAAAGTACACTTCCTAGAAAACAAGCATATGTTATGGATGAAAATTAAAAGAATTAGCTCTCATTATTAAACAGTAAGTGTATCGATTTGTGGGAAGACCAGTTCAACCACACAGGAACAGATACGTGAACTGAAAAGCTATTCTTTCCAAGGGAAATAAGACTAAATCTAAAGAACTCGCGTCCTTCAATAAACATAATTTATTGCACTTTTGTAAATCACACACATTTAATATAAATATATATATACATTAGCACGGTTAAATTTCTCGAGTTAATAAATATCACAAAGTCATTCCTTCACTGATGTTATGATCACATATATATGGAAAGATTTTGGAAATAAATGCTTAGTGACGGAGGCCATAGTTGTTATAGTTAGTGGTAGCCGTGGTGACCAAGTCCACTGTAGCCGCCTGCATGGCCGCCTGCATGTCCACCTGCATGGCCGCCTGCATGTCCACCTGCGTGTTCTGCATTGCCACCAGAGTGGTCGTTGCCGCCACTGTTGTGCACTTGCGCGTGGAAGCCATGCTTGTCTGCCACGTACTTGACAGTACGCACGTTGCCACCAGGCTCCTTCAAGTGGTAGGAGCCCTTCACTGTCTGGCCGTCGTGGTGTTCCTGTTGGCCGTGGAAGTCCCCGTGCTTGGGGTCCGCCACCTCGTACCCGAACAAGTACCTCGGCTCCGCCTGGAGAACAGTCAATAATGGATACTTAATTTCTAACCTTAGCAGATTCTGTATAATATAATATCTGCTGATATTACGGCAAAGAGATTTTTGAGTTCTAAACAATAACTTGGGACATATAACGATACAGTTTTTACCATGTTGAGAGCAAGTTAGATATCTTAAGTGTTCAATTTTACTGAAGAAAATTACAGTGTTGTTATAATAAATAATTTTCATGATATCTTAAAAATGTTTTACAATTGAGACGAATATAATTATTTAACAGAGACTTTTTTAAATAAATGTAGTACTCCCATTATAATATATGTGTGCTGCATGAATGTTGGAAGTAAGCAAGTGGTTTAAATTCGATACGTTTTGCGACGAGTTATATTTTCTTCATAGTTGTATCTGCTTTGGATATGTCAGGTCTCACTTTCTGTAGGGCAGTTCGTCTTAAATATAAGTGACATAATGGCACTTGGGTTCATTTCAATAGCAAGTTGTATTTTATATCACACATTTACTAACATTCCTAAATTCAGACATTTTTCATTCACAAGATGTTTAGAATTCCTTGCGACTACTGTATTTCAACAATAACTAAGAATTCCTTAAGACATTTAGGTAAATATATTCTAGTTGTAACAATATACGTAGCTCAAACTTCTTTCCAAAATTATATTTATAAACGGATTAACTTTTAACAAAAAAAAGTTTCATAATATATATTAATGTTATGAGTACTTGGCTTTTTAAATTATGAGTTTCAAAAATGATACATAGTGTCACTAAAATATTTCAATATAAAATTCAAAATTGATTGTAATTTAAAAATAAATAAAAAAATATGCTGTTTTATTATTTTGTCTTTGAATGGAAAATTGCTTACCACGTAGTCGATATGTCCACCTCCCTCGCCATGACCTCCATGACCTCCATGTCCTCCATGGCCTTCATGAACACCATAACCTCCATGTCCTCCATGTACAGCTGGTACGTACACCTCCTTGTGAGGCCCGGCCACCGGACCACTGAAGTGCGAGCTGGAGTGTGCTTGGCCTCCATGTCCTGCACCATGGCCTCCTTCATGTCCTGCGAGGCCGTGGCTGGCCGCCTGCCTGCTTATAGCAGCTGCCACCACTACCACCGCGCACAGCAGTTTCTAAAAACAAAACACACACAATGTTACAAACCGATGCCATTTATTTAAGTCAAAACTGAGTCATAAAATAAATTGTCCCGAACAGGTAAAATCATTTTAATCTAAATGTCAAGTCTCCTTTACTTTTCTTTCGTGTGCCTAGGTGGACTGATGATTTCGTATGTCCTTCGTGTTGATTTATAAGAGCCGGATGACCATGAATCCGTAATTTGTAATCGACTAATTCATGAGTATAATATTTTTCTTTTATCCGGGCTCTGTGATGTTAGCAATTATCGCAGACTGTAATGTAATAACAAATTATCAAAGATGCATTTTCTATTTCATGAAAAGAACTACGCCGTCAAAATATCGACATCAATTCTAGATTTTCACCAACTATATAATTTAGCTACTTGCGAATAAATGTAAAACCCTATAACTTGCTTTACTCGTCTGGTTATCGATTGATGTGTTTTATATTGTCTATAAAGATGTCATCATGATACACGTACTTTTTAATAATGAGAGGTAATTTTTAAAATTTTCATCCATAACGTATACTTGTTTTCAAGAAGTGTACTTTAATATTTTATTATTATTTTTGTTTCCATCGCCTTTGTTCAGCCAGTGTTACTGTTAGTTAAAAAATGTGTTTACTATTAACTATTAAATTGTTAGATATTTAATTTCTCAAAAAATATTTTCTAATGTTGACACTATTTGAAAGTGTGTCTTCTGGTTGAGATTAAAAAATATTTGTAAGGAAGGGCTAGCAGATAAATATTTTGTTTGCATTTCTAAATATATTTTAGGGACTACCAAAACACTTATTTTTTGTAACCAGCAACACGTTCAGTTCTATAAGGAAACCATATTTTAAAGTAAACCTTTAATTATAAACCAGTTACTTAGTTCAAAAAGGCCTTGTATTTGGCTGTAACGATTAAAATGAACATTTCATTGTTCCAGAAATATTACTAAAGAAGGAAGGACTTATTCACATGTTGCATGAGAAGGCTATTATTGTAGTGACTATATAATTCTAGTGTTGGAAACTCTACAGTGAAGTGAGGGGCCGGGGTAAGAGCGCGACTAACTAACCTGCCTCCAGCTAATACTGCCCGGGTTTGATTCCCGGAGGCGTCACTAATATATCGCCACATGTGGGTAACGTGTTGGACGTTGCTATTGACCTGAGTATTTTCTCGGGGTGCTACTTCTCGTACTGCGACGCTGCTGTACGTACTCTCATGTCGCCTGGTTGCTAGGGCGCTACAGACCTCGGTGTGTTGTAGAGTGCTCCTGATATGTAGACTATCTCTTACCTGAATGCCGGTCATGTCGGGAGTGAGTGTGCTGGGTGTTGTGGCTGCGGTGTTTATATGTGCGGCTCAATTCTGCACGCCGGCCGCCTTCACTTCACACTCCACTGGGCGCCGTGCGTGTCTACTAGCGGCTTTCTGTCCGTCATGCCGACTTGTTCTGTTCCGACATCACCTGTCTCCGCCACTACAGCGCCTCGTGCTGGCTATTGTGACTGAACTACGAATCAACATATATTTTGAATACTAATCTATGTGGCAGTAACACTCTCTGTGAGGGTGCTGGACTTAGGAGATGCAAAAATAAATTGGGTTTGGCTGTGTTGGGGACACGACCGTTTGTTTTTGCGTGAATACTTCTACGTTGACGCACTCGGACGCCTTGATGTTTTTTACGTTCCCGGCGCCGCTTCACTCGATCATATGGGGTTTTATGGATATCACTGGATTGGTTTTGGGAAGCTTTTTTCAACCGTATACGAATTATGTATTTTGACTTGGCTTTTTCCGAAATTGTGTTATGTTTTATTAATTTTTTTCACTGAACGCATACAATTTCACCATAATAAAGCCACACAAATAATTTTTTACACGCAATCGTTTGCTCTTGACGAGACCTGTCGATTGAAACTTAAACGAGCGTCGTAGCTTCTCCTAGTCAAAACTTATGCTACGTGGAAGTTACGAGACGCAGCGAAATGAACTCAAAATTATGGTATATCCCCATCCCCCTCATGATTTGGCTATCATCGGGTTTTTTGGATTGCCTCCCACTATGTTCGCAAATTTAAAGACATACTTTCGAAATAAATACAACATTTTAACCATGTGTCATCCCAACGATTGCAGTATCCCAAGTGTCATGAGACTTTCACATTACCAAAACCATCATGCCCTCACATCTATTTTGTATATTTTATATCTCTTAATAAGCATACTATGAAGTTAAGAATGTATGAAATTCTTACATAGATGGTCTATTGCACACAGTTTGATAGAAAAACATTTTAATACGTTTGTGAATTTTGGATATATTTGTTAAACGCTAAACTTGTTCGTTTGGGACAGTGTGTGTAATAAAACAAAAAATCTAGCCCTAGTTAGAAGTAAATCATGTACAAAAATCTCCGCGTGCGACGACTAAACTACCGTTTGAATCATCAGTTAGGCACATGATTCCCATTGGCCAGGAGGCCACTACTTCTATCCAAAGAAACGACATCTCGAGCCCTTGTGATCTTCAGTCGTCTTCACTGAACAAGGGGCCGCGGTGGGTTAGCGGTCAGACTACTCGTCTCTCACGTAGATGAACTGGGTTAGATTCTCGGCGGGGCCACTCCCGGATCTCCACACGTGGGAATCGTGCCGTACGATGCTGCTTCTCGGCGGGTTTTTTCGGGGATCTCCCGTTTCCCCCGCCCTTGCATTCCGGCGCTGCTCCATACTCATCTCACATTTACCCCATCGGCTCTCAAGACTTAATGTTAAGAGCCGTACAAATTTCTCCACTGCACTTGCAGAACTCAAATCGTATCATTGATGATGATACTGTCATTCGCGGTAACAAAGAACATAAAATTATTCCTCCTTTTTGCTTGCCAAATTAAATTACCAGTGTGTGAATATATATATATATATATATATATATATATATATATATATATATATATATATATATATATATATATATATATATATATATATATATATAATTACCTAACACTGATCACAACTGAAAATTGCAAAGTATCGCTTTCGCGAATGTTAGCACATCATTTCTAATACATATTCCTAATATAATTTCTTTGATCTACCTTTAAATTTGTGTTATGCACGTGGACCATTCAAGGCCTAATGTTCGATGAGGTATGAAAGTACATATGAAGGAACTGTTTCAGCATTCGTTTTGAATGGTGATGGAAAAGTACGATATAAAACTACTCCAACTGCAGCCTACTATAATTGAACCCATGACCTACCGTAATAGAGTTAAATGGGCTATCGCATGATCAGTCACTTTTCATTCGTTTCCTGCTACGTGGGTCTGGTTTGGTTTAAACATTCAGCTGTCTTAAACAGATCGGTTCACTATCTCTAACATAAATAATTATTAAATAGTGAAGTATATCCTTGGTAGCGACAGTATATGTCCAGTGTGCAGTTCACACCGAACATGTAATTTCAGTCATGAACTGGCAATATAATTTGACGTTTACATGTTTCGGATAAGTAAAAATACCTACATGTACTAATTCCAGACTCATCCAGAGAAATCCCGCGACACTGAGAAAACGCGAATATTTCCTCCCCCCCCCCCCCCTTTTTTAAAAAACAAAACAGCCATTTGTTCCCCGGAAATACGTGCATATGTTGTTATATGCATAATAAATATACAGGATTAAATAAAATTCCCAGGACACCCGAATAACATAAAAAGCCAAATTAATACAAAATCGAATTTTTACACATACTTCAGTGATGACAAAATTCTATTTTTTAATGTGTAATAGAATTTTGGGCCATCAACCCCCAATGATCTGGTGGGGTCGGGTGGGCTGTGGCTTATAATATTCAAAAGTAAACCCGACATTGAAAGACCCTAAACTACAAGAGATGAGTGATTCTCTCATTCAGTAAAGAACTACCAACATGTTGAAAGCTCTCTCCCCGCGTCGTTGCTAAGTCTATACGAACAGTGATAGAACAGCGAGAGTAGCGCGGCGCTGAAGCTCACCGCGCGACGTGGCTACGTCGCATCGCGCCGGTCTACTGCTTCGATTTGGAGTACATTTATTCAAAGCTATTAGCATTTAATTGAAATAAAAAAACTTCTATCAAGGAAATATCTTAACAAAATACGTTTCATTACTCTACTTATTTTTGTATTTATATGTCACAAAATATACTATTGTAATATTGGTTTTAAAAAATCTACCGAAAATAGTGCGTAGACCGTTTTAAAAAAATACCTTAATGTTGAAGTAAATAGATAGTTATCTATGGAACACTGCACCCGACTATACAACGTGACGCACTCATTAAAAAAAGTGGTACAGACACCATAAAAATAGTAAAAAAAGTGCGGTTTATGCTGTATATGAAAGAAGATTGTATATATATTGCAACATTATAAAATAACTTAATATGACATACTTTTTAAATGTTATAAAATAGTCGATTAAAATAGTCCGTATGTTAAAAAAAAGTAAGCATATTTCCATTCTGGATGTTTCAGAAAGCAGAATTTACGAGAAAATCATCTTTAAGAAACATCGTCATATTACTTACTGTGATTGTCTATATGAAAATTGTAATAATAATGTAGGAAATAATTTTTATTCTGATTTATGGTCTGTCGATTTTTCACAAATATCTATGGGTGAAACTGACGTAAATAAGGGCGATAATAAAATTAATATACATTATTACTATAATATTCTTACACACAATAACAGTAAATATTATGCCGAACTTTCTTGAAGAAGATTTTCTTGAAAATTTTTCTTTCTGAAAATCCAGAATGGAAATGTGCTTAAATTTTGTTAAAAATACTAACTATTTTAACCGATTATTTTTTTTACATTTATAAAGTATATTTTAGTTTAATATTTTATAATGTTTCAAAATATATACATTCTTCTTTAATAAACAGCATAAATAGCACTTTTATAACAATTTGCATGGTGTCTGTAGTACTTTTTTTACGAGTTCTTCACGTTTTACAGTCGCTTGCAGTGCTCCATAGGCAGCTGCTTTACTTCAACCTGAATCCCATCGTACCGCCCCCACCCCTGATACACTAAGCCTTGGGCAATTGCACCCCTTGCCTACCTCTACCAGCCCTTTGGGCGGGCTAGAGAATCCTGTGCTTGCCAATAAATTCCTACCAACCCTATTGCTTCCGCTTGTCCCTAGAAGAATGCTACGGAGCAAAATTGTGGAGATTCCTTTTCTTCAAGCCTAAGACATACGACTCTTGCTGAAACTTTACGATCCCTAGCTTCAACAAGCGAACATAGTCGGCAGAGCGACCAAGCAATTATAGACAGCAATGCTGGTCGAACCAGAAGCAAGCCGTGTAACAGTGCATAATGAAATTCCTAACACTTCTTATTCATATGGCCTTTAATTTTAAAATCATCCAGAAGACGTCAGAAAAACTGTCAGGTACCCAGTGTCAGTGTTAACTCTTCGTTCTTTAACCTGATTTATGAGTTCAGCAGTGAAGTTATATAATGTGTACTGATGATTAAATGTTATTAATTTTGATTTGTTAACGTCCCGATTAATTTTTTCTTACTTTTAGATCATTAAAAAAATTAAACTTAAACTTAGAAAAATAACGCACATGTTGTTAACCTTGCCCAGAGTTTGAAACCCTGAGGACTTCTTTTGCTTCAGGTTGCCCTTTCAAAACAACTACTACGGGAAGAATGACCTCCCATCTCGTTTTGAAGTAAGTGCGCCTAGACTAATTCCCATTCTAGAACAACTTCATTCACCCGTTTTACACGTAGCACTCGAACACACGATTATCAAGATGGCGTACAGGAACGCTGATCACACACTACTGAAGCCCTACAGAGGTAAAGTTACTATAAGCACAACACTAACAATGCTGTGAAACTAGGACCTTCTGAGTTCTGTGGCTGAGAGATGGCTTATTTATATAAATGCCCCAAAACTGCCGAGTTCGAGAGCGGAGCAAAGTGTTCCAACGGGGTGGAATAAATACTTTAATTCCTGTGCGACACGATGTAAGTTTTCTTGGAAAGTTCCATACGAGCTTGCATGACCGCTGGTGTGGATTTTTGTTTGGGAAATTATCTGATTGCTGACCGTTTTCATGGGCGTTTAGATAATTGGTCTTATGCAAATGTCAGTGGAATGTTTACTCCGAGGTGGAAATTATAGCCAATCGGGGGAGAGAGCGATGGGTGTTGGTAGTGTGTTTCAAATTACGATTGTTGTTATTATAGTTTATATTGTTAATAGAACAGCGATAAAGCCTTAACAAAAGCGTGAAATAAATAGCAAATCAAAAACTTCCTAAATATGGTTTATTGACACTAAACCAGCATTATGTGATAATTATAGCAAACGTAATAGTTTTATTTGGCACAAAAAGTAACAATTATCACAACAAAATAGTTACAGGAGCCTCGCATTAACGAGTAAGCTGTGAGTGAATTCTGTCCCGGAATCACGGTTGCAGAAGTAAGTCCAAAACAAATGAGCGGGTGTGCGACAGGTGTTACTCAGAGGAATACTACAAACCCGATGCTTGCGTGCAGGCTCGGATGGCGGGTTTCATAAATGCTTCCACCACAGCTTTTAGAGAACATTGTATCAATACACAGAGGCTTAACTTGGCACTGCCGGCTAGGACACTAGGTATTGATGTTAGAAGCGAATTCGGTCCGCGCTGGGCAGGTTGGGGCGAAGAGCTTGGGGTTTACAAGCTACGCTCTCGCCGCATGTAGCAGGTTATGACAGTCGGCAGAGCGATCTGCGTTGCCCGTTCTCAAGAAAAGGCGCGGCATAGTAACAGAATCTCCCGTGACGTCGTCCATACAGGGTCACAAACCTTCCGCGGAATCATATACCTGCCTGGCTGGTTCGCGTTCCACCAATTATCTGAACAGGAACACAGAATAAAATTGTTTTCTTTTTTTATTCGCACTTTATTTTAATCAAACTTTTGAACCATCACTCCGTGTATGACGTGCTTGTGTGTTTACTATATTTATAGCGTATCAAGCGTTTTGTACTTATTTTAACAGAACATTAACTTATTATTGGTTTACTTCGACTTTTGCTAATGTGTTAGCTAAACATTACAATATTTCGTCTATAAATAATGCGAACGAAACAAAATAGAAATTAGGTACCTAACGTATGTTGGTAATGCCTAGTCGGAAATAGTTATTACATAGAATATCATTACACTGAGAGCACACAAATGCAGTGCGCTGTCCCTTCGGTGTAATATTGTTTACTCTATTAAGCTTTGTCTGCACGAGGCGGAGGAATATCATGAAAGTATAGATTCAGTAGAGCTTCACAATAGTTGCAAGTAGCCGTGAATGGAATACGGATGCAAATAACGCCACTAAAGCAAACGCGCTAATGAAGAGCGGTGTTGTACAAGTGGAGAAAATGAGAGTACAGGCGAAAGTGAAACGTAATTCTAGAATTGCAATAGCCCGACGAACACGACTCGATAGCCCGGCACGACGTTAGAGCTATACGGAATTTCATATTATAATTTATTCCGTCTTCTCAATACTCCCGACGAAATTTACCCGAGGAGTGTGGCACTTGGCTGTTGGAAAATCTTTAAAAAGGGCACGTTATCCGGAAATATCCAATATGTAATATTTAAAACTCTCGATAAAGTGAACGATTCTTTGCTTTTGATAATATTTGAATTCATAAGAGAAAAAACCAGTATTTAAAAACGAAACGGAGCGTTACTCTAGTTACAAATTAGTTTAATTTTTACTACAGTAGGGAAATACAACTGAGATTTTTTTTTTTCCAATTTTATATGCACATTCTTTGCGCACCATTGCTGAGCCCGACATGGAGGAAAGTATAAATAGAATCTACTTTTGTCGGGCTGTCGCGGCTGTGATTTTGTGCACTGACGTCACACTGGTCTTGCTTTTCATTGGTTCCTACTCTGATATTGTCGTGTTGGGGCTGTTGTTTCGGGTATTGTGATGCCAGCACAAGGACCAGGTAATATAGTTTATTCGAGGTCTCGTCGCAGTTTTTCAATCAAATCGGTGAAAAATCATCCCTTGTATGACCAACTTAGTTGTTTCCGATATACATTATGTATCGTAATTTTTATACTTGTGTTAACATAAACGTACCTTATTTTTGGTGAAATTGAACTTTTATTTATATTTGATCTGAAAATTAATATATTTCAGGTATAAATAATATGAACAAAACACGGAGAACATAGCTGTTTTAGTAATGTCTATAGAAAGAAATAGTTATTAAGCAAAATATTATTTCACTCAGTGCCCACGAGTTCGGTGCGTTATCCCTCTGACGTAATTTTCTAGAAGCGGTTAGGCTTTGTTTGCACGAGGCGGAGTAACATCTTGAATGTAGAACTTTAGCAAGGCTGCAGAAAATTTCGAAGTAACCGCGAATGTACTTGAAACATTGTGTCCGTTGGTTTTGAAGGTTTCGTTGTTTCGTAGATGGCGTGACGTCAGCACGCAACCATATACTAGACCAGAAGATCGTGAGTTCGAGTATCAGATCACAGAGTACAGTAGTTCACAGAAGCTAAGTGGCGTAGCGGATCCTTTTATGCAGGCGTACCCATTCTATTGTTTGATTGGCTGAGCGAGGCTCTGGGAACGGTCGTTGTGGCTGATTGGCTACTGCCAGCTGCGAAAAGTTATATATTTAAGGCAGTTCGCGATAAAGTGAGCACTTTTTAAATCAACTTCCGAAAAATGTCACTGCTCCTGCTTGCACATATTTTAACGGGCGCACTGAGTGGAAAGCACCCGATATAGTTGGTAACGATGAAGGGAAAGTAGTTTTACATCTTAATGTCGAATAAAAAGTTTTAGGTAACCATTTGTGAAAACTTAAATTAGTTCTCTCGTTTTGTGTATTTCTTTTAATTCATCTAATTGAAATAATGAGCGCAGATTTGTAAAATAGTTACTTTTATAATAATTTCACAATTTCACTCGACCGGCGCATGGATAAAGTAATCAGGCCCATGGGAATGTTATTTTAACGTAAGAATATAGTACGTGCATACAAGTAGACCTCAAGCAGGGCTTTCAAAAGTGCTCATTTTACAGTGAACAGCCTGTACCTGGAATGCCGCTGGCCAGCGACTAATTTAGCGACGCTGATCGGTGAACGGCAATCCACCATTTGGCTGGCTAGTAACGCCATTTTGCTGGCACGTGCGGCTGGAATTCGCGCCAGTTTCATCTCTGGGTACTTCGCTACTCAGTGATCACATTGAGAGTGCGCGAATATTCACATCTGAAGTACAATTAAGTCGAAGTAAACTTTTATGGAATTCGTTTTTCTTGAGAATATCTATCGTCTAACAATTTTTATTCACAATTATATATCTATAAGTATAGGCTGTTCACGGTAAAGTGAGCACTTGTTAAGGCCCTTCTAAATTTCTCCTTTCATCTAATTTCCACATTTTTGTTGCTTTTTAATATAAACATTGCAATGTGACCAATAAACCTAGTGTATACATTTCACAATCCTCAAAATTTAATGCTTTAGGCTGCGATAAGATGCATTTATTAGTGTTTAATGCCTGTTGGGAGGGCCTTAAAAAGTGTTCACTTTACCGTGAACAGTCTATAATACTAAATTTGGTACAATAACCTTGCCATTGGCTCCTCCCCTGGGAAAATAGTCTTGTTACTACACAAGTTTATAAGTTTTTCCTCTATTTAAAATACCCTTTCATGCTTGCCTGTGTGTCTGAGTGATTCTGAGTGCACGCCATTTATCCACTACCAGAACTGAACCTATTTCGATGAAGTTTCTTGCCTTAAAAGCTAACGAAATTTTGGCGTTTAAAATTATTTTAGATAAGAATACATTGGCAGATAAATACTATCCCCTCATAATTTACATTGGATGAAAGAATTTATGTTATTCACCAATTTTGTTTCCTGATTTTATAATATATATTTAGGTTGCAATAAACTGTGAACGATGATTTAAGCGACTGTCAGTCTTAATGATAAGTATGTAAACATTATTACATAATTGTCGTGTAGTATGTGACGTGTGTGCCAAATATGCGAATACTTATTGTATGAATATATGTACATGCCACAAAAACCGTAATTCTTATAATATATGAATCGTATTAATAAGTAATTAGTAATCGATCAGCCGCAAAATGCCTTTTTGCGGAATATTTTGCTTAACCACTTACAAAATTGCACTACAAAAATTAGTTATACAAATCTTATAACATTCCGCCAAAAAAAATGGCTTCGGCTTACTTTAGTGCACAGACATCATCTAGCGTTATGCTTGGACAGTAAAGGACGCAGTTCATTACACGTAAATACAATTACTATGAAGAATTATGCAAGAATATTATTATTATTAAGGTTGATATTTTTGTAAAGAGTTCGAATTTTAATACTTTGGAAATGTTTTCTTTAAATTATTTTCTTAAAAATATTTCATATTAAATCTGGTATTAAAAATGATTACAATATTTGTTAAAGAAGATTTTTTTTTGGGTAAAATTCTTCAATCGACATATTGCGATAAATAATAGTATTTACAAGGACCAGTATAACTTTCATTAAGATTAAAGAGTTTAGTTGAGAGATTTTGTCGGTTCTTAAAAGCGTACTCTTGAGAGTCCATGAAAGTGAAATGAGGTGTGAATGATTGGGGGGGGGGGGGGAGGGGGAGATCTCGGAAAAAAAGCCTGTCGACCGGCGTGGCGGCATCGTCTGGCACGATTCCCACCTGCGAAGATCCGTAGTGACCCGGCCGGGAATTGAACCCGGTTTGCCATGGTGGGAGGCGAGCGGGCTTGCCGCTTTGCCACCACGGCCACTTTTATTACGAATCTTGTGATATAAACAAGTAATTACGTTTGCGTTTATGTAATGCAAGCTCAGTTAATATTTCGAGCGATAAACATTACGAATAACTGAAGCTATTATGACAAATTTGAATATACTATGTATCTTTAATAAGCATTTGTTTCTAAGCTACCAACAATTTTCCCATGTCCAGTTGTTTCAAATTTATTATGACTCAATACAATGGACCAAAAGGCTTTAACTCGTGTTAGTTTGGTTCAAAGTGCACTGGCATACTCTTTAATTAAACAGGCACTACATTTTTTTTTAAATTTATGATTTTTACTAAAGCAGGCTGATGCGTGTAACTGAAATATTCTTGCTTTTATAATATTGATACTTTTCTATTCGTTCTTGATAACTGGGCTTTCTCTTTCTTGAAAGTTGCAGTACTTAAAATATTCATTACGTTGGCATTAAAATTCGTCCGGAGATGCTCATACTCTACGTGGATGTGACGTGTAAAAATAAGGTCGAGGGAAATTCTTCCAGCACACACACAAAACACACACACACACACACACGTACACTCGCGGACACAGGTGATTTCATGTAGCTTTTTAAATTATTTTAGCGCCGCAGGAGAGATGTGACTTTAATTGAAAATTGTGATGCTATTCAGGAAAATTCTTGTGCGTCTGCATTTTTAAAATAACGTAGTCTTAAACATTCGAAATATAAATTTATATATATATATAGCATATTGACATACACTATAAATTTAAATTGGAATAAGTTATTTTCTACTGATTGTCAGTTGAAACTGCTCTATCCGGAATCTGTAGAACAAAATAACACTAATTCATCAGTTAAAATAAATCTACCAATTCAAGCAGTATAAAACTAGTTATTTATGGTTCGTTAATGCAAATACGTGTCTTTGCAAAGTTTGAAAGTCAATCTATCTGTATTTTAGTTCGGATTCGGTGCTTTAAAATGTAAATAAAGTGGTTTCAGTGTATGAGGTTATCGATGTTAACTGGTATCCGCTATTTAACAATGCCACGAGACGCTACAGATTTAAACTATTATTTTTAGTGACAGATAGATCAGTGATAATTTTACTGACTCGATAGTGCGGTGATTCAATAAGAGAGGTGGATTTATACCAACAAAATTTAACAGATCAAATAATGAGGAAACGACAAACACAGTTATTACTAGTCAATCTGTTTCCTCAAAATAACAGTTTCATTCTGTAAAATATCGTTGCATTGTAAAAGGGCAGATATATAGAGAACACTGATAACACCGTTAAAACCACTATATTTCTCTTTTAAAGCACACAAACTGAACTAAACTTAACTTAGAATAACTTTCGAGTCTTACAAAGACATGTAACTACTTACGCATAGAATATGTATATTTCGACAACATGAAGAACTTTCACAACGAAACTTACAGCCGTTCGCCATTGTAAGTTTATGTTACTACGCAAATGCGAGACCGTTTATCCCAGTGGCAAAGTAGCAGAGTTGGTAGAACGTAAGCCAATAGAAAACAATAGAATGTGTGGCGTTCTGGGGTGGCGGTTCGATACCAACCACTTCCAAGATTTCTTTGTACGTGTAATAATTTTGTTTGGCGACAAAATAATTGTAGGCCTACTTCATTTATTTCAAACCGTAATGTGCGGTTTTTAATCATTGTGCTTTTAATTAATCGGCTATACATAACTGATTTTCTACTGTTTATATTAGTGGATTTCATTTAACTGAAGATATTAGTAATTTTCTTTTTCTACTGATTCCGGATGGAGCAGTTTCAACTGACAATCAGTAAAAAAATAACTGATTCCGATTTAGAGTGTACGTGTTCTGGCTACGTATCATTTTCATTTGTAAAGTTTGTGTTAAAAATTTAAGTATATTTTGCACGAAATTTAATTGTTATAAATATGGTTATGGCCCGGTGGCACCATTGTGGTTAGAAACTCAATCTGAGATCTCATCTAAGCTCGACACAGAAAACTGTTGCACCATTCGAGTTCAGAGCTGGACTCGAGATCGAGATTAAGTTCATTTCGAACCGCCGAATTTGGTGGTTCGAAATCTCGATCCGAGATCAGCAGCCATCGTCGACAAATGTAGTTTGAAAATACGTCAATAGGTAGAACTACGTTCTATTGTTTTCTTCGGAAATTAAAACAACATTATACGAACTTGAATATTATTCAATATAATTCGTACAACAATAATTCGCTTAAAACAAATCAAAGATCGCACATCTAGTCCTATGTATTACGAAAAATGCGCTTCTTCCGTGACGTAATATATTTCGAACCAATAGCAAAATTTGTCTCATACTTAAAACCGATCTCTCACTTTGGAATCAAGATAGACGAATCGGAAATCCAGAATCGTGAAATTTCGATGGTGCAACACTGTTACATTGTAACCAAGATCAAACTGGATCCTGGTTCGGAACTAGGATCATTTTATATCGGATCGGGGAAGATGTTGGTGCAACCGGGCATAGTCATTACTTCACGTTGATCACAATTTGTATAAAATTTTTCTTCATTTAATTCACTAAGCATTGATAATATTGAATCTACGCAAATATAAAACACAAAAAGTGTAAATAAGAAATGATAAGCTATAGACGTTAAGAAATTAATTAACCTACTTGTGCGGTTAACAGATTCGTTATTTTTAAGTTTCATTTTCCGCTCAGTATTTAGCGCAGTATAAGTTGTAACTGTTATTGTATTTTACCTTCAGTGATGATTATAATTTCGTATATAGTCAAGGCGATATATAATTACGAGAAAAGCTCTTAACTGTTAGCCTTGATCACATGACAGTTATTCCTTTCTCAGATTGTCGTCTCTTTAATGCTACCAATGAACCAGCTTTATGTTTGAAATTCGGCGTAATAATACATCAAATAGTTTTAATTACCTATCGGGGAATAAATAGAAGATCTCAGAACTAACGATAGATGATCTGACAAACTGAAGTTTTGACATATGTGCATGTTGAAAACGAAATTTAACTTTGCAACTTTTGAGTCCACAAATTGTTAAACTAATGTATCCTGGCTGCATTGTTTCAATAGTTGTAGCCCTCTCAATGACGTAACGCAGTACATTAACTTTGCAACTTTTGAGTCCACAAATTGTTAAACGTATGTATCCTGGCTGCATTGTTTCAATAGTTGTAGCCCTCTCAATGACGTAACGCAGTACTTTAACTCAAAGAGTTTTATATTTCGTACTGCAAGAACACAAACTTGTTTCAGCTTCCAAGATGAGAATAACTCCTGAGTGAATATCTTCGTGCTGTGCGATACTTTGCGTGCGACAAAAGCTGCGAATATCTGACGCAATGAATTAGCAATCTCGCTGCGATCAGCACCGGCAGTTGCTCGTTTTCCAACGACCCGAGAAGTGTTCTGGTCCATTGACTCTCAGCTTTTCACATTCCGCCGCTAAGTTGGGTAACGATATACAAGCCAGTACACACTTCTACGGGTTACGGACTCTACGGCGCGCAAAGAGACCGGAACCGTGTTTCGCAGGAAAGAAAGTAGACCTGAAGTTGGCCATTGTTGATACAAGAATACTGAGAAGAAAAAAAAAAAGGGCGTTTCACTACATCCATCCTGAAATTGTAAAATATTTTTGTCTAACTACTTCTATTTACTCTAAGAATATTGTTAATTATATCATAATTATAAGTAAATATTTATTTTAATTATTATTTGTTTCTGAATTATTTATTTATTCCTAACAGTCCCTCATAAATTTAATAAGCAGGAAGTAAATAAAACAAAGGTGTAAAAGTTACTCAAATATTATTTCATCGCCAATAGAAACAACACGATTTTTCCTTTGAATTTGGGTAAACATTCTATTACTTTACCAGACAACACCGATGTTGAATATTTCGTTCAAAACTCTGAATAATCTTAAAATCCATAGAATAAATTATTTTCTTGATGTGAATGAAGTGAACAAATTGGCGCATATAAATTTTTCTATAATAATGGAGTGCTCTCGTCAAAATGTTTTTTTTTTTTTTGCGCATTTAACTATTGTTAAAACTTATTATTCAAAATGTAAATGTAAATGCTTTCCTGTATTTGAGGGGAGTTCGAGGTTTATTAAGCAGTTTTTTTCCTGCCGGAAACTACATACGTCCTAACCGACACAGCTACATGTTTCTGGTTAGGTCGGTAACTATGTTTGTGACTGTAATTAACATCGTATTAAAAGTGCGATTCTAAAATTTGCGAACGCGTGATATAATTAATTTAGTTTATATTTTAAATTTATAAGAGTTATAATTCGTATATTAATATAATTTTACGTTCCAAAAATTGTACGATTTCACTTTATTTCAGCTTAAACTATGCTATCGAGTCCATGACAAAGAACGTTTTAAGCAGGACTTATCATAATTTACTCAGTTATTTTAACGATTCTCTGAAAAATGAGAGCAGTCACTAATAATTATAATTGTATTTTTACGTGGTGTATCTTCAGTGACAATAAGTTCTGTATACACATACGCACAAGCGTTACTTTAATTTTGTTGATGTTGGTTGTACGTTATGTTGAATTATTTAAACTGTAACTTAAGCAAAAAACACATGTAAACGGTACCCGTGTTATTTACTGATGGTGACAAACGGTTTCTTTAAAGGTATCCATTGTAAATTTGATCGTCTGCTTAGAACTTAGTGTTCAGACAGACGGCATTAGCATGTGTACTGATGAACAATTACACCCAAATAAATATGTTTTAAACTTAGTGGTCTCAGCAACTGTTCATTTTTCTTCCACTTCTGTATCACCCTGCTCGATCCCAGATGCAAGCGACCAGGGGCCGTATTTTTACGGATATTCCTATAGTCCATACATAAAAGTAATTTGGGGTTCCGTCACTACACTCATCTACCACAACGCCCTCTTCCCAACACTACTTCATTCTCGCTATTCAATAGTGCCTTTCTTCTTCAGCTAGTTTGGTTAAAAAATTATTCTTCTTCTCCCTTTACTCACCATGCAGCCCCACGAATAAGCTACTTGATCTACGCTTTTCAGTATCCAGCAGCCGATTTATATTTATCACGTAGCATTTGTGCAAAAAAGTCATGTATCCAGTTCGTTATGTTTGTATTTTAATTGGAAAAAAACGAATCCTCGGGTTATTGCCTAAGCTGGAGACGAAGTTCAATCAATTTTACAATCCTGTATATTTTTTACAGCTAGAGGCAAGTTGTATATAAAGATAGAAACATTTTAATTCCACTGAGTACATATCTGAAATTAATTTTCTTTCACTCCTTCTCGTTCCCTCAAAAAAAAAAAGTAAACCCCGGACGGAATTGGAGGGGGGGGGGGTGGACATCAACCCCCTTCCTGAACCGGCGGGCTGGCAGCACTGACGCAGAGGAGCGACAAGTATATCCCTCAAGTACGAAGTCCGGCTCTACTTCAGACATCGAGCCTAAGTCTGCCTCGGGAGAAGTACTTGCGAAGGATATTCATTTGTGCACGTGTTTGTTTAAACAGACTGTTCACGGCAAAGGCAGCATTTTCGATACAAACTTTTGAAAAATAAATTACTGCCCGTAACAAAATACAACCTGCTTCATTATATTGTGGCATGCAGTAAAGTTGGCGGAAAATTTATATTTATATATGTACATATGTTAATTTTATTATATATGTACACACACATTTATATAAGCTCAGTCACGCTGTCAAATATTCGCCTTCAAATACTTTATATTTGAGAAAAAAATTGAAGACGTAATACAACCATCAAATTTTTACATTAAACATATTGGACCAAATAATCGTGAATGTATTTCGAAATGTGTCACTCAGTCAAACTTTTTTTTTAACTGCTGCATCTAGTCTGAATTTAATTAAAGATTTATCTTTAAAGAGCGGTATGGCTTTTTCTTCTGTGTGGTCCACTACAGGAATAAACGTAACAAATTATGTGATTTATTTTCACATCTTTTCTGAATTAAAATTTTATTCATCAGATATATTCTCTTGCACAGTAAAATTTAATGTCCTGATTTTTTTTATTACCGCGAATTAATCGCTTGAAAATAGCGTTCATGCTCAAACAGCTTATACATGAATTAATTAATAATCATCTTCGAACCCCTTTTTAGTTTCCATCACATGTTCACCATTTTAAAGCTACGTGATGTTGAAAACGGCCATTTCTGATTGGCTGAGCCAATCAAACAAACAAATTTTAAAACCCGACCAATGTGCAAAATGTTTGATGTAAACTAGAACCATCCTGCTTTTTTTTTTTCAGACAAACATGGCAGCGATAATTACGTTTCAGTGACGTCACAACATTCCAACTTCATTTGACCATAGTTATTGGAAGCCTTTGTGACGGAAACAAATATGACATCTTCACAATGACTCTAGTCTTGTCGTCATATTACGTGAGTCATGTTTGAATCAATTGTCACAGAATTTAGTATTTTTAACGGTGTATGAATTAGACTGTTAGTATAGCACATTTACATACATTTCTAACTATTCCGGTGTTTTCTTTGTATAGTGATTGAATAAAGCTATAATTCCCATTTCAAATTCAATTTTACATTTATCAGAGGGATACAAAGTGACAATGAAAAATTTACAGAGTAGTTTTGAAATGAGTGCAGATATTTTGGGGGATACACTGGGGTGACAAGAAGAGTGTGCACATGGTGTCGGAAATGCATCCTTATGCTACAAGTAAAATAAATCGCAAGACGTACTGTTGTTGAAGATGCCTTGACGGGTAAACAATGCCACGTCTGTGCATAACATAATGGCAGGGAGGTCCTGAAGAGTAATGCTTCGCCGCAAGAAATCCCTGGCAAAATCAAGTCCACGACGACAATCATCACAACTGCCACATGTACTGCTCTGAATAGAGTGGAACTGGTGCGGCGTATCTCACCGGGCAACCAGGTCAACGGCCATCACTTAGAACAGTTGTTCTAATATACTGCACTTGCGGGTTCGATGTCAACTCGCTTTGACTAGAGTGGAACTGGTGCGGCGTATCTCACCGTGCAACCAGGTCAACGGCCATCACTTAGAACAGTTGTTGTAATACTGCACTTGCGGGTTCGATGTCAACTCGCTTTGACTAGAGTGGAACTGGTGCGGCGTATCTCACCGTGCAACCAGGTCAACGGCCATCACTTAGAACAGTTGTTGTAATACTGCACTTGCGGGTTCGATGTCAACTCGCTTTGACTAGAGTGGAACTGGTGCGGCGTATCTCACCGTGCAACCAGGTCAACGGCCATCACTTAGAACAGTTGTTGTAATACTGCACTTGCGGGTTCGATGTCAACTCGCTTTGACTAGAGTGGAACTGGTGCGGCGTATCTCACCGTGCAACCAGGTCAACGGCCATCACTTAGAACAGTTGTTGTAATACTGCACTTGCGGGTTCGATGTCAACTCGCTTTGACTAGAGTGGAACTGGTGCGGCGTATCTCACCGTGCAACCAGGTCAACGGCCATCACTTAGAACAGTTGTTGTAATACTGCACTTGCGGGTTCGATGTCAACTCGCTTTGACTAGAGTGGAACTGGTGCGGCGTATCTCACCGTGCAACCAGGTCAACGGCCATCACTTAGAACAGTTGTTCTAATATACTGCACTTGCGGGTTCGATGTCAACTCGCTCTGACTAGAGTGGAACTGGTGCGGCGTATCTCACCGTGCAACCAGGTCAACGGCCATCACTTAGAACAGTTGTTGTAATACTGCACTTGCGGGTTCGATGTCAACTCGCTTTGACTAGAGTGGAACTGGTGCGGCGTATCTCACCGTGCAACCAGGTCAACGGCCATCACTTAGAACAGTTGTTTTAATACTGCACTTGCGGGTTCGATGTCAACTCGCTTTGACTAGAGTGGAACTGGTGCGGCGTATCTCACCGTGCAACCAGGTCAACGGCCATCACTTAGAACAGTTGTTGTAATACTGCACTTGCGGGTTCGATGTCAACTCGCTTTGAGTGGTTGTTCTACTGTTTGCAGCACATGAGATTTTTTTTTATATCTGTAGCGTAAGGATGCATTTCCGACAACAGGTTCATACACAAAAACACCTGGCCTTTGACACCTCCTTGCATTCCCCAAAATAAATGCACTAATTTCATAAACGTTTGTATATTAAGCAGGTCTTTCTAAAAGTGATTAAATGTGAACAGCGTATAGTGTAATGTACTAGTTCCTTACCAGTACTGGACCCTGTCTTTGGCAATTATAGCCTGTTCACGGTTAACTGAAAATATTTGATAACCTGCTCAAGATCTAATTGTATGCATATTTTGTATTCTTCCGCCATATGTAAAATTAACATTATAATTGGCCTGATCACTTTGTCCATGAGTCGGCCAAGTGAAACTATGAAGTTTCTAGAAAAGTTATAATTTTAAATACTTGCTAATTCCTCAGGTATATGAATTTTAAAATAATGATAATTTTATAATATACGGATTTGTACCCAACTATTTGACTGTGACGACAAAATAAAACCTCTGTTGCATAATACCCATACTATAGATTGAATTAAAAATAACAAAAAATACTTGCGGTTGTAGAAACTTTTGCGTCTTTGACAGTTGTTCAAATGTCTACATTCATAACGTAATAATAAATTATAAACTATAGTTAAATAATACTTTGTAACGTACATACAGCAGGTCGTCATTAATATTAAGCAACTATTACTCGTACACATTACAAACATAATTTGTTACAGACCACCCCGTGGAAGAAACACCAAAATAATTTATATTATTTCGAACTATATGAATATGAATGCTATAAATTTTACTCTCACAAAGATTCGTCTAGGATCTTAATTGCATAAAGAAAAAGTATACATTTGCATAATTAAACAGTGAAATTGCCATTGTAGAACCAGATGATCTCAAAAAAATGCGTCAGCTGATTTAAACCAAGAAAATTTATATTTCTGTATTTTGTCAGTTCATACCATAATCTTCTCAGATTTAATTGATTCTGCTTTCCGGCATATAGCAAATGTGATTCTTACTCCTTAACGAAAACTTTTGACAATTTCATTCAAACCCACCTTTTCACTTCCCTTACAGGTTTACTTAAGGCAGTTTCTCTTAAGAGTTTGTAAGAATTCTCGCTGAGCCGGTATTTGGTTCAATTGAACTTTTACTGATATTTAATTTATATATTAAAACGTTTAGTTAATAATTAAAATGAATACAAATAGGGACAACATAGGAGTGTTGGTAATGCCTAGTAACAAGTAGTTATTATGCAAAATATAATTACAATGAGCGCACACGAACTCGGTGCGCTGGCCCTCTGATGTAATTTCTAATTTATTTTTTTTTTGCGTTAGGTGGAGGAATATCGTCAAAGTATAATTTCAGCAGGGCTTCAGAATAGTCTGGAGAAACAGTCAATGGACTACAGTCACGACGTCGTGAGTCGGAATGGATGACCTCGCAAACGTCTCGGAACACCGAGTGTCGGTCTGATTTCAAAGGCGTAGCAGAAATCTTTGTCACTCTCACCGACCCGAGATGATAGGAGACCGTGGAACACAAGTCGAGAGATGATAGGAGACCGTGGAGCACAAGTCGAGAGATGATAGGAGACCGTGGAGCACAAGTCGAGAGATGATAGGAGACCGTGGAGCACAAGTCGAGAGATGATAGGAGACCGTGGAACACAAGTCGAGAGATGATAGGAGACCGTGGAATACAGGTCGAGAGATGATAGGAGACCGTGGAGCACAAGTCGAGAGATGATAGGAGACCGTGGAATACAGGTCGAGAGATGATAGGAGACCGTGGAGCACAAGTCGAGAGATGATAGGAGACCGTGGAGCACAAGTCGAGAGATGATAGGAGACCGTGGAGCACAAGTCGAGAGATGATAGGAGACCGTGGAGCACAAGTCGAGAGATGATAGGAGACCGTGGAACACAAGTCGAGAGATGATAGGAGACCGTGGAATACAGGTCGAGAGATGATAGGAGACCGTGGAGCACAAGTCGAGAGATGATAGGAGACCGTGGAACACAAGTCGAGAGATGATAGGAGACCGTGTAACACAAGTCGAGAGATGATAGGAGACCGTGGAACACAAGTCGAGAGATGATAGGAGACCGTGGAGCACAAGTCGAGAGATGATAGGAGACCGTGGAGCACAAGTCGAGAGATGATAGGAGACCATGGAATACAGGTCGAGAGATGATAGGAGACCGTGGAGCACAAGTCGAGAGATGATAGGAGACCGTGGAACACAAGTCGAGAGATGATAGGAGACCGTGGAGCACAAGTCGAGAGATGATAGGAGACCGTGGAGCACAAGTCGAGAGATGATAGGAGACCGTGGAGCACAAGTCGAGAGATGATAGGAGACCGTGGAACACAAGTCGAGAGATGATAGGAGACCGTGGAGCACAAGTCGAGAGATGATAGGAGACCGTGGAACACAAGTCGAGAGATGATAGGAGACCGTGGAGCACAAGTCGAGAGATGATAGGAGACCGTGAAACACAGGTCGAGAGATGATAGGAGACCGTGGAGCACAAGTCGAGAGATGATAGGAGACCGTGGAACACAAGTCGAGAGATGATAGGAGACCGGGGAGCACAAGTCGAGAGATGATAGGAGACCGTGGAGCACAAGTCGAGAGATGATAGGAGACCGTGGAGCACAAGTCGAGAGATGATAGGAGACCGTGGAACACAAGTCGAGAGATGATAGGAGACCGTGGAGCACAAGTCGAGAGATGATAGGAGACCGTGGAATACAGGTCGAGAGATGAGAGGAGACCGTGGAACACAACTCGACAACACCTGCGTGTTTAGCGAGTCACGTTTGTGGCAGAGCCGTGCGAATGTGTGGGGTTTCGGGAGTTAAACCCCTCCCGTCAAGTTCGAAAGAATAAAACTAAACCAAAAAGCATTTTAAACATTATAAACAAACTGCGCCAATCTCAGTTATGATCATCCTTTCGGTTGTCCCTTGAATATTTTTATTACTTGACTTTAGCAGAAAATGATGTTCATTGTGAAAAAGAAGCCACAGATGAAATAGCTTTTCGCCTATCGGAACATCGCCTCCCATAATCGAAACCTGCGCATGGAGAAACCTTCTTAAGGGAAAATTGTCCCGAGGCCATTTGTTTCGCGTTCGTGGCACGGCGATACGGGCGACAATAACACGCGCACCCAGCGTCCCCTCGACCGTACGCGCAAGGCGCTGAATCCGTGTGCTGTGCTTCCGTCGTCGCGCTTCTCTCTACAAGAGACAGTAATTGCGTCACAATCCTAAGTGCTTTTTACTATAAAGTCTGCACTTTTGAAATTAACCTTAGGAAAATGTCACTGCCTCTGCTTGCATAACGGACGCACTTGGTGACATACGTCCAGTAAAGTTGGTCATGATGGATGGGAAATAGTTCCATATCTTAACATGAAATTAAAAACGGTTAGGTAACCATTTGTAACAAATTAAATAATTTCTTTCGCTTTGTACTTTTTTTAAATGTGCCTCAGTTCAAAAGAGAGCATATATGTGAAATATATATACCTTTAAAAACAAAATCAAAGTTTGACTTGATAGCCGCTTGAATTAAGTGATGAGGCCCATCGCAATGTTAATTTTACATAAGGCAGGAGAATACACAACGTGTATGCAAGTAGGTCTTAAGCAGCGCTTTCAAAAGTGCTCATTTTTCCGTGAACAGACTTAAGTAATTTATTACACGCGATCAAAGTCGATACAATGTTATGATGTGATTAGTGGTTTATCGCCATACCTTAACGGAGCTATAGGAGCGTAGCAAGTTATTTATGCATTCGGCACTATAAAAAAATGTTTTTTTTTTTTTTTAATATTTAGGTCGTACAATATTATTTCAATATAAACATGAGTCAATATCCACGGGGAGATATACAAATATACTGAAATATTAATTTATTATAAATTATAAAGATTTAACCATCCACATTCTGAGTAAGGTCTGATTGGAGAGTCCCCGACATTATCATGATTCAGGAGGCTGGTTAAGATGGTTGAATTCGACGCCCGGTTACACCCATCTTGAGTCGTCTTCGATCCAACGTCCCGACGACAAAAGACACCGCCCACTGCCTACACTGCCCTATATCGGCTGTGTTGTCCCCGTTTACTGGCCGGCGGAGGGGGTTTCTGTGGTTTGCGATTTCAGAATTCACGGCCCGCCTCCTGGATAAATATGTGAAGGTATGATCAGGCAGGCCGCTCAGCTGAGGCCTGATCATAAGTTATAACAACATGTAACTACTATTATAGGCTGTTCACGGTAAAGTGAGCACTTTTGAGGCCCTAGTTCCTTTTTCCTTTCAGCCATTAATTATCCTTTGACCACCATATTTAAATAAATATTGCTGTGTAAGTAATAAACACGGTGTGTATATTTAATCGCACTCCGAAGTTAACGTCTAAGGCTGAAATATAATATATTTATAGGCTATTATTCTAAATGAGACGGCTTTCAAAAGTGCTCACTTTACCGTGAACAGCCTATACACGGTTTTACTTTTGTCCTACCTCTTAAGAAAACTGCGCAGGTCTCTACAAATGCGGTAAAAATAAATCATTACGGGCCTAGATGATTGCTTATTATATTTCCTGGCAAAAAGTTGTCTTTCCAGGATATTTACGCGCAAACAAGGAATGTACAGAAAATACTATATGTCCGGACTGCTAATTCTCAAGGCTTCTACCTGACCCGGTGCTTGAACTGCAGCGCTGTGTGTTGGAAATCACGTTTCCTCCGCTTAAAAGGAACCGCGGTGGTGTAGTGGATAGACTACTCGCCTCTCACCTAGACGAACCGGGCTCCAATCCCGGCGGGGTCGCTCTCGGATAAACACATGTAGGAATCGTGCCGGACGATGCCGCTAGTCGGCAGGTGTTCTCAACAATCTCCTGTTTCCCCCTTGCCCTTGCGTTCCGGAGTTGCTCCATACTCACCACGCTTCACCCTCTTCGGCTCTCAAGACATAAATGTTAAAGGTCCTATGTACTGAAACGTTTTCTGTGGAATCGTAGTTTGCACGTAAACGCATATCGCGGTAAATAAAAGTTCTGAAAATATTAACTTTTGTCATAAAAGATCAATAATAACAATTATCTACCACCCATTTTTTTTTGTCATATTAAGTGTATTATTGGATAAAATAATTCGTGAAAATGGTCGAATATCGCATTTCTGAAACTTGCCAATGCAGTTTCCTTAAGCGGCAAGATAAAAGTACAAAAATACGGACGTAGTTTAGTCTGTGGGTTTCATCAAGTATAATAAATCCTCAGTGTTACAGATCTAATTTGCTCAGTGCGACGTTATGGGGGAAACACTGCACGCCTTGCGCGTAGGAGCGATGAGACGCTAGGCGTGCCTTTTAATGTCGCCCGTAACGCTCCCTCGCTTCTTGACCTTGGACGCGCAGCTACATAGTCCCCTTAAGAGCAGTCTAAATCTCTCCACTTCTCTCCGAGCCGTTTGACGTCTCGTAGTTCCCGCGGCAAAACGGGAGGATTGCCACTTTGCGTGTAAGGTCGACTATCTCTTCTCATGCACCGGCCGACGCCGGAAGTAACACTCCATCGATTGTACGCCTCACGCAGACACACCCCTCGCTAGGCGGCAGCCTTAAGAGGGCACAGCCGATATTACAATATACCTTCTTCCGTACATGGTCTTGTACAAACTTCTACAGGGCCTGAGGCAAGTGCCGGCACATCCAGCCGATATATGAGCGGGTGCGGAAGATTCGTTTTACATGACAGCAGTTTGCGTAATAGCATTTGATACCCTCGGTGGGTGCGCAGTGTGTGGTTTGTAGTAAATATAAACCCCATTCGTAGAACTGCTACCAGTTAGTAATTTGCATAGGCGTATAAACACTAGCTAGCACATATTTATACTGTTACACAAGGGACCCTGCCCGTGGCATTTTTTTTTTTTTTTTAGTATTGTCACATGCCTAGAATATTTACCATGTTACAAATTTTGTTTATCATACAAAGATAATGAAATTATGTGAAATTAACTTAACATTGAAGAGACTGCGGGCCCATTTGATATTTCTCTATCCACTGGACCACTGCGACCCCACTTAATATAATTATATCCACTGAACCACTAAGCCACTAAGGCCCCACTTGGAATCGCTCTATCCACTGAGCCACTGTGGCCCCACTTGGATATTAACTCCACATTGAAGCGAGACATTTAATGTAAAAATGATATTCCATTACCTGCATATCGCTATGCAATAATCTCTATGCATTAATAAATATCTTTCATAGGAAAAAATAAATTAAAAAATGTGGTTTTAGTGTAAATGTAATGATTGCGTAATCTGATCTTGCTAAAATGCGAACTTGACCTGTAGTTGATCCGGAGGATTCGCTCTGCAAAATTTGAAGAACTTTTGTTATGTTTCAAGGGACTTATAAGTATTAAAGAGCGACAGACAGACAGACAGAGACCGTCCTATTATATAATAGAATTATTGTTGGCCTTTTACATTAATTGATTGCTTACTAGTATTGTTTTATTCATTTTCTTTTGAAAACGACGTGAAGTCACGAGTACTAGTGTTTTGTTTTTAATTTTGACGGAAATTATCACCCGTTTGAATAATATGGTATTCTTCTTTACGTACCATGTTACTGTCCGCGTGTAACATTTAATGATTAAATAATTGGTGTCCGACGGAGTTTTGAACTTGCGCCCAAAATTAACATTCGAATATCAGAATATAAACACTAGAATAACTTTCTTCGTTATGTAGGTAACATTTTAAATATTTAGAACGGTTTCCACGTTAGTTAAAAGTTGTTATCGCCAATATTATACGTTTTTGTCGTACTTTAAATATATTTGAAAGAGTTTCAGCCCCACGGATATAGCCTATATCCAAGATGGAGGCGTCATTGTCGGTTTCTTCATCAACTCATTTCAAGTAGAAGCCACCAGGAGCGCCCTACGCTCTATAAATGCGATGTCATTGGCCAGGTATTAAACCTGGTATGGAACGTGCCACGAAAAATGGGACGTGTCCAATTACCAAACCTGGAACGAAATCTGGCCGTACAAGGCGGGAAATGCTATGACGGGTGCCACACTAGCCCGTATACTGGCCGTTATGGTATACGTGCTAGTGTGACACCCGTCTAGGCATTTACTGCCCAGTACGGGCAGATTTGGTACCAGGTTTGATAATTGGACACGTCCTATTTTTCGAGGCAGGTTCCATACCAGCTCTCATAACTGGCCAATCACATCGTATTTTCAGAGCGTAGGGCGCTCCCCATGGCTACTACTATAAACAAGTTTAATAAGAAACAAAAACGGACGCCTCCATCTTGATTTTGCATCCGTGAGGTTGAAACTATTTTAAATAGATTTAAAATAAGATGACAAATAATATTGGGTATGACAACCATTAATTACTGTTCAAACCCGTTTTGAATCCTTAAAACATTACGTACTGTAAGAAAAAATTAATTCTAAGTCTTTACGTAATCTACAGTACATCAATTCAATACCTTGAATGAGAATTGGTGGTAGTAGAGTGATAAAATTGCGGCGTCCGGTATTGGCATGTAAATTTTAGACGTGAATTCGAAACTCCGCCGGACCCAAAATGATTTGATCTATAAATTTTACGTGGTGACGATATTCCGGTACGTAAAGAAAAAAACTACATTTTGCAACCGGTCAATAATTTTCGTCAAAATTAAAAATAACACACTCGTACCCTAGTGACTTCATGTAATTTTCAAAAAAAAAAATAATGAAACTATACTAGTAAGCAATCAATTTATTTAAAAGGCGAACATAAATATTGCAATATCAATATATGCTAGCTAGTTTTTTCATAGGCCTACGCAAGTTACTAACTGGTAGTAGTTCTACGAATGGGGTTCATATTTACTACAAACCACACACTGCGCACCCACCGAGGGTGCCAAATGCTAGTACGCAAACTGCTCTCGTGTAATATGAATCTTCTATGGCGGCTCACATAGCGGCTGGTATACCGGCTCGTGCACCAGGGCCTGTACGGCGGCAGGTATCGTTTAATATCGCCTTACGGGCGAGGCCGCCGGAGCCTGGAAAGCCGAGGCATTTGCTCGTGAAAGCTCGCAGGGTTGCGGTGCCACAAAGTCAGGCGGCGTCACATTCCCCCGTCAAGCGGTCAAGCGGGGCGCTTGTACGGGTCGCCACTTGGCTACGGCTGTTCGGCCGCGGTCGAGTCACGGGTGACTTGTGCCAGTCAATGAGCTACCGAGGGGAACAAAACTGCCCTCTGAAGTAGCCTACACGCTATGCGCCCAGTTAGGTTGGTAATGACTAAAGGAAAGTTGATCCATGTCTTAACGTATATGTTAACGTAGAATTAGAATTGGTAGGTAAACATACGTGAATACATGAACGCTTTCTTCTGCATTGTTTATTTTTAATGATATGTAAGTGCTGGAATGAGCACAGTTTTAAATAACTAACTCTATAAAGATTTACCGTTGTGTTTGACGCATGAGAGATGCGACGAGGCCTAAGGCAATGTTCAATTATACATATGACTGAAGGGTACACATTATGGATGCAAATAGATTTTAAGCAGGGTTTTCAAAAGTGCTCGATTTATCGTGAACAGCCTAATAACAATTCTCAATGAATTTACAAGAGTTCTGGACCAAATCTGTGGTGTTAAAGAAGAGAGTGTTAAGTCAAAAATATTAGTTTTTCAGGAGAGGCCAAAGAAAGTGCAAGATCAGGACTCTGACTGGTTATATTTATAATTATGTTGAATAATTTGTCTATACTAATGCTCCATTATTATATGTGTACACATGATATATCATTTAATTTATAGTATATAAATGCAATTTTATAAATTTTCTCTGAATTAACCCACTTTTACAAAATTGTAAGTAATAAATATTAGACTTAAATCATTATAATTTACAGATAGTTGTGTCAACAATCTGACATAATCACAAACACAATCATGACTTTAAACACCTATTATTTTTAATACGTTAGTGTTTTGTGTTGAGATACATCACTTAATTTAAAATTATTGTTAATAACTAGGATATTAATGACTTTATTGCTTCGTTTAATAAAACTGTTTTCCCCAGGCGTCTACACTACTGAAGACCAAAAACATTATTCACTTGTGGTTCGTGTGTCTTATAACTACTGCCATCACTTCGTGTGGCAATATGTATGTTCATAGCAAACTAGGTACATTCAATTCCATTACTGCTCCTGTCCTGTCTTCATCTGGGTGCAAATCACGCACAGAACTACTCTCTTGGAGATGATGGTAAAAGTTCCTACAGTCTGGATCAATCCGATGGATCATGCTCATCAAATCCTTCTTATCTCTGGATATTGGAACACATCCCTGATAGAGCCAATCGGCATCAAGCTTTGGACTTGAATGAACATGTTGTCTGTAGCTTAGTCGCTTAAGTCGTTCATCTTCATTAAAATAAGTCTTAACAATGCCAGGTTCTTTCGTGTACATGAGCCATTGAAGATCACGCCACTTAAATATTTCTCCATCTTCGTTTACTTTCCGGGGTTGTAGAAGTCATTCGAACAAAGCACCAAAATTTAAGAACTGTTCGTGAGTCAAAACTCGAACTTCAGTTGGAATTTTCTTTCCAGTGGAATGAACAAGAGCATACCAGTCATGAGAAAGATGTATTTCCATACCTGACGTTTTACGTTTGTAATCTATCATGGCCTGAATTAAATCACACTCCATGTGAATATGCCCGGCCACAAGGAATCTGTGATGAATTGCATCCATTGTGTTACTTCTGGACGTCACCGAAATAAACATAGCAGCAACGTAACTGTTTTTATTTTGCCCACTGCAAATGTCAGAGTAGAAAATAACTTATTTAATGTTTTCAGGTAGAGATTGCAGAAAGCCAAACAGGCATGTGGCAATATGGTTTGCTCCACGCCCCCCTTCACCTTCATACCAGATGAAACAAGGTGGTTTGTTGGTGTAGCAGTTATAAAGTGTGAGATTGTATGTAGTAGCTGACGTTTGTAGAATACAATGTTAGAAGACAGTAGAGGTGTTGGTAAAACTTCCTGCAAGTCAAATGTGTACACTCTTCTTTTATCAGAAGCTGTTTCCTTGTCAACTTTATTGGCACTGTATGTAGTATCTCTGTAGTATTGTGATGAGCCTGAGTTTCTGCTTTGACTAGAGGTACCTTTTCTTTTCTAGCAGTTTTCAATTTTATGTTCTACGTATCAAACACATTGCAAGTAGTAATTGATGAAAGCTTGAAAGAGAGGTCCATAGTGTGGATAATATTTGAATATGTTGATCTAGAAATAGGAGTTTCCACTGTACATTTGTGCATGTCGTACATGATTGTGAGATTCAATCAAGGTTGAAGGTACTTTTTGGATGTGTCCCTTCTATAATAATGTTATTCATATGCTGGATATGTACTTATGTGTTTCTTAACTTCCTGTACTACAACTTCCTGGATTTTGACTCACTTATCCCCCTTATGTCTGGACTTGTTGTACCAAGGATATATCTGTTCGCCTTACAAGCAGTAGTGTCAATAAATCTATTTGTTTCTGCAAAAATTTTCTTGAAGCAGCCTTTGGAAACTTCGTGTCATTTTCCTCTAACATTAATATAATACTTGTGAGTATCTGTTCTTTCTTTATTGCTTCCTTGTTTCCTTTTTCATGATGTTTTCTTTCCCTCGTAGCTTATTAAGCCCGATAAGAATGCTACTCTCTTGTTAAAGAACGCTAATGTCCAGTAGTCTGTAAACAGCTGGTCTTGTTCACTTGGCATCAATTTAAAGTTTTCTTTGTGTTTCTTTCTTCGCTAAATGGCTATGTTTGATGAGCTGGTACAGGTTTATCTATGCTATTTGAATATTCTAATCCGAAGTTTAGTTTTTTCTGTATTTCTCTTTTCCTGTTCCCTTTCTTCTCTTTTATTTTATCAATGTGGCCTACAGTTTCTGAAGTAATGTCCCTGCTATTTACATCTGCACATCATATGTCAGTATTTCCACTCAATTATTCCTTTTTTTTTTAGGCATATCTTCTACGCCACTATCGTCACTTTCATCTTCATCAGATTCTGGCACATAGTTCATGTCTGCATCACTATCTTCCAGGTCACTTAGTTTCATTATTTGTTTCTACAGTTGCTCTAGAACACATGTTTTCTGTACTACAGGCTGAATCACTTGCTTCTGCAGTAGTAATACAATTCTTTCGAGATGTGCTCGGAGCTGGATCACTTGTGTCTGCATTCGAACTAACACACACACCATATGCAATACAAAATTTCTTGATAGTATTATCCACAGTCTAGTAACATAAAGTTCTCCGCAATATTGCATGTTATTTATTTCCATAACTACAAATTATGGAAATGGCAAATTTCTCTATTATTTAATATGTGTAGTAATCATAAAGCATTCCCAATAATGTAGTAAATAAATATTCCACTAATCATCAATGCAAGAAATATTTATTTTTTATGATATGATAATACAGGACTACTATTGTTTGGCTACCCAAGCGTACAAAACCAAATACATGCTTGTGTTACATTTTTAACATCATGTTATATATGTTATTGTAGCCCATTAAGACCTGTAGGCCAGTACAGTAATTATCTTATTAAATATATTGGAACATAGCATTACGAAATATTGCATACCAGGTATACGTACTAGTTCCATTTCATATGGGATCCTCATTTGTTAACTGAGCCTTTGGATCTTTCAGAAAATTGTACTGTAGTTGTCTAGCATTATCTAATGGCCGTGTGACACTTTGTTAATATAGACTGTGTTTTTTGTAACACAAACTGGTATTTTATGTAGTTAAAGAATGTCTATTTTATGTTCAATCAACATGTTCTACATGTTGACAATAATTATGATTATTTTGGTATCTTTAATAGTAGATTCAAAAAATATGATGATCCACTAGCAGCCAAGACAATAATAATAAGATGCTCAATTACAGATAATGCCATGAATTTCCAGCAAAAGCATAACGCTGACTTTAGTTAATAACACTGAATGGGTGACTGGTTTAAACATAAACTAGATTACGATAGTGAAAGGAAATTTTATGTTGTTACGTGCAATAATATTATAAACTTACGTTTTGCACGTACCGTAATTACATGCAAAGATAACCCCAAAATTAGTAATAGTTATACTTTCGTACGTGATGTTGACCGGAGGTAATTATTTAATTATAGAAGGAACTCTTTAATGTATGTGTAAAACTTACCCATAACCTACATGCAGTATAAAACCAAAACATTACATATGAGAACCTACCACTCTCTCGGGACAACAACTATTTGTCGACAACAGCTTCAATTCCTTGTTGTAAGAACTAGGTGTGGTGCCTTCTGCTGAGTATATACATACAAAAAACATGAAATGTTGACCATTATTATAATACATCTGATTACGACATTATAATAGTAGTCATAACCTCTTACCTGTCAATGAGCCCTCAGAAGATTTATTTCAGCTTAACCGCACAATCTTCTCCTTTTTGTTATTGTAAATTTCGTTGTGTATATATTTTAAATCTCACAACGTTCATAAAATTATATTACTGCACGCAATAAAACTATCTGCTCGTTGTCACACAATCTTTATTATAAAAACTACAAGATCGACAGTTGTATAATGACTTTAGAACCGCCAACAATGCTTATAATTTTAACGCAAGTTTCAGGATTGTTGGACTCGGAGTTCCCCTTTGTGACTTGCAGCCTTAACAAATAACATAAACAGTATCAGATAATTTGTTAGGTTTCTCACTTGTGCCCAAGAGTCGGAAACATTTTAAATGTAAACTTATCTCGCTCTTCTCTATAAAAAGAATGAATTATAAATAAGGAAAAACGAGTTATGTTTTACTTAACTCGTATTTCCATAACCAAAGGTTATTAAATGTACTTAACTTGTTATTTCATTCCGCAACGATACCCTTTATAACTTTTTTACTGATATAACTCGGTTTTACTTGGTAGCAAACACCAATGCCTACCTATTCCTGGACATAATTCAAATTGACGATTTTTCGACTTAACCCTCTCTTCCGTAACACCATATAAATATTCCACATTGATGTGTTCTGCTTATACGCTGTTTCGTGGTTAACTGAGCACTGTTGAAATTAAACGTTGAGAAATGTCACTTCCCTTTCCTGCATATGTTTTAACTCGTACACTGACAGTTAGTTGGTAACGACGGAGGAAGAAGTTGTTCCATTTCTTAACGGTGAAAATTAATTGTTAGGTGATCGTTTGTGAATACTGAAATAAATTATTTAGACTTAAGTTTATTTTTAATTCATATGTTTATAAGAACTAGAAAATTTGTGAAATGTTTACGTTTCTGGTAATTTCACAGGTTGATTTAACCAACGAATGAATAAAAAGGTCAGGCCCACGACGGGAATTTTAATTTTACATATAGTGGAAGAATACACCATTTGCATACCATTAGATCTTAAGAAGGGCATTTAAACTTGTTTATTGTTAGCAGCCTATAAGTACTGACTGTCCGCTAAAACTCAGAGCAGGTAAACATAAGGGTCGGTCTATCAGGAGTTAATTACCAACGTTTCAGGCCAAGAAATGCGGAAGCTATATGGGTTACAATGTTGGGAGCATCTAGTGCACCATCGCCACTAAGAGAAAGGCTTTAAACTCGCGCGCATGTTCTCGTCGTGCTGCGTATATCTATGGGACTTTACACGTTGACCCTATCATTGTACTGGTGAAAAGTCTGTAACAAGTTTCAGTTGGTATTTCTGTACGGATGTAATGCATATATTTTGAGATTCAGATCTTTGAAAAAGAAAGCGTTTGAACCGTGTCTTTTATGCTTTGAAATGGCGTTTCTAGTATGCGTGTGTGTGTGTGTGTTTGACGTCTACAATGCACTAAATTGTTATCCACTAAAGTTTCTGCTATTTTCGTAGATCAGCGCAATATATGCAGGCTTAATAGTTCCGTAGGCAAGCGTGTATTTCAAATACGCTGCACCGCAGTTCGATAACCAGGTGGGCAGGCCCCTGAAGTAGGGTCTACTACTTGAATACCTCCTACACACGTTTTTATTTATTTTACTGGCTGACCCGAAAGACGTCGTTCTGTCAAAAGCTATTGGACTGCGGCAGTCCTATAAACTTATCTTTTCTGGTCAAGTTCTGGTGTCACCAGAACAGATAAGTTTGTGATACTATGTCACAAATGTGTAATTTAAATAAAAAAATTAATATAAACGTATTTCAGAGTGACCACTTTATTTATTGACTATCAAATAATTACCGTGATATCAACAATACATTTGCATAATGTTAATATATTTTTCTATGTATTTTTGATGTCATAATCATAAACAACAACTACTTACAATTTTCAGTTTTCTATTTCGTACACTGCAATACTTTAGTAATATTGTGTTAAATTATATTTTCATTGTAATGCTTTATGGTACACAATATTTTTTGTTTGATTACCTGGCGCGTAAACAAGCAAAGCTGATGATTTTCCAATACCGGAACAGGCGACATACAATTGGCCATGCGAGAAACATGGGTTTTCAATATTAATGCTGCAAACACTCAATGACTGCCCCTGGGATTTATTTATGGTCATAGCGAAAGCAAACCGCACTGGAAACTGCAGTCGTTTAAATTCAAATGGTATGTCAGTTGGAATCATTGGGACGCGAGGTATAAAAACGTCTTCTCCTTTATACTTTCCCTTTAGAATGGTTGCTTCGATCACGTTGTTCAGTAATTTTTTCACCGCTAGCCGTGTGCTGTTACAAAGACGCGGTTGGTTGATTTTTCGCAACATTATGATCACCGATCCGACCTTTAATTGAAGATTGTGAGGCGGCAATCCTGGCGAATCCAGCGAGTTCAAAAATTCGGGTGGATAGTCGACGACATCATCTTGGTTAGTAGCGGAATCAACTGATTTGTACGTCCTCAATTCACCGGCAATTTCATTTTGAATTTTGAAATTTAATTCATTTACATCCATGTTTTTGGCAGCCAATATAGCTCGTTCGCTCAACCAAATATGATCTCTGTAATTTTCAGCAACGTTTGGAAACACCTTTTGAATGAGTTCGGTTTTCGATTCAGTAAACTGACAAAAATTGCCAGGAAAGGTAATGCAGCCAGTTAAAACCTCTGAAGAGAATTTGCCATTACCTATGCCAATGAGTTGTTTTGAAAATATTTCTCCAGATCGAACATTTTGCAACCCGACACGCATATTCTTGCTTAAATTTAATATCTTGACATGTTTCCACAAAACGGAGGCCTTTAAACATGCATTAAGTTCATCAGCTGGTGTTGACAGTGGAATCACTGACAATGTTTGACGAAAATCTCCTGCTAACAAAATCATCGCACCACCAAATCGGTTTTGATTGTTCCGCAGATCTTGCATGGTTCGGTCTAATGCCTCCAAAGACTGTTTATGTGCCATCGTGTATTCATCCCGCACTATCAATTTACATTGCTGCAAAACCTTTGCCACTGCAGAGTTCTTCGAAAGGTTGCAGATCGGAGTTTCGTTACTTTGCATATTCAACGGCAATTTTAGCGCTGAATGGGCTGTTCGACCGCCTTCCAACAATGTAGCTGCAATGCCTGATGAAGCAAGTGCGAGTGCAATTTCATTGTGTGAGCGAATTGTTACTAAAATTAATTAAATCAAAAAAGTTTTTCCTTTACCACCAGGAGCGTCCAAGAAGTAAATCGCTCCAGTTCCATCATTTACAACTTTCAAAAGAGTATCAAATACATACTTTTGTTGTTGGCTCAACAGCGGAAGATTTATTCGAACTGATCCTCTTAAAGCATCGAGATCGTACATATTTTCGCGTTGCAACTCTTGATTAAAAGCGTCGTGCATCGGGCGATTGGGCGCGGCCATGCCTAATTGAGATTCTTTTTTAAATTGTATGACAGTTTCTAGTAAACAAGTCTTCCAGATTAAATTATGTTTTAATTAAAAAATGTCGATTAAATAAATGTATATATTAGGAAACTAATTAGTTAGCCTAAGTTGACTGCCTTGCCGCATACACTGCAATTATTTTGTACTTTTACAAAAAAAAATTGTGAAACTAGTTGCCAAGAACTTCTACACAAAAAAATAAAAATAAATAAATAAATTGTTGATCACTTTGCAAGAAATTGCTTTAAAAGTGAACAGAATATTCAGTATTTGTACAAAAAGTACTATAACTAAATGACGGATATTTGGTAGAATTGTAACATGTGAAGTAATTTTCTATCTATTTTCCGGAAAATTGGAAGCTTCTGTTAGAACATAAAAAGAAAAGCTCTGCTTGAAAATACACAGTAATAGATAATTGTTGCTTACCACTATAAACATTTTGTACATATTTTGTACGATGTACTTTATGTTTTTCACTATTATTCTTTTTAATATTGTATTAAATATGCCTTTTCAGCCAAATTACATGTAATATATATTTGACAATAACTGCGGTCGTATTATAAACATCCTGTAAAGTGAATTAGTAGGGTTTGGTATGTTTAAGGATAAGGGAATTTTTTTCCTCTCAAAAGTTACATTCTTCCTACAAAATCGACCAAAAGACACTAAAAATTTCCCTTTTTTCCCCTCAAAAAAAGTTAAGACACCTCCAAAAATGGTAGAAACCCCCCTCCTGCAGAAAAATTCCCTGAAATCCAATTTTTGCCAATTTAATTAATTTGGGAGGCTTCCTTAGGACCTACAGAGCAGTGGCGGCCATATTGGTCTTATAGACATACCCTATGCCAAATCGATACAAAGTAAAGAGGATAGGACTCAGACTTAAGCATTAGCCATCTTGCATCCATATTGTATGTAGATGAAATTAGACGTATATCTTTGACCTTTGACCTACAAAATGCAAAAATCCCAAAACTCCGCAAAAAAAATCCAAAAAATCCCAAAATATTGCAAAAATCACAAAAAAAAATTAAAATTATGTTATAAAACTTATAAATAATAATTAAAAATCTTTTAAAAACTTATAAATTATTTTTTAAACTTACATTTCCCAGGACCACCATTAGTCACATTCATTCCATCCCCAGCAGGCGATTACTCCCTCGCACCCTCAACCACTCACCTATACTCATTCCGCCATCTTGGTATTATTTTCGTTCGTCATTTGTTTATACATTACTAGAGACCGCCTTCTTGGTAGGCGACCACCATCTTGGAAGGTGACCACCATCTTCGTACACATCACTTGTCAGCAATCATGGAAGCACTAGTAATTGAACTTTAACCTTTGACCCATGACCTCTGACCCCCAACCAAGACCCCATGACATTAAAAACAAAAACTCGAGAAAAATACATAGAAGTCAACAAGCATAATACATTAAAGACTACCACCGACATATTAGATGCAGGCAACCTCAATCTTGACCCCATGAACTTGAATGAACTTGAAAAAAAAACTCGAGAAAAAATACATAAAAGCCAGCAAGTATAATACATTAAAGATTTCCACCGCCATATTAGATGCAGATTATCTCGGCCTTGACCCCATGACATTGAATGACCTTGAAAAGAAACTCGAGAGAAATACATAAAAATCAGCAAGCATCTCAGCAAACACGAAAAATGCGGGCCAGAATCGGACCGGTTAAAGCTAGCGGACAAACTCCGGCCAGCCGATACCGGCCTACTGTCTTATGCCGGAAGCGGCCCGATGGAAATATGGACCGGTGGCTAACTGTTGGCCGACAGTGTCGGGCCTGTGACGGCTGGAGATCGCTATGATGCCGGGCCTGCGACGGCTGGGTGTCGCTACGATGCCGAGCCTGCGACGGTTGGATGTCTTTACGATGCTGGGCCTGCGAAGGCTGGTTGTCGACGATGCCGGGCCTGCGAAGCTGGATTTAGTTACAATGCTGGGCCTGCGACTGCTGGATGTCGCTACGATGCCGGGCCTGGGACGGCTGGGTGTCATTATGATGCCGGGCCTAAGATGGCTGGATGTCGCAACGTTGCCGGGCCTGCGACGGCTGGGTGTTGCTACGATGCTTGGCCTGCGACGGCTGCGACGGCTGGATGTCCTTACAATGCCGGGCCTGCAACGGCTGGATGTCGCTGAGATACCGGGCCTGGAACGGCTGGGTGTCGTTATAATGCCGGGCCTGAGACGGCTGGATGTCGTGACGATGCTGGGTCTGTGACAGCTGGATATCGTTACGATGCCAGGCCTGCAGTGGCATGATGTCCAAAAATAAGCAGTATAATCATGAAAAAACGTTATCTTTTGGATTAAAAATATTATTTATTGTTATTTTCTTTTTACATATATTAATGACATTTACTTCTCAACACATTGTATGATATGACAATTTTTGCTTACCGAGTGCGGGATGCGAACCGAAGACCCTGAGTTGATAATGAAGCATGCTAACCTATTCACCACGAAGTGGGTTGCTGATAATCTCCAGAAAATTAAATAATATAATGACACAAATTATTATAAATGAATGTATAAATTCCATACCAATATAACAAATAATTTTTAAACACTGATTATTTAAAAACTATTTCTTCAGAGGCTTCCAAACCAAGTAGTTTTTGTTAGTTTTAAATAGTGTTGCATAAATGAAAAAATTTAAAAGTAAACAAATGCCATTTGCTCCCACAAGACACATATATAATCATGAAAAGAACATGCTAATCGTTAACACACGGTCTCAAAAAATACATCATGCAATTAACAGCAAGCTAACATATTGCCTATTCAAAACACTTTCCAAAAGTTTTTCGGCAAAAAGACATTAAATTATTATTGCGATAAAGAGTCTTGTCTTGAAAACTTTACCGGGCCGTAATAAATAAGACAATGTCCAGCTTACCAAAAAGACAAAGATGCTGTATGGGAATCGGTCCAGAAACTTTTTTTAACGCTTGCAACATATTTGCTCTGCGATATCATGCCGAAATATTTTCCGTGATATCCATATGTCGTCCTAAAAATACGTTGGGCCATTGTCTTTCTTCTAACGGCAAACGTTCTCTCTAAAAAAAAACATCACTCCGTTAACAGTTAGATAACATCTTGCCTATTTAAACACTTTCCAAAAGTTTGTCGGCAAAATGACATTATATTTATGACTTTATTGTGATAAAGAGTCTTGCCTCAAAAACGTTACCGGGCCGGAATAAATACGATAATGGTTAACTTACCGAAAAGACAAAGATGCTGAATGCGAATTTTTGCCCAGGAAAAATGTATAAGTTACTTGCAAAATGTTTGCTCTGCGCTATCATGCCGACATATCTTCGTTGATATCCATCTGAGATCCAAAAAAATACAGTGGGCCATTGTCTTTTTTCTAACAACAAATATTCTGTCTCAAAGAAGACATCACGACGTTGTCAGATGGCTATCTTCTTGCATTAAAACGACAGTTGCCCACAGTACAGGTATCGGGCCGACAATTTGCCGACACTTTGCCGACACTTTGCCGACACTTTGTCGACACTTTGTCGACACTTTGTCGACACTTTGAAGACAGGTTGTGTTTTCTGGGATAATACATTACAGACCACCACCACCATATTAGATGCAGACTACCTCGTCCTTCACCCTGTGATCTTGAATGACCTTGAAAACAAAAACCAGGGGGAATAAATTATAAAAAATCAAGGAACATATATTATTAGACCTCCTTTCCCCTGCTGACCACTCCACCACCCCCACTCACCTTCCCACTTCTCCCTGTCAGCTGGCCAACACATCTTTCCACACTGCTCTTGGTCATCAGCCCTGACTCATCCTTTTCCTTCCTCGCTCCACATCTGTTGCATCCAACCTATTTGTAATGTATTACAATATTAACCAACACTCTTAATTTTTTGTACACTTCATTTCAGCATGTACCCTGTTATCACAACATTTATTATGCACATAAAATGATATACAATTGCAGAAAATATATAAGTAATAACATTATAATTTGACACATAATTTGATATTTCTTACTGTGCTCCCTCGCAGTATCAGATTGTAGTGACAGAACTGAAAACTGTGACGCATGTGCGGCCTTGACCAAGATGTAAACAAATGCAGTCAGTCCTTAGTACCCAAACCAAAATAAAGATAAGGAAAACACGACAAATACACCTGGAATGTGGTTTCAAACTATAAACAAACTCCAGAACTGAAAAATTAATAATAAAACGCAAAGAAATGGTGAAGAGATCAGAAAGCGTTATAAACAATTAATTACTGATGCTGGGTGGTCGCACATGTCACAAAATAAAATAATAATTACGACAGGTTAATAACACTGTTATATACTTCAAAAATATAGATATGCAGTAATTAAAAGCCCAGAGGGTATATGCCTCTATACCAAATGAAAAGACTTGGATTTGTGGTGTGCTTAAATAATATATTTTTAAAATTTATTTTTTTCTTTTGTGATCAGTATTTAAATATATATATATATATATATATATATATATATATATATATATATATATATATATATATATATATATACACACATAAACAACGAAACAAATTAGCGCCCTGGCGTGCATCAATAATTCAACAAGTATTAAGATGAGTATTTGATAAATTACTTTTAAATATTTGCATCAAAAATAAGATATAACATAGCGTTTATATATAACGCCATGTAACTTAATTATAAGAGCATAATAGATTTGAGATTGTTGAATATAAGTTAGAAGAACTTAACCGTATCAAGAATGTTAAAATTCAATAATTTAGATATGTAAAAGAATGAATGGCCACCATATAAGCTATTCAAAGGGAATCCCCGCACATTACGTTATAAAATTTATATATAAAAACATGTATAATTGAAATATTAATGTGAATTAAAATACATTAATGTGCATAATAAAATCACGAACAAGGTAAAAAAAAATTAAATTACATATTACATAAAGTAAACATTATCATCAATATTATTAACGAAATTAAATCATTCAGATAAAATGGTAATTACACAGTATGTATATTAATTGTGTGTGAAATAGATATATTGATTAATTCAAATGGTTAGTCGAATTAGCAGTCCAAAGTTATTGAATCAACATCGCTTGAGTGATGTAGAAAGGGAAATTTTAAGTATCCAAGAAAGGTAGTGTATACTTGATCATGAAGAAACTTGAATAAGAGACGAAACGCACGAGCCAAGAAGGAAACCTCGTGGACGTCAAGCTGGAAAAAAGTTGAAACCCGGGGAACCAGGGGGAACCCTCACTAGAACAAGGGATTGAAAATTGTGACTAAAAATTAGGTGCACGAGTTAAAGAGAAAAAAACCTGTTGAACAAGTACTTACCAAGAAGTGTAGAAAATAAATCCGCTCACATGGTGGAGCCGACCGACAAATCCACAATACGTTGAAATAATTTTAAAAAATTAAATTCTTGCAGCACCACAAAAAAAAAAAAAACACTACATCCTGGGACTCTACGCTACGTGGTGGTGGTGGTTAAAAATAACCAAGGGACTCAAGATCCTTCAAACACCATCCAGGCCAGCACACGCGAAGACATGTTGCCAATGACCCAGGGTCACAAAGTGAGGAGACGGTGGGGAGAAAGTTAGTTGGTGACCAGAAACAGCGGCGCATCGAAATCGAAACAGCCTGACCAGATGGTTCTGACGTCGCCGCTGGATGCTGCAGAGGACCCGCGAGAGCTCAAGTACGCGTTGTGGAACAGGCGAACTTTCACGTAATCGAAAGACAATTTTTATGCGAAGTCGTGCACTGAATGCGTGATCACCCGAGAGGACTTTGCGAACACAGCTACGCCAGAACATGAAGTGTGAAAGGGAGTAGCGACGGCTGTCGCGACAAAAGAATTTGCGAACGGTGCGGCTTACATCCGGTCAGACGGGGAACGAGCCGCTTTAGCGAGCTTTAAGATGGAGTTTTTCCAGAGCACTAAATCAAAGTAAATTGAATTGAAACTTTCACAGAGAAAATACAACTGAGGGAAAACAGCAATCAACACATAACCAGTCTGGCCTATATATAATAAATGACTTGTACTGCCAAGGAAACCCAATATAGAAATATATTTCAACATGAAAACAGGAATAAATGTCTGACCACTAGACCACAATTAAATTTAAATAAATCTCAAATGCTTCAAACTGAAAATAAGGTTATTATTTACTCGACCAAATTATTTTTTAATATCAATGACATGACTCGGATCATTCCAAAATAAGAATCAAGTAATTAATTACCACAATAATTAAAATAAACAAATCGCAAGACAATTACTTATTAAAATCCTCGCAATCGTGCCAATGACTGAGAAGAGTAAAAATATACTCGAAACCGATAAAAATGAAGTTATTTATCAAGGATCTATGTAATTATAAATTTCGCCATCTCAATAACTGCTCAAGATATAAAAAATTTAAGTTTGCAAAATAACTTAAAATTAGCTCATCTCAGTGACAACCTACAAAACTCAATGGTTACTTATATAAAAAATATATTGAAAAATTCTTAGTGATGCATTAAAAAAACTATTGTACCACATTAAAAAAAATGGAGTGTCGCATAGGAAATTTAGGAGTCGTGCCAATACAGCACAACACTCCACCCATGAAAGCAGGAAATTAAGAAGTCGTGCCAATACAGCACAACACTCCACCCATGAAAGCCCTACCACAGTCCCCACAGACCACAAGTGAAAACTAAAACATCAACAAAACAAAATTCGACTGGCAGGAATCTAAATAAAATCACATTTGCAAAAAGTTAGATAAATGTCAAATGATAAACTTCAATCAAGACTAAAAGTGGTTTTCCAAAATGGCATTCAATAAGAAAGGAGAAATTACAACTGACGAATAATATCTCAAACATATTAAAGTGGCTTGCACAATTCACACCCAGAAACGACAGTTCAATAATGGAGGTACAAGTACCCAGCACCACCAGTATAATACCTAAAACGAGTCAACAGGAAACCTAGGACAAGACTCAACAATAAACAATTAAACGGGGTGTCTAGAAAATTCCCACGACCCCAAACAAGGGAAAGTCCAAGTGCAAAAGTAACAAATAAAAGTGTCGGGTCTCCGACCAAATTCACGACTCCAAAACAAAGGGCACAAGCCTAAAGGGCCAAAACTCACACTGGTGCAGGCACAAAACCAAGCAAAAGTCCTGATTGCCACTAGCTAGGCTAGAAACTAGTGTGAGTCCTGAACTGCCGATGGGTGATCAGTCCACCAACAACCGAGAAAAACAGCACTAAGCAAGTTCGATACTGAAACTGACACAAGCCTAAAGGACCAAAACTCACACTGGTGCAGGCACAAAACCAAGCAAACGTCCTGATTGCCACTAGCTAGGCTAGAAACTAGTGTGAGTCCTGAACTGCCGATGGGTGATCAGTTCACCAACAACCGAGAAAAACAGCACTAAGCAAGTTCGATACTGAAACTGACACAAAACCACCAAAAAAATTTCATTGGCAACCTACACAACCGTAAACTAAACAAAAACTACAAAAGGAGGTCAGGTTGCCTCCCAGAACTCCGATGAAACCTCATGGAACAGCACAGTCCCATACCAGTGCTACAACACAAAGCTCACCAAAAGAAAACCAAAAATTTAGAAATTGCTCAGGACCAAGTACAAGGACAATGCAAAAAACGTGCTTGCTACAAAGCGAAGCACGAGCAACAAAGTGCCGAAGCAAAACCCGAACCTAATCCACAACAAAAAAATCCAAGTATCAACGCAAGATAACTTTAACTGCAAAACTTATCAAAAAAACAAAGGGATACCAGTAAATCAAAGAGATTAACAATATATTTTATATTTATCAAATCAGATTTCCAACCAAGAGGTTAGGTAAAGTTACAAAGAAAAAATTATACTAGGCCTAACACAGTAAGAACGTCCTATGCCGTCCCACTAAGTTATCCTCAACGAAAAATAAGACAAAACCAGAGAAAAATTTAAGTGTACCCAGGAACGACAAAGTCCAATATTGTCCAGTCTCAGGGACAAGGTAACGCAAAAACGTGCTAACCGCAAATGTTGACAACGAGCACAAAGGCCAAAACGAAACCAAACCAAAACCAGAACAAAAGTCCAAATATCACAAAACAAGTTACACGAGGGAAATAAAAAAAAAAAAATATTTGTCAAGAAAAATTTACGAATGGGCAAATAACATTTTAAACAAGAGGTGAAATTAAGTCAGGAAGATACAATCAACGAGGAACACCACACCGATGCGTCCCATACCGCACCACTGTGATATCTTTGCTGAACAACAGAGAGAGAAAAAAACCAAAGCTCACTGAAAGGACTAAATTTCAGTAGTGTCTAGGCTCAGGGACAAAAGGACCACTACAATGTGCTTGCTACCAAAGCAAAGTCCGAGCACTAATGCAGGAGTGAGACCAAAGCCCCTCAACCCAAAAGACAAATCTTAAATTAGCCTGAGAAAATACAAAAAAAACAAAAAGTAAACAGACATAACAAATTCAGTTACCCGGCATGCAGTTACCCAAGGCCTGCACGACCGAAGCTACGCCAATTTAACCTAACGCGAGACCTAACAAAGCTACCGCATACAGGACTTTAAACCGACAGACAGTTAAAATATAAGAAATAAGTAATGGTGACTACCTTAATTTTGTAGAGAAATAACCTGATAGCAGCTCACTCAGCAGGACGGCAGCAGCGTGGAACGCAAACCCCCGGAAATCCCCACTGCAGAGCAGCCAACTCAGTAGACTCCACACCAGGCTGCATTAACGAGTGAACAACCATCAAAACTAAAACTAAATAAAAAACAAACAGTACCACCGCAATGGAAAAGAAAACTGGAAATAAAATAAATAAATAAACATTCATTTAAATTAGGGCAGTAGGATGACGCTATAACAAAAGAGTCAGATTAGACCTATAGATAACAACACAAACAAATGAAAAACATTGTGGTAACACTATAAAAATGTAATTTATTAATTATTCTCAATTAATATGAGATAAATTAATTACATAAAAATAAATTATGGTTCTCATTAAAAAAAACTTTAATTTGTGCATGGAGTTCTGCTATCTCCCAAAGAGTGACAGTTAGTTGGCGAACTTTTAGACACTACTATTTACAAACAACTAAGTGTCAATTCTGAGAGTCAGTTAACTCTCAATAACAAAGCTACAAAATCAAAAAATTACCTCAGGTAATTATTTCGTACAAAAGCGAGTGTACCACAGTATCGATATAAACAAAAGGAAATTGGAAGTAATGCAAAATAAATTACAGATCTAAAATAGGATTATGAAGAAACTACTAAAATAATAAACCTCTTGAATGTACTTAACGAGGGGATAATACCCTTAAACTAAATCACCACACGAAATGATTCAATGCCCTTACACTGATTCCACAAATAAACACGAACCAAAACAAAATACAAAAGCAACTCGCGACCAAAATGGATTTCTACAATGAGACAAATTAGAGCCAAAATTCACAAAAACTTAAAATAACATGGGCAGGCAGTGTGGCACATCTATTATTCAACATCAGACAAACAACAGTTACGTTATTGAATAAAACTATCGCTTTTCTAACACTTTTAAATTACAGCGATGCAAAAGTAAACAAAGCCGGACCTAGCCATAGAGCTTTAAAACATGGTCGGGTTGGCACTACTGCAACACTGGAAAATCACAATCGTGGCCATGTTGTGACACTCGTCATGAACTACATACACCATAATAACGCCGCGAAAGTTACGTGATTATAAACACGTGATTAGCAAACCAAAATTAAAGATTACTTTATAAATAAAACTCAACACACTCTTACGTAAACAACACACTGTCAGAATCGTGTAATATGAATTCCATTAACGATTTCAACAGTACAAAAACGAAATTTACAGTAACTATTTTTGTAAACAAAACATTTAACTGGTAAAAATCAACATTAAAATTAGGCACATACCTGTTTCAAAGAACAAAACCTCGAATGGATTAAAGGCATATATATATATATATATATATATATATATATATATATATATATATATATATATATATATATATATATATCGCTTCAGAGCGACACAGATTATAAAGAACATTTAGGCCTAGTAAAAAAAAAGTAAATTTTGACGAAAGGCAAGAGGAGGATAAGCACTGTCACTGAGTTCACTATTAAATACGTCATCCAATCTTAAAATTAAAGTAAGGTTGAAGACTTTACAAGGGAGACTTCAGAACATCCATTTACAAGCAACAGGCCTGCCGTCAACACATTACTCCAAGGTCTAAACGCCAGGAAAACTAGCTCATTAACTGTAACGGACACAGAAGACAGTCGCTTCAAAGACACAATACTGTGACTAGCAAAATTATCAAGGTAAAAACACGTAAATTTAACCTAAGCTATATATTATGAAAATAATTTCACAGACAAATAATTGGTAGTAAAATAATGAGCCATTACTGCACACACAAAATTATACTTGGTAATTATAATAAAAACGTACTCATATGTAAAAGGATTTGTCAAGATACTTTAGATGTGCTTGAATACAGAGCAGTACGACAAATCATATTACAGAACATAACCAAGCTCTGCTACCACTTTTGTGACGCATGTGCGGCCTTGGCCAAAATGTAAACAAACCACTTCGCCAAAACACAAATGCAGTGGGGTCTTAGTACCCAAAATAAAAATATGGAAACCAACACAAATACACCTGGAATGTGGTTTCAAACCATAAACAAACTCAAGAACTGAACAGTTATTAATAAAACACAAAGAAGTGGTGAAAAGATCAGAAAGAGTTATAAACAATTAATTACTGATTCTGGGTGGTCGCACATGTCACAAAATAAAATAATTATAACAGGTTAATATCATCGTTATAGACTTAAAAATTAATCCTAACATAGATATGTAGTAATTAAAGGCCCAGAGGGAATATACCTGTATACGAAATAAAAAGACTTGGATTTGTGGTGTGCCTAAATAACTAATATATTTTTTAATTAATTTTTTCTTTTGTGATAAATATAAAATATATAAACAACGAAACAATTTAGCACCCTGGTGTGCAAAGATAAATCCACAAGTAGTAAGACGAGTATTTGATAATGTACATTTAGTAATTTGTATAAAAATTAAGGTATAATATAGCATTTATATAAAACGTCATGTAACTTAATTCACATAGATTTGAGCTTCTTGGATATAAGTTAGAAAAACTTAACCGTATCATGAGAATGTTAAATTCGATAATATAGATACATAAAAGAAAGCATGGCCAGCATATAACATATTTAAAAGGGATTTCCCGCACATTACGTTATAAAATTATTATTAATATGCATTTGAATTAAATTACATTAATGTGGGTAACAAAACCATGAACAAAGTAAAACAAATACAGTTACACATTGATTTAAGTGGTGGTGATGATGGTGGTGGTGTTGGTGGTGGTGGAGGAGGAGGAGTAGGAGGATGTGGTTTGGCGGTGATGGTTTGGCGGTGGTGGATGGGCGGTGGTGTATGTGCGGTGTTGGAGAAGTTGGCAGTCGACAAATTGGAATATTTCAGACTCTTTGGGTTGGTGTATGTGTGTGGATTGTGTTTGTGTTTGAGTGTGTAGGTGTGTTTGTGTTTGTAGTTGAGTTTGGGTGTGTAGGTGTGTTCAGGTTTGTATGAGTGTATGGGCGAGTTTGAGTGTATATGTGTGTTTGGGCGTGTAAATGTGTTTGGGTGTGTGTAGGTGTGCTTGGCTCTGTGTGTGTGTGTGTGAGTATGGGGGTATGTCTTGTGAGGAACTGATTCATGCATGTAATTTCTCAATGCTTGCACGTGATTGGCCATCTGCAATCACGTGACAACTTGGTGATTAGCTGGTCGGTGATTGGCTGGTTGGAGTTCGCAATGCGATTGGTTCAATGCAAATATGATGTCATGGGTCCTGCATACTAGTATATAAGCAGTAGAGAGGTAAGGTGAGAGTCATAGTTTGACAGCAGCTCCCGTGAAAGTTGGATCGCCTTGGCTACCTTGTGCATTTTCAAATCAAATCTTATTCTGCATCTGCGAGGTCTTTGGGTACTTTAGTGCTAATGGTAGCTACGGCAGTGCAATTGATTTCTTCGGGGGTGGTACCAGCAGTGCCATCGACTTCTTCAGGCATGACGCCGACTGTGCCATCGACCTCTTCGGGTGAGCCACATATAGCAGCACCATCGACGACTTCGTCAAGGCTTCGTTTCTGTAACTGTGACAAGATATTTGCCTACAGTCATGGTGCGAGAAAGCATGGAAGAACTACTTGTGTGAAGGGTCCTTCCTGTGTTATGCAACAGTGTATTTAGTACATATGTATGTTCGAACGAGGTGATGAGCTGAAGAGTCATATCTATAACTGTAAAGGTAGAGTTCCTGTAGCTAAGAAACGTCCTGTACTAGATATTGGTAATACCACAAGGAATGAATTTTACCTTAAAAAATTCAGCATTCAAGGGTATTTGAAAATAAGACATATGTACATACCTGGGCCACGTTAAGCAAAGGATAATCAATCAATTAACTGTGGTAGTCGAAGATCCCATAAAGTATAATGTTTAGCTGCAGTGTACCTATGAAAAGCCTCATCCTCTTGATGATGAAGTTAGCCAGCGGGCATTCAAGACAGCCAATTAAGCATTGTACAATGTTGATAGCATTACCGGGTCTATAGAGACCTAGAAACAAGAATTTTGTCGTGAAGAACATGTATATATGGAAAAGGGTTCTGGTTGGACGTTTAGTCATGTAGATTTTCTTGAGCTGCATATAAGCAGATTATATTCACTATATGAAAAGTGGGCTTATTGTTGGAAATACAGTACATGAATATGAAAACTTTAGAGCTACTGTTTTTTATATCTGTAGTCTGATGTACATAAACAATATGTGTATTTAATGAACAAACGAAAGTATTTTATTTTTCACTAGTGTCGATGTACTTTCTCCTAGCTTGTTTTCTTTCCGTGATATCAGAAACATGATAGTCTTGGTATTCAGATCTGTCACTAAAAGCCGATACTGCAAGGGAGCACAATAATGAAAACAAATTATGTGTCAAATTATAATATTATTACTCAAATATTTGCTGCAATGGTCTATCACTGTATGTGCATAATCAATGACATGGCAACAGGCTGTATGTTGTAATGAAGTGTACAAAAAATGATAGTGTATGTTAATATTGTAATACATTCCAAGCAGGTTGAATGCAGCAAATTTGGAGCGAGGAGGGAAAAGGTTGAGGCAGGCCTGGTGAGGAAGACCAGTGTGGAAATAGGTGTTGGCCAGCAGGCAGGGAGAAGTGGGGAGGTGTGTGAGGGTGATGGAGTGGTCAGCAAGGGAAGGGGGTCTAATATTATATGTTCCTTCTTTTTTTATAATTTTTTCTCCCGAGTTTTTATTTACAAGGTCATTCAAGGTCATGGGGTCAAGGTCTAGATAGTCTGAATCTAATATGGCGGTGGTAGTCTGTAATGTATTATGCTTGCTGACTTTTATGTATTTCTTCTCGAATTTTTGTTTTAGGTCATTCTAAGTTATGGGGTCAAGGTTTTAGTTAGTCTGCATCTTATATGTCGGTGGTAGACTGCAATGTCTTATGCTTGTTGACTTTTATGTATTTTTCTCGAGTTTTGCTTTTCGAGGTCATAGGGTCAAGGTTAGTGGTCAGGGGTCATGTGTCGCAGGATAAAGTTCAATTACTAGTGGGTATTGGCTTCCAAGATGGCAGACAAGTGATTTATTCCAAGATGGTGGTTACCTATGAAGATGGCGGTCGCCTACCAAGATAGTGGTCTCCAGTAATGTATAAACAAATGATGAACGAAAAAAAAATCAAGAGGGCGGAATGAGTATTGGTGAGGGGAGTGGGTGCGAGGGAGTTAGTCGTCTGCTGGGGATGGAAGAATGTGACTATTGGTGGTGCAGGGAAATGTAAGTTTAAAAAAATTATGTATAAGTTTTTAAAATAGTTTAAAAATTCTTGAAAATGATTTTCCATAATTTAATTTTAATAATATATATTTTTGGGTTTTTTGCAATATTTTGGGATTTTTAAAAAAGAAATTACGAGGGAAAAAAGGGGGGGAAATGGCGGACCAGGGACGTAACAACATGGTAGCCGGCCGAATCCGAATCCGATGCCCGATTTCCTTATTCCCGAACACAACTAATTTTATACTTATTCGTTCCAACACTTATTTATATGAAAAATAGCTTCTATAATGTATTACGGCGGATGTTTACTGCACCTTTTGTTGTAAAAATCACATCTAAAGTGGAGCCTAAGAAGCGTTGCAAAGCTATTGTTAAACTAAATGGCTACACTAAACTTCGTAGCCTTTTGTAGAGATATGAAATAACTTCAGAAAATGTGTGTGAAATAAGAAACCAATATATTTGTGATTCTACTCGAAACTGGTTATAATTAATACCCCTATCGCTACTTTAAAGACAATGAGAAAATAAAACCGGCACAGACGGCACGATATTTCAACGCAGAACTATTTCGATCATGAAATACATAAGGAAGTTATTTGAAGTAAATCTACACAGCAATGTCGCTAAAATCAGCACAGTTGCCTCGCGTCAGCTGATCGAGATCTTGGCTACACAACTTAACACATTACGAAACAGCCAAAGAACTTGCTAAGTCACTCGATGAAATATAATGTATAGAAATCTGTGTAAGTGAAGGTTTTTTCTAAGAATGATATGTACACTCTAATTTCTAATCAGTGGGAATCCATTGGCTCGTAGTGGAATTAAACTACTCTTATCAGTGTAAATGGCTCCACTTAGAATCTGTGGAAAGCTACTGATTGATTCAGTGAAACAATTTCACTGATTGAATAAGTGACGGCCGACTGCAGTGGCTAATTAAATATTGCTTTTATTGAATGTTGTCAAATAAATACGTGAAATAAACGTATTTACGATAGTCTACTATTTATATTGTGCAATTTACCGTAATTTAAAAAAGTAAAAAACCTGCGGGATTGAACTCGCGCACCTTTCGACCTTAGGCCGTTGCCTTCACATCTCAACCACCACGGCAAATGGATGTTATTAAAGGAAAATGTATGTGTTATGGTTCCGCTGCTAAATCGTGAAGTTTGAAGTTGTATGCTGATATTTTTCGTGTTTGGTTTGATTGGTACCGTTCGGATTGTTAAAACGAATAGTATATATGAGTGCACTCTCTTTACCACGTTAAATGCATTTTAAACCTTCAAACATAGTGCTGTGATGATTACATGCAATCGAAATGAAAGACGTAAAAACGGAATGAAAGGCTGTGTGTCTATAACACCTCGTAAAATGGTGTTTTGAAAGACGAAACACATTTCAGAAAGTATTTTGTATTACTTTTATTCGTTTATTCATTGTTGTTACACGTTATTTAACGGCCATTTTTAAATGGCTTTTGACGGACATTTTTAAAGACAGTTTCACTGATACATCTGTCAAAAATATTTGCAGACGGAGAGGATGTAGCTGAGATGTTTCACTGGTCCATTCGTCAAAAATAAATCACTTAGTAAAAAGTGAAACAAATGACTGACGAATCAGTGGAAAATGTCACTGAATCAATCAGTGAAGGAAATATTCCATTTTTTCACTTGTTCATCAGTTAAATTCCCTGAAGAGACTGTTGTATCAGTCAGATTCGTTTGACTGATTGAAACAGTGAAATTATCAATGATTCAGATTAAGAGTGTATTATATATATGTGATGTAACCTTTATAAATATTATATATACCTTCACTCACAAACTGAGTGAATAAAATAAAATATTAGCGATTAATTTTTATGTATATATATATTAATGCTTATATTAATATATTAATGTCAATATTTAACTTACATAAAGTGATCCCGTCTCCTTTTTCATGTTTGTGTTGAAAATAATTGTAGGACCCATCCTGACGTTTCTCAAACATACTGCAGCTACTGATGCAGCCATCACACAGATGTAAGTAGGTAATCGTGAGAAAAATTGAAGTCTTCAATAAAATAGCAATTCCGCTTAGCTGTACATAATGTGTCATATGGAAATGATTTCGAATTTTTTTCATTTGGTCGTTTTTGAAAGCTTCCTTTAATCACCGCATTTAGGAGATTCGAAAACTAAGGAATCAATTGAGAGAACTAAACTAAGCATCAGGTTATATTTAAGTTTATTAGGATTATTCTAATTTGTGTCAAACAGTACAAGAGTCAATTCAATTTTGTGTTTATTCTATTTTAAATCAACGATGCAATGGATAATATATCATATAAACTAACTGCACTGTCTATATAAACACGCAATTTTTCACACGAAGGAAAAAAAAACTAAATTTAATAACAACTGTAGCGTTTATGCCCACCATAATGCAAACTTTACAATCAAACAATTCTATGGCGTATCTTTGGAAAGTGACATAATGTCGTCTGGATTCCAAACGATATGCACAGTCGTACGCGGTGCAGGAAGCGATCACGCTACTCAAGACGCAAGGAAATAGTGTCTGTGTTTGCTAGAGATGCGCTCTCCTCCTCTCCGTTAACATCCCCTATTCGCCACCGGACGGCTTCGCCCCCACCCTGCCCATGTCCACACCATTGGTTATGGTCCTCGGAGAAGGAAGATGAGGAGGAGGATGAGAAGGAGGAAGAAGTGATCAAGTGTTTCATCAGTGGCAGTCGTAACTTTTTCTCTGTAGAGCCCATTAACGAGCAATGGAATCTTCACGCAGCTCAGCATAACTGTTCTCCTACCCGTTAGGTTAGGAAGAAATCACCAAACCAAATGATTTAGTTCTTGATATAACACCACTACCAACTCTGCGATTCGTTTTCTTATATCCTCTCCATGGTTTCTGTTTTGACACAGATCAAAATAATAATTAAAATTAATAAAAAGTGCTGTTGTTATATCAATATTGGTTTGGATTATAGTCCCCGAAACGTAAACTATTATTTAAAAAAAATTTAAGGCAGCTACTTTGAACGTAAATGTCATATATGGATGAAAACTATGAAAGCTAGGCGCTGAGGCATTAAAATTGAACACATGCAATTGTGTAGACCGAATGCACAAGACTATCTCCCCAGGGAAGTAGTCTACAAACTCTCGCCTTCATGACCTCTGCCTAGAAGGACGCTTCTTTCACCGACTCTCTTCATCGAAGCATCGTCATTAGATCTATGAGAATAGCTTAAGAAGTAAGGGAGCATAGTATATACCGGCCCACCCTAAATTTACAAAAGGATGCCAGACTGAGAAAAAATGGACACCCAATGATTATTCCTTATTTCACAGAGGTACGCATAGGCGTGACCATGACATATGTTTGTGTGTATACATATATGTATATATATAATTTATGAATATACATAATTATGTTAAGATTAATTAAAAACTATTTTATGTTTCTATGCATATGGCTATAAGCATATTAAACTAATATATATTATATAGTTATGAATACATCAGCGTGTTATCTAATTATCTTTTACGCCTGATGCAAACGAGGATGTGAATATTTCGGAGAGTGCTTCCATATATTTTTCATTTAAAAAACATTGCAAAGACCTTCTGTGAGCATAGGCTGAGCTCTTTACTGTATAAAGAAACGCTTTTATGCAGAAAATCGACAGTTGTCGTTTTGACACTGTGAGGTGGACATCAATTTGGAAGCGCTCTCTCGTCATATAGCGAATATGAATTGCGAATACAAAGGCCTGCTTTTGACCTCAACGAACATGGATCCCCGACCAGCATCGTTGCTGTCGGATTGTCGTCAGTGTCGATTCTGTCAGTTTATTCTAGGCGATACATTAAAGAAATACTGTATATCAATATATTGTATATAACTAGCAGCCCATCATCGCTTCGCTCAGGTTTTATAGAACTATTTAAATACATACCTATATAATTGCGATTACCTGCGACTACCTGCGACTACTTACGAATACCCGCTACTACTTGCGACTACCTTTGACTAGTTGTCACTAGCCGTAACTACTTGCGATTACCCGTGAATAATTGAGAGTCCTTGCTACTACTTGTGACTACCTGTGACTACTAGTGATTACCGGTGACTACTTGCGACTACGTGCGACTACCTGTGACTACTTGCGACTACCCGTGATTACTTGCAACTACCCGTGACTACTTGCGACTACTTGCGACTACCTGTGACTACTTGCGACTACGTGTGACTACCTGTGACTACTTGCGACTACGTGCGATTACCTGTGACTACTTGCGACTACCCGTGATTACTTGCAACTACCCGTGACTACTTGCTAATACTTGTGACTACCTGTGACTTCTTGTGATTACCGGTGACTACTTGCGACTACCTGTGACTAATTGCGACTACATACGACCACCTGCGACGACTTTCGACTAATTGCGACTCGAATTTATAATATTAAGAAAATATTAAGATCTACTGAGTCATTGCGGCCCCACTTGATATATTTTGATCTACATAGACGCTACGGCCCCACTTAAGATTGCTCTAGCCACTGAGCCACTTCGACCCCACTTGGGATTGTTCAAGCCACTGGGCTACTGCATCCCCACTTGATATATTTTTATCCACTGAGCCACTGCGTCCCCACTTGGGATCGCTCTAACCACTGAGCCACTACGGCCCCACTTGAGATCTTTCTATCCATTGTGGCGGTATTTGACGGACAAGACAGATGGCAGGGATAGCCTACCAAGAGCAACCTCCCCTCAATAACACCACAAGGACGAAAGCTTCCAAGGACCAGGTTTGCGGTAAGAGTGTGCATAATAAAATGTTAGTGAGTTCTAGTGGCTTAACACTAAATTAAGGGGTCGTTAAAAGTATCCCAACAACGAAACTTTATAGAGACATTTGGCACCCAAAAGCAAAAAAAAAACAAACTTTACATTAAAATTCTACGTATATGAGGTGCTAGGTATATTTATATTATATACGAAGAAATACACTTTTAACTCGGGTGACATTACTTTACTTTATTTCGACTCAAAAGATTTAATTAAAAATGGAAATATATATATGTATAAATTTCCATTTTTAATTAAATATTTTGAGTCGAAATAAAGTAAAGTAATGTCATATATATGTATAAATTTCCATTTTGAATTAAATCTTTTGAGTAGAAATAAAGTAAAGTTATATATATATATATATATATATATAACAAATCCATTAACAATGACTGTGAAAACATTAATATATTGCATATGGTTTCAAGAGTATTTGGATATCAATATAATTTTTTAATATAATTTTTATATAATTATGTTTATATGGAACCTTTGTTGCATGTTCATATTTTGTTTTTATTTTGCCTACTCCGGGATCTCGAGGTACATATTCTAAATAAAACATTAATTTATCATAAGTGACCATTTTGGCTATCTCTGCCAAAACACACAAAACTGTACATATTACTAACCATTTTTTGATCTATATATATATTTTGGTACAGTGGTTTTTTGGAATTCACATTTCACAAAAGCGAACAAAATTATTCCTGGGATAATCAAAGTGCCAGACAAACACGTTTGTTTTTGTCTCTCCGTAAGTTTATATCCGAAAGTTAGTGGAACAGCATGCTAATGCGAGAGAAATTTGAATTAATTGCCCTGGTGATGCATGAGAGATGCAGATCAGGAACACATCTCCAATAGGTATGTTCCCAATGTCAGGAAGTATGCCATGGAGAATGGCGGCGAAGACATTCCTACAAAGGAAACGACCACGCTTCAACTCCGAAGTCACTTAACGATTCAAGTCGTCATATTAATGTCGGTCGGGTGGAACCGCTAAATCATAAAATTAAGGCACAAATAAACAAATGTCGCGACAACTACAATGCACAAAATGTGACACGCAAAATAAGTTACACCAAACATATACCTGATGCGGCCAAAAATAATTAATTAAAACATGATTGCTGGATTACAATTTGAATGTGCAAAATAAAGATGGCACAAAATTAAATGGTCAAATAGAATTGATAGGTTAACATTTTGCGATATCTAAGATTTAGTTTATAAAAATTATATATAACGTAATATAATATTATAAAGACAGCAGGATTGGCAATAAGTTTCAAATACACCATCTTGTAGGAAATACCAAATTACAAAAAGAAAGTACTCATTCTTACTGATATTTAATAATACTTGACATACTTGGTGGCATTAATTGACAAGGCATTTACCAAGAAAAAAAGGGGAACATTAACCCTCAAAGAAACATTACATTTGCAAAAAAAAAATTAAAATATTAAGACTATTAGTGATAGTACAGCATTCAATTATTGATCCTGTGATATAGTCGATGACATAAATATTGTAAAAGTAGTTTTGTAAATAATTCAAAATAAGGTTCAAATCCATTGCTTTCCTGAGCAAAACTATAGCACACACATGAGACAAAACAGTTCACCAGAATACATTTACATGAATAGTGTCATTAACGAATAAAGTTACCACAGTTACGAGTACATAACAAGTGCTTTATACTTGACAAATGCTTTGGCAAAAAAGGTCGTAAACAGTTCGAACTGAATTTAGTGGTTTCACTTAAGTTATACAAAAACGATATTTCCAAAAGGGGAAACTAAATAAAAAGCAGCTTAAAAACGACAAACGGGCCATGGGATACAAGGGCAGCGCCAAAACACTGACACACACATCTACACACACACTCTAAAACCAAAGCGATAACTAATTTTCTAAGGGCGCAATAATCAAACAATATAAAAATACTCGCAACTTGCTAATAACTAAAGCTTTAATTCCGCCAAAATTACTAAATTAAATTACCTATCAGTGATCTGAGTATCAACAAAATTCGGAAAGTAACGACTGAGGGCATATTTAAAACGAGGATTACAAAATAGCTCATTTAAGTGACAACATAACAACATTTAATCTTAGGATAATTCAAAACTCTCAATAACATGCTGTAAAGTGCTCGGTGTCTCACACAGAATGGTGGTGACGCATTTAAGGCAGCACACCATTGAGACGCTGTGGTCTCACTTGGGATCGCTCTAGCCACTGGGCCACTGTGGCCCCACTTGAGATCTTTCTATCCACTTAGCCATAGCGGCCCCACTTAGGATCGCTCTAGCCACTGGGCCACTGTGGCCCCACTTGAGATCTTTCTATCCACTTAGCCATAGCGGCCCCACTTCGGATCGCTCTAGCCACTGGGCCACTGCGGCATCACTGGGGATCACTTCAGCCACTAGGCCACTGCAGCCCGACTTGAGATCTTTCTATCCACTTAGCCATAGCGGCCCCACTTGGGATCGCTTTAGCCACTGTGCCTCTGTGGCCCCACTTGATATATTTATATCAACGGAACCACTGCGGCCCTACTTGACAGTGATCTAGCCACTGAGCCAGTGCATCTCCACTTGGGATCGCTCTAGTAACTGGGCCCGCTGCGGCCCCACTCGAGATCTTTCTATTCATTGAGCCACTGGGGTCACAATTGGGATCGCTCTAGCCACTGGGCCGCTGAAGCACAACTTGAGCTCTTTCTATTCATTGAGCCACTGGGGCCACAATTGGGATCGCTCTAGTAACTGGGCCACTGCGGCCCTACTTGGCATTACTCTATTCACTGGGCCACGGTGTCTCCGCTTGGGATCGCTCTAGCCGCTGGGATACTGCAGACCTAGTTGTAAGTACTCTATTCACTGAGCCATTGCAACCCCAATTGTGAGTACTCTAACCACTGAGCTACTGCGGCCCCACTTAGGATCGGTCTAGTCACTGGACCATTGCGGCCCCACTTGGCTTTGTTCTACTCACTGGGTCTGTGTGGCCACACTTGATCTTTCTATCCATTGAGTCCCTGGGGCCTCACTTGGAATCGCTCTAGCCACTGGGCATCTGCGACCATACTTGGCATAACTCTACCCACTGGGCTTCTGTGGCCCCATTTGGGGTCGGTCTGGCCTATGTCCTTCTGGAAAAATGTAGTTTTCTAACAATTAAAGAATGATATGTAATGGCCCTGTAGATATGGTAGAGCATTCTTAGAAAGCACTCAAGTAGTTCATTTTCCTCCGACTTGGTTTGCAAATATTGAAATTTCTCAAGGACTTTTTTCTTTTTGAACTTAACAAAGCCTATGCCCATTTGGAAGAATGTGGCTTTCTAATAGTGAAGGAATTATATGAATCGGCCTTGTAGCTTCCGAGATTACCCGAGACATATAAACAAATAAACCAACTTATATTACCTCTTTATAATATTTGTATATATAAGTAAAAAAATATGTTTATATAAACATGGTAATTAGTGTTTGATTTCTTATGCTGTCACTTCTGCTTCTCTGAATAACTTATTAATTCAGTGGTGCAAACAATTGAATGCGAGAGTGTGTTTTAGATAAAATTTATGTGAGTGTGTGCAGCAGGAGGGCTATGGTTCCATCTGAAGTATTATGCCTCATCGTGTATCATGTGGTTTTGTTTCTCGGCCTGCTAAAATTCCTGGGTCGCCGATGCGAACATCGAGCAGTTAACACTGAAGATTGCAGTTAATATACGGGTGTATATTCATTTCTTCAATTGCGTTTTCTAATGTTCTACATTGCTAAATGAACTTATTTTCTCGAAATATGCAGTGTTTAAATTGTTTTTTAACATATTCGAGATAAAAATTACCTACTTTTATGAATAATATTATTAATAAAGATACTGTGTCGAAAAATATTATTTACGTATTTTGCAGGTGCGGATCTGTTAAAAGTTGTAATGTTGCCTTACTGTGTGTGCAGACTTCACTGTTATCCGACGCTGTGAAGGTGCAATTATTTTCACTTTCTCGAAAGGCATGCTACCAGACTTAAAGACTTGTCATTACATCCTAGGCCAATTTGTTTTCTTTTATATATTTTTCAAATAAGTTCTTTTTTTTTATTTTAATGATATGAAACTGACCTTTTTATAATATTTTTGAGAATATTTTATTTTTTATTTTTTAAGTTTTTAAATAATATTATATAATTTTTTTCGAAATAATTAGTTTTTAATGTCATCCCGATCACGGGCATGGGGTGAAGGTCAAAGGTCAAGGTGAAGGTCACCGATATCTAACATGACGTACAAGATGGCCGCCAGCCGATCGGAATGATAGAATAGATGGTCGACTGTGCTCCAATCCCGCGTTCCCCATGTCGAACATTCGAAATTAAGATTTGTTTAAACAAAAAAAAAATTTAACTTTATATTCTTTTTCGGAATTTTTAAATAAATCTTTGGAATCTTTTAAAAACATTTGCATTCTTCGGGAGAATATGAGTTTGTTTAAGGTCATTGAAGATCACGGGCACGATGCCAAGTCCACGGATGTAAGGTCAAGGTCAAGGTCACAACATGGCAGGCTGGTGTCGTCACAACATGGCGGCCTGTCAGCGCAGGTGGCACGTGCCATTATGCCCGAATTCTCCTACTTATAATACTTACAAAGATTGTCTTGAACGCTGTACGCAACGATTTACGCACTAAAATCTAAACAGTCAAAACAGCTGCAAACCAGCAAAATTGAGTGCACATTAGTTGAAACTACTCTACGTGAATTTGTATAACTCTATTCATTTTTGGTTGCTGGTAATCATAATGAGTGATTTCTACTGATTCCTAGTGAATTGCGCTGTCTTGCCTGGCAGTTAAACCTTGCTACATTCCACTGATTCCGGTATGAAACAGCTCATTAATTGAAGATCCAGATTAATAATTCTAATGATGAAAAGCACTAATTCCAATTTAGAGTGCCTCGAGATATTATCAAACCTAGAAGTTAGAGCTCTTTTTAAATATATATTTCTGGCACAGGCGTTGCAAGTATCTACCCGGACCTTAGAATTTCGGCTGATGCTCGGTTTTTATATCAGCAATCGCCACTTTCCTTTCTTTCAGTCCATTTACGTCTTTATTTGTGGATCTGGCTGTGACAGTACCTTTACTATTTCCTACCAGTGAACCTGCCTCTTTTCCTTCTGGTTAAATATATGCCCTCGTTACTTAATTCAGATGAACAGGCATTTGGCAAGTATTAGGGCACCCATATTTTGGCAACGCGCGGCATTCAATTACCTTTCGTTGAAAAGAATAAGTGTGTGAAGAGTGAAGAGATTTGGGCGGCTCTTAACAGCTAGGTCTCGAGAGCCGATAAGGGCAATCGAATAAGAACTCATATTGACATTTCCACAATACTTAAAAAAAAACTCTGAACATTGTTTGCGGATCACAAATAACCCCAATCCGTATACTTTTCCACTGATATTTACCTCACGGCGTCACAAAAGCTAAAATCCCTCTCGAATCAGGAAGCAATCACACTGCAAAATGTAGAATTTGAATCAAATATAGAACAATATTTCGCCTTCCCTACACGATGAAACACTGAATCGATCCTATGCAATGTATATGCATATACATATATATTTTAATTCACCCTACGATAGTCAAATATAATACCATACTTTCCTGCAGTTTTCTTTGGAAATAAGAAAGCTGGATTTGAATATATACTATCAGAAAGCCCCGACATAGCCTGATCTTGCAACTCCCGAACTAGTTGTCTAAAATATTTGTAATTTAGATGGTTATTCGGTATGGTACAGATAAAACTGGTTCCTGACCTTTAAGCCTTAAAACTATCAGACACGTAGTGTAATGCCTTAGCTATACTGTTATTGCATCTGCAAATTCGGCTTCCAAATCCTCAATCAGGTTTTCCTTATCCTCATTATTTTCGTTAGCTGGCATCACATAATACCGGAAACGTTTTGATGTAATGGCAACGGACTGCTCTTTACAAAAATCAAACAGTAACTCCTTGCGAAATACATTCAAGCTGGCTCAGATCTTCCCCAAAAAATCAAAACCTAATAACAATTGGTGACTCATATCTTTTAAACCCCTGATTCGAATTTCTAAGAAAAATTCTCAATTTTAAATTTTAAATTGCGCGATATAGTGCGAACTAATTACTCCCCCATTTGCAAGCGAAAACCCGGTCGCTTCTTTATTTTGTACCTGCATCAAATTTTTAGGTACATTACGCAATAATAAATTACTTTATTTCTGGTTCACAAGAGAACATGTTGCACCTGAATAAATAAGTGCTGACACTTTCACCCGATCAGCAGTTACTATGGCCACACATACTAATTCATACTTTCTTTCAAAAGCTAAACTAGTTATGTTATGACATCTCATTACCTTAATCCTTTGGGGACATTTAGCCTTAATATAACCCTTCTACTTACAATAAAAGCGTCTTACATTTTGAATATGTTTACATCTGATTGCTATACAACTGTTTATCCTGTCAGCTTAGAAAAAGTCTGTTTGTGTTTCATACTTGATTTTGCCTGATTAATTTAATCTATGTTCTGAATATATATTTAATAAAATAATATTTTGCCTTATGGTTACTTTTACCGCAAACAAAACAAAGCCTAGTTAGAAACTTCCTAGATTCATCATTTTTAACATCCCTCCTAACATTACAAGATGGCTGATCAACTTTAAAGCCTCTAATTGTCGTTTTTACTTCCGTCACTAAACATAACAGTTGCGCGAGTGTGGTGGATTTGGTTACGAACGTAAAAAACCTACCGTTTTGCGGGAGCAAATAACAAAATTTAACCTGTTAGAATACTCTTCTGGACATGGAAGACCTAATAACTCGACTAAACCAAGAATCTCTTTGACGAATTCCTGCATGTTTGACTTGGCTTTCGATGTTTTTATAAAAGTTTCATACCCATTTCCGTGATAGCTATGTCACTAGCAATAAGCTGAAGGCAGGTATTTGTCAGTCGTACCACTTCCCAGTTTTCAACTTTCTCAAACCACAGAAAGTTTGCTGAAACAACTCAGGGACCTTGAAAAAGCTACTGCTGCATACATCGCTTGTTTAGGGCAATACTTCAATGGTAACACTGCATTAAGTGATACAAAAATTTTTATTACTACTGAAATTCAAGTCTACATTCAAGTCCGGTATTGGCGGTAATAATTCAGGTGGAACAAAGCGAAGTGCACACTACACTGGACAGAACTCACCCGCACTTGCGGCTGTTCCGGTGGTACCCTCCCTCCCCAGCCACACCCCGCATCATGAGAGCACGAGACTTTACTCAACTCCGCTATGCCATCAGAGTCCATCACCTTCTCACCAGCATCATTAAGCAGCTGGGTCAACGGTGCTTTGCTGAGCTGCTCTATCCATCCTGCGCCCATAACATAATAAACACTACCAACACGAAAAACTAAATAGATCGAGAGCAGGCTTGCCGACCTAAGATGTTTATCTGTCCAATTACCAGCACTTACAAAAATATTCTTGTTTTTTTTTTTTCTGTCATCAAATAAATTCAAAGCGCAACAAAACATCAGAGTGCGCAAATTCTCCTTGTGACGCCCTGCACGTCAGCCAAAGGCACTGTAAAGGAACAATAGCTTAAAAAAATCAACTTCATTTAGTAATTCCTCCATATAAAAGTAGCACAGTAAAGAATTATAATTTTACTGAATAATATGAGAGACACAAGTATTTCTGTAAAGAGTGACATTTATAAATATTTTCAAAAATGCAATTCATCTGATTTTTAACCTTCACAAAATTACCCCATTTACATTTAAATTTCATTTTTGGGCGCACATGAAAACCGTTGCCAATATTAATTTTTAATCAGCAACATTCTCGATTTACCTATTAATTTACAAATGCAATGTTTAATATCCTTTCAAACTTACTTGGAAACATACGTTAAACCTTCCAAAATGTGCATTACATTCAAACCAAAATAAAAGAAAACTCTAAACCGCCTTGAGACTCCCATATTGTCCCCTTAACTAAAGAAACATTAATCTTAATCTGAAGTCCAGGATCTGCTTCTTCCTCTCTGATGAGAATGGAGCTTACCTTGGTTTATATAGTGCAAAATTCTACAGCTCCTCTCCCCAAGCGGGAGTCTACTTTGTTACATCTTTAGTAAAAAAACAATCAGTATTTATTATTTCAAACATTTCGACTTGCACAGAGGTCACTGCAGTATTTTATTGGCCCACATCAGTAATTCGGATGTGCTGCTGTACTTCGCGGCGACGCTCCAAGCGACATCAGCGCTGGCGGCGGCGATTCGGGAAACCTCGCGCCTCGCATAGGCGGCAGGCGGCAGTATATCTCCGGGGTTGTGATGACGCGGCTGCCTCGCTGGCTAGGCAGAGGGCGCGGGTCCACTTGTCGGCCATCGCCGGCGTGGATAACCGCGTCCAAAAACTGCTTCGTCCAAAGGAAGCCTACGACGGCGATTCTACAGAAAGGTAAGGCGTCTTCTTCGATGTTATACAGTACGTGGGAACATAGTTGTCTTGACTGTAGATTTTGTCATTATTTCCGTGACAACTGCGTCTTGTTGCTAGGTGCGGTCGAAAAAAAAAGTCGGCGGATGGTAAATTTCTGGGGTTACCTTCGAAAGAATGTCGTGTTTTCACCCTAGCCTCTCTCGGCGTGGCTCGGAATGACGGGGAAACCTTCTAATCAGGCCAGGGAGACTGCCTGAGTCAGCGACGTGCCTCCGAGCCATTAGTTTAGGGTTTGGAGGGTTGTACGACCGTAAGTGCCATGTCCGCGAAGTAAGCGAAGCGACGAATAGCGGAGAGAGTGATGAACGGGAGTGAAGACTGCGGACTGCGAACATCAGTACAGTAAAAAGTGATATATTTGGGCGGCACTACTAAAATGGATGTGTGAGTGATAGACATTTGGAATGATTGCATAAGATTGGATATTAATAAATAATTAGTGTGATTAAAGTTTATGTAACCAATATAGATTTACTTAGTAGGACTTTAATTATAATTTAGATAGCCATTGAATATTACGCCCTTAAAAGAAAACTTAATATTTACAAATGCCGTGCATGTTATTTTAGCTTTTACCAATATGTCATATAATAGTGTTTATACCAAATCTCCAAGAAACCCCAATTGAGTAACAAAAATATTTCCCTTTTACCACCGTCATAATGAGAGTAGTTTTTATCGGTGAAATTGTTTTTCAGTCTTGTGTAAATAGTTGCTAAAAATTATTGCGTGCAAAACAGAATAATAACACATGAAGGACAGGAAATATCATTACGCTCTTAAAGCATTTTGCATCCAGAAAATTGGCTCGAGTAACACAAAGTATGAAAATTACCACATTTCCAGTTTAACGAAAATTTCATGATCCATTATTTTTAAATCAATTAATAAATTAATGTTGCTCAAGATATGTTCCGTTATAGAGATTTAGACATTTGAGAGTTTTGCCGCAGCAGTGAAAGGTGCTCCAACATAACGAATAAAATATCATCGAGTCCTCAGAGGTGCGAGTTGCAAAATTATTCTGTATACTTGTAAGTAGTGACCTGTTCTGTGCGAGATGCGTGTAAAAATTTTATGACATTGGATCTTCGCGAACTTAAAACATATTTCACTTACCGTACAAACCAAAGGTGTGCAGCGTTTCTATTAATGCACAGTTGACGCGATGTGTATAACTCATTGCTAAATAGCACACCCTGCTACCACGAAGATGGCTTATAGTACATGCACGGTTACTTTCAACTTTGCTCAAGTCCTGCCAAAGTTCTACTTTCAAGCAATTCCTCCGCCTCATGCAAACAAAGATTAACAAATGTCTAGAAACTTACACCAATGAGACAATGGACTGCATTCGTTCGCACTTAGTTCAATATAGTTTTGCCTATTTATTACTAGGCATTACCGCCATACCCATTATATTCCCGTTTTTCACTAATACAAATTATTGATTAAACATTATAATTTTAGGCGAAATAAAGGTAATGGCTGTTCACGGTTAAATGAGCACTTTTGAAAGCCCTGCTGAAGATATACTAGAATGCATTTTGTGTATTCTTCCGTCTTATGTACAATCAACATTGCCATGTGCCTCATCACTTTATTCATGTCAGATTTTTAGAAAAGTAAATATTGAACTAATCTGCCGAGTGTTACACTGCGATGCATAGTTAAAAACTGAAAGCGAAAGAAATAATTTCAACTATCACAGATGGTTACCTAACAATTTTTATTTGACGTTAAGATATGGAACTACTTTCCATCTATCGTCTATCGTTACCAACTTTACCGGGCGCATGTCACCCAGTGCGTCCGTTAAAGTATTAACAGGCATGAGCAGTGACTTTTTTCTGAGGTTGATTTCAAAAGTGCTCACTTTATCGTGAACAGCCTTTAAAACTTCAGTTCAACCGAAAACAAAATGATTTTAATGTTAAAATATAACAAGCCTGTGATACACGACATATTTAGGAATCGACAAACACGTCATACAAGGGGTGGTTTTAATTCAAATCTTGTGAAGAAACCACGAATAATGAGTGAAGGGTGAGTGAAGAGATTTGGGAGGGTCTTAACAGCGAGGTCTTGAGACCCGATGAGGGTGATTGAAGTGAATATGGAGTGGCGCCGAAATGAAAGGGGCGGAGGAAACGGGAGATCCCCGAGAAAACGGTATCGGCCGGGGCGATTCCCACTTACGAATATCTGGTGACCCGGCCGGGTATTGAACCCGGTTCGGTTCGCCTTGGTGAGAGGCGAGCGTGCTAATCGCTCAGCCACCGTGACCCCGAAACCACGAATAGACTATACATTGAAAAGACGGGTGAATTGCAATCTGGTAATGCAGTCGAGCACTGACAGATCATCCAGTGACGTCAATGTCGATCAGTAATATTAGAACGCGTCATTCAGTACGCAGATGAGACACGGGCACGCGAGTGATGATTTGTCGGTGTGAGGGGACAGTTATTGGCAGCTCGGTGCTCTGCGGTGAAGGGCGGCGTGATGGATACACAGGTAGGCTCGAGTGTCGTGCGTGGTTCGTGACATCGTATTGACCGCGTCGACGCCACGCCCTCGGAGCGAAAGAGGAGCTGTGGGTTGTTGTCGCCGCTGGATATCGGTTTGCTCTCGTCTCGTGGCCAGCGGATCACGTCGACTGGTGGCCGCTCTTCTATCTCGCAGGCCGCTTCCAAGGCACAAAGGACCTGCAAAGTTCAAGGCCGCGCGGAGCCAGCTCCAGGGTTGCGAGGCGAGAGCTAGGAAAGGCGTGTGCGGTTCACCTAACACCGCCTTAGCCATTCTGTTTAAGTTCCACTTTACCTTTCGTTCTGTTGTTACAAACAAGCAAGCACGTAGCTTGAATACAGTGCACGTTTATATTATCCCTGGCTAAACTACGCTTGCTGCAAATTAAACGCTTCGAATGTCATTCAAATAATTCTTTTTAAAATTCGAATATTGATACAAAATTTTCTTCATTCTTCTATGTATTCGATGTTAATTTACTTCGCATGTATGTTTAAAGTTCCGTCTACTGATACGTTTTCTGTGAGATCGTTGTTTGAGCGTAAACTAGTTTCTCAGTAAATAAATGTTCTAGAAGTATGAAGTTTTGCCAGAAAGGATTAAAACAACTATCGTCTATATCGCTATATTTTTAAGTGTATTAATGGTGAAAAAAAATTGTGAAAGTGGTCAAATATCGCAAATTTTAAAGTTTGACTATGAAGTTTCTTCAAGCGGTACTAGAAAAGTACGATTATACGCAGGTAGTGTGATCTGTGTACTTTCATCGCGTGTAATAAAACCCCACAGTTACAGATCTAGTTTACACAGTAAAGCGTTAGGACGGAAACACTGCACGTCTTGCGCGTAGGAGCGATGAGGCGCTAGGCGTGCGTGCTAGTGTCGCCCGTATCGCTTCCTCGCTTCTTGACCTTGGACGCGCAGCTACATAGCCCTCTTAAGAGAGTCAACGAAAGAAATATTTATATATTTACTTTAAATTTGTAAATACGTTAATATCCCGCCTTTTCCGTACAATCCGAAAATCCTCCAGCACACAAAATTTTTATAAAAATCTTCTGTAACTAAACCGAACGAATGATACAATATTTGCCGCATATAACGGCTTATTAAATTTATACAACATACACTTCTAGTGGAAATGCATTTAAGAACACCCCGAAGGAATACGCGTATCTGCCGCAAAGTTAGTACACAAGAAGGACTGATCAAAACATTGACTCCAACACATACGGCATACACCTGAATAAGATTTGTAAACATACCGAATGGCCACACGTGCAGAAATCATTTATGTGATTATTATTACGGCGTGTAAATGATGAATGTCTCTGCGGACCGATATCACACGCTCGCTGTGCTTTTTGACGTAGCTGGGTTGGATTTGCTCGAAATAGGTGAACAAAATTATAAGCATGGATTTTAGTACAAATATATCAGATCGCTTAGACATTAACTTCTTGATAATTTTACGGTATATAGAAAAGAATTAGCCTATATCTAATAGTTGACTTAATTCACAACTAAATTCTTAAAGTGAAGAATATTCGTCTAAAAGTAATAAGTGCGTGCCTCTTATGTATTTCTAAAAGTTTTTCTTCACTTAGGAGATTTACTAGCATACTTTCATTTGGAAATAAAGCCGTGCTATACATCTTCCTGTTCGTTTATCTGCTTTGTTGTATGAATCTGTGTGGAACAAGTTTAATTGGAAATACATATTTAAGGAGAAAATAGAACCGCTATCTTGCAGACTTTCGGTAGTCGAACAGAAGCTGTGAACAAACCCTGGCACGTAACATTGGCTCGCACTGACATAGTATACAGAAACTCAGAGAAACTCCCTCGCTCAAGGATTTTCGTATAAGGGAATCGTGCCGGACTATACCGCTGGTCGGCAGGTTTTCTCGGCGATCTCCCGTTTCCCCCGCCCTTACATATCAGTGCTGCTCCACACTCACTTCGCTTCACCCTCATCGGCTCTAAAGACCTCGGTGTTAAGAGCTTACCAAGTCTCTTCACTCATTCGGGCTCTACGTGCTGAATGACAAAATGTTATATAGATATACCGTTTGATATGTTGATTTTCTACTAGTATCAAGATAATGTTAAATTAATTACTATTAAGGTGCTAAATTAAGGTACTAAAAGAAATAAGAAGAGCTCGCAGAAAGTCATTTTGTGCTGTATAGTACAGATAAACTACAAACAGAACTTCAAGAAACTTCTTTATATTTTCAGAAGCCCATATTACAGCATAACAATTTGAATCAGGTACAATTAATTTAACACTCTATACAAACTTCAATTGAATATTGTCAAGACTCGGAAGCTATAATTTGAAGGTGCCTCTAACTTCTGCTAAGACCTTTCTCATATAAACTATAATTGATTTAGAATATTTGCGCCAATCAGAATTAACCAATTCAGAACACCCAAAAAAGGGGTCCGTAAATAATTCAAGTCAGCTCTGAACTGGATACAAATTGAATTACATCTTAATTACATTCAACCCAGCTATGAGCTGAACGTGAAAATCGTATAACATTATTCCAATATTAAATAGCGCCCTTAATGACATTAAGTTCAGCTGTCAGCTGAGCACAAAATAAATTGGCATTTTATTCAAATCAGCACTTCGCTGAAAACCAATGTTAGGTGATAATTATAAGTACATTCGAATAGGAAATAGAATAATTGTTTTCATATGAACATCAATATTTAACAAAACTTTGATTAATATATTGACCTAAAGACATTTTTACCAACAAGAAAATGCTTCGCGATTTAAATATTAAATAATTATAATAATTGAAAAGGGCTTCAAAATACGTTTGAAAATACGCGCGTTTCACCAAAGGATGTTAACCTACAAATAAAGGCCTTATTTCTAAAATTGTGGCCAGTCAAAATTTCCTTCACGGAAAAATGTACAATGAGACCAGAATTTAGTAATTTGACACGTAAAAAATTTATGGCGACGTGCCCCAAACACAAATCAATTTAAAAAGGCACTTAATTGTGGTATCGCAGATTATACTACGTTGAGGGGCAGCTGTACGAGCTCCTTAAGGCACTCCGCGAATAGAATTTAACAAGTAAAAATTTCATTAAAACTTATTAAAATTTCTTATAAGCCTGACGGAAGCTCCAGGAAAGCTCTACCAAAGCTTGCAGCTTTAAAATCAATACGCCGCATACATTTAAAACGTGACAACAGGCAAGCTGTGGAAATGAGCACGACGCAATAAATGGAAGGCCGGACCGGCCAAATAGGGCAATCATTCTCTGAACCAACAGGTAAGAAAAAAAATACGTTCGCAACACACCAGGCTATAAAAAAAATTGAATTTACGCCGAAAATACATTTTACAACGTGCTGCCAAACACAATTTTGAATACACCTATCACAACTGCAAGCCCACTCCAACTATCACACATTGCGAAGCCACTAGAAGGTTGCAGGGGACACGGTGGCTGAGCGATTGGCACGCTCGCCTCCCACCAAGGCGAACCAGGCTCAATCCCTGGCCGGGTCGCCGGATTTTCGCAAGTGGGAATCGTGCTGGACGATGCCGTTGGTCGACGGGTTTTCTCGGAGATCTCCCGTTCCCCCGCCCCTTCATTCCGGCGCCGCTCCATATTCACTTCAATCCCCCTCATCGGCTCTCAACACCTCGCTGTTAAGAACGGCCAAAATCTCTTCACTCACTCACTCACCAACTAGAATGCTACAACCCTAAATGCCCAAAAAATATATAAATTGCTCTCCATTCACAAATCCTCGTTTGTTCCAATCTGGCCGGCACCTATACAATTATAAATTGAACACCATTAAATAAACTTTTGCGTGATTCCAATCACTGACAAGAATGAAGAGCCCAAGTGCGCTGTGCCGTTGCCCAATTCTAAAAGACGTCGAATAACGTGATGTACGTAGCTAGATGTGAGCTCTGCCGATGATGCTGGTCAAAAGGTTGGAGGGGAAGGAGTGCACGGCAATTTATTGACACTGAGCCTTCATTATAACATTCATGAGCACACGGGGTGGGGAAATAACGTAGGTGATCGAAAGGATAAAGGAAGGCGATGCCGAGACTCCAACGAGCAAGCACCGCAGCTCTGCGGGGGCGGTGATCGTTAGGAACACTAACACCATGATAGTAGCAGCACCGTCGCAATTTATTTAGGATCTGCTCATTTTCCTTTACACGCAGATTGTCCCAGAACGCGAACACGAGATCCACACCACGTGGATCGTGAGCGAAATCGGAGGACGAAATTGTCATTGGCAAAATATCATACGATGACATTTTTCGTGCGCAATGTGGCTACACGGCACGGAGTTAGTCTCCTCGGGCGCCTCCCCTGACGCCTGCGTATAAAATGTGAGAATGGAATATTGTATCTGTTTCAGTTGATACCAATGTGCGCACTTCCACATTTGTAAAGGGAACGTGACACAGTTACATTACGAAACCAATCTGTCAAACGATACCGATGTAAGTAAGAACTGTCTTAACTAATCTTACTAGCACACCTGCTGCTGCCTTCCTACCGCGACACGTGTGTACCACGCTTCCGATGAGATGTTTCCAGGCCCTAAATTCCAACTGTCGATTAAGGCGCAACGCAACACTTGGCACGACATTAATCGTGATAAATGGGCTTCGAATACTTGTTCATTTCCCGTCCTAGTATTCGTATGTATGTTAGGTAAACTGCAAGTTCCTAAAATGTTCGGACTGGTTGGGATTTGAACCCACGCCTTTAATGTAATGGCCAGAACAGTGGTAGTACGGTATCAGTGGGGCGCAAGGGGGGACTTACTCCGTGTTTGTTTTGCCTCATTGTGCACGATAAATGTGTTCGTATGACATTTTGCCACTAATATTTTCGTCTTTAGTTTCTCTAAGGATTAACGTAGCGTCGTTTTCATGCACGCGTTCTGAGACATATGGTAGATTCAATGAAGAACATGTAGTTCCTATGCACGATTCTAGCGCATCTTCTGAAAGATGTTTTTTTTTTTTTTTGGAAGAACAGAATTCTTTATAACTTCTGCCTCATGCGAAAATATTTTATGGACTCTGAAAGGCACTGGACACCAATCATACAAGCTTACATACGAGTATGTATTGCTTAGTGTATAATTTTCAATATTACTTATTTAAGTCTCGAAGTCACTGGAAGGAACGCGATGTTCCCATTGTTTGTAGCACATGTGTGGTCTGGTTCACCTAAGTCCAGTTTATTCTATAATGCGAGAGAGTATGAAATCTTTTGCCCACTTTTCGAAGAACAGAAAGGGTTATGGGATCACATTCCTGTATGTGTTCATACGTGGGTAGGTGTGTGTGTGTGTGTGTGTGCGCGCGCGCGCGCGCGTGTTTGTATCCCCCCTTTCCCGTTTTACAATTTTTGATCAAGTATACCGAATTTCACTAATCTCGTTACACTTATAGTACTTCGTAAGGAAGTCTGACTTTTGTAGTTTTCGACCACGCTCGGCTCTTGGTTTAAAAATGGTGATTATTTTAATATTTAGGGTGACATGTTATAGCACGAGAACAGTTTAACCGATTTAATTCCAATTTTGTATGCGAAAAGTATCATTGACAAGCATTGTATATGCCAACACATAGCCACTTCTGTAAGAATTTTTGTAAGATTGCGCCACACGAATAAATAAAGTTTTTTTTTTGTCATATCTCGGTTAAAAATTAACATATTCCTACGAAATTTGACAAACAAGTATAACTGCAGCAGATGATGTTAAATGGTATGGTTGAAGTATGTCTCAAATTCATTTTCCAAATGGCGGCCATGTACCCATCTTAGCTAGAAATGCTATATAGACAAAACCATGGAATTACTTTTCAATTTAACTTTGTATCCCGGCAGTATATATATAACAACTACAAAATGTATCTACACGGAGTCTCATTGGCCCACCAGTTTGTAAGATAGCGCGATTTTCTAAATAGTGGCCACATAGGCATTTCAGTTTAGAATACTCTATCGACGAAACCATATAGTCAATTCCAACCTAACACTGTATGCTGGTAGTATATATTACAATCGTCATATATGTCCAGACTAAGTCTCTTTTCTCAGCCATTTTATAAGATAGTATCACATGACAAATAAAAATTTTTATACCATATCTCCTGAGAAATCAACAGACAACTACAAAATTTGTCACGCATGTGTCAGTATGACAAGATATGCGTTTTGTGTTGGTCAGACACTTATTTTCAAGATTGCTTTATGTATGTTTTCATAAGTAAATCATATGTATTAAACCATTTAACCCAAACCAACCAATAATTTCATTCCGACGGCATATATTAGAAGCACCGCATACATAACCTTTTCTTAGGCAATTTTGAAAGACATCAGCCAGGAACCAATCAAACGATTTCCTCCAAATTCTTCAGACAAGTAGCGCCACGGACGGCCATGTAAACTTACGTGTTATAAGTGACTCAGGCATTAATTTTCAAAATCATTCCGTTGTAAATGTTTCAGGTTGGTAAACCCTTTATTTCGATGCATTGGGCTAGTTACATTCGAAGGTGATGATACGAATCCGTCCTTCGTAATGCAGTTTTTGTCATGCTAGCTTATGGCACGATGTTTTTTTGTATTCGAGTGCCGGATAAGGCAGTGTGAATTTGCAACGTCTCACTACTGTTGCAGTCATTTAAATGGGAATAAATTACGCCAAAAACATTTCTCTTTCATTTATGTCCACCATCCCTAGAAAATATGTGTTTCTATTGATTCTGGCCCGGACTACCATCAAATCCTCATTTGTAACTCTTTTCCTCTCTATGTATATGCAAACGCCAGTCCATGTATACTGTGAACTCATCTACTTTATGTTTCTTTATTCCTACTATTAATAAGTCCTTTTCAGGCTAACTTCGGCTGGCTTATGGTTCGCCTCAATTCAATTATACGTGTTCGTTTTATGGCCAGTACTTGTATTGGGATCACAGTTGAGACATGTGTCTATAGTTCTTTTATCCCACTTTTCGTTCAGCTCCACAGAAAGATTTCAAACAATGTTGTCTAGATCCTTATGATCATTTAAATTAAGTTGCTTTCGTAGAAAAAAAAAAGCTAAGAATTGCGAGACTCTGATCGAGGAAATTTTTTTTCTCAATAATTCAAAAATATGTTTTTTCTTTATTCCTTAAGTTTACACATATACGTAAAGCGTAAGCAGACGCAAACGAATTATATGTACAAGTGTACCCGAAACAAGTACAATTTCTATATTAAAAAGTAAACGATGATATCTTAGTTAATTTTTGTGAAATTAACTTTAAAATGTAGACATTCATCAATTAAACCATATATATATCAAAACTTATTAGGTCATTACCGCCATAGTATGAATATTAGATGGCAACTTGAGCTGTATTTAAAGCCAACTTACCTTTATTACTCATTATAGAAAGCATCCATATGTGCTCTTTACACATAAGGCTTGTAATACATATGTTTGCTGCAGTATGTAGGACGCAGCTGGGAATATGCAGTAGCCATCTGCAGCCAGTTTGCAGGTCACAGTAGGTATATCAGGTCGTCTGAACGGGTAAATGAAACAAAGCGTACATCTGACAGCTCAACCATCTGTCAGTGAGTCAGAATTTGACGGAAGTAGAAAACTGAAATGTTGTCTACCTATATGAATGAATTTGCACACTGAGCGCCGCCCTCTCATGTTATAACCACACAATGCTCGATGCGGCTGAGGTCTGGAGATCCAGCCGGCCAGGGTAAAATGTCCACACCGCGTAGAGTAGTCTGGGTTTTGCCCTAGCGACACGAGGACGCCTATCACCGTGCTTGAGGATTGGTTTCTGCAGTATCTCGTCATATGATCAGATGACAGGATTGACAACGTCACGGATGTGCGTCGTAATCCCCTGAATGAACACCAGAGGCGATCTGGAAGTGTAGCTAACGACCTCCCATACCATAATCCCAGGTGTGGGTCCGGCGTGGCGAGATCGAATACAAGATGGATTGTTCCGTTCACCAGCACGTCTACGAACGCGGACACGGCAATCGCTGTGTTCACGCAGAAGAGACTCTCATCACAGAACATCACTGCTCTCTATTCGCCTCTCCAGCAGATTCTCTCCGGACATCACCGGAGACGTTCACGGAGATGGGCAAGTTCGTACTTTTTTACATGCTGCATCTTTAATTATCACGCCTGCTGCACGTGTCGACTGCTGTAGGCAGTCTTAGGGGTGCCACCAGGGTACACCACCAGATTCGTTTCCCCCACCACCCGCCAGAGTACAACACCATCGCCATGGTCGCCCCCCCCCCCCCCACTATCAGCCAGAGCGTTCCACCAAAAACCGTCGTCTTTGCTTCCGAAGTCTGCTGCTAGGCGCAGCACTTAAGGCCGAAGCCCGACGCGCAGTAGGCAGGGCCCTCATCCTAACACACACCCATTTCGACGCAGGTCAGCTCAAAAATGGCGGAGAAACACGGAATCATTTCAGCACCCCTTTGGGTTGGCAGTCTAGCGCCTTGACCGCCAGATTACTGCGACATTCAGGAAAGATACGTTAAATGTCGAATATGTATGTAGTTAACACCATCCCGACATTGCACGGGTAAGAGAAGAAATGCTCGCATCGGGCAATGCACTCCGCAGATAATAAACAGTCACATAAGAAAAAATACTAGTCAAGCGGAAAAAATATATAACCCAGCCGGAGGCTCGCATGCCGGTTTTATAACAATAATAATAACAAAAATAAACTGCAGTATCAAAAATTATTTGTAAAGCCACCAAACTACGGAGAAACAGAGTATACGCAACACGTCGTGCGCGTCCTATGTAATAATAATAACAATAATAACAGAAATAAATGTATTTAAAAAATTTATATAAACGACACAAACATATGGTGAAGCGTAGTATACCACGGGACGAAACACAGTATACACACTACCTCGCCGCCGCGCCGCGCACACGAGCCGGCGCAGCTTACCGACACAATGGAAGTGTAGTAGGACGCGTACAAGCGGTAGACACGCGCGCACACCACATCGGAAACCCACACGCTTTATATATATATATATTAACATCAATAAATATTCTATTTGAACACTAATGATTAAAAAATATATATGACTAAGAACAGAAATGAAAAACTCGGAGCACCAACGAAACTAGCAGTACAGAAACCAAACGTAAGAATATAGAAGCACTAAGCAGTCGATGGTGACAAGCCCACCTCAGGTGTCGACGCTGCTGAGGAGCACGCCAGACAGCCAGCCGTCAGTGTCAGTCAGTTAGAGAGTCAGTCAGAGTCATCGTCGTCACTGCCACCTCCGAAGTCCTCGCAGTCCTCGTCACCGTCATCATCATCATTGTCAGCATCGTCGACACAGCCAGCAGGTGGATCTACCCGGAGGCCGGGCGCACAGCGCACTAGCACGCAGCGATCCTCACGTACCACCTGAGCCCACGCACTCTCAGCCAGATCCGCGAAGAGTGCATCCTGCAGAGCAGATATTGCTAAGTGAGTAGCGTGCTGTTTCCAGGCCGCTGTGCCTCCATGGCCGCCTGCTGCCTCCCGGTGTTTCTGTCGGGAGCGGCCGCCAATGTCCAGGTCGCGTAAACTAAGGGGTGGTCCGTATCATCTGGAATATTGCCGAACGCGTCAACTTCCTCGCCGGCAACCTCGCCATCGCCGAAGTTGACGAAGTCAGCGAAGTCGTCGTCGCCTGGCTCCTCTGGGACGAGAGAGTCCACCATCGAGGGCGCAGATGAGCTCGTCTTCATTACTGTGTTGGTCTGACAAACGGGAAATGGCTGCCGAGCTCGGGGTAGCAGGTAGATTAAGAGCCTATCTGGCCTCCCTACCAGCCCCCAGACAAGAGCAAATCAACCCCAAACATGGCTGCAGAATCCAAAATTACTAACCGACTGTATCCTAGATCAAGAACACAAGAGTATCAGCCCCGTCCCTACCAGACAAGAACAAAGCAACAGTTTTGATCAGTAAGCGTGAAGAAACCGTGACTAGACTACGTTAATTGACGTATGAAGTGGCGATAATCCATTCGGATAATAGATTAAATAGGAGGTAGACCGGATGTCGTTTTCTGAGCATGTCTAACAGTGTCTCGACCAACACCATTACATCTGTTATTTCACATGGTCAGCAATGTTTAATATCATTGTATACATTTTAATTTTCTTCAGACCCGGACTTTGACTTTAATTAAAATAATTTGACCAACTTAAATATAAGCTAACCACATTAGAACTGGGATAGATAAGTTGTACACACACCTCAAAGCATCCTGGCCTGAAATAATACCAACACTGATTTTGATTATGCTTTAGACAAAAATACAGCAGTCCAATTTTGGAACAAGAAAAGTAGTACTTAGCAGCTTGCATGCGTTCTCTACCGCATTTTCCCTCTACATTTCAATTAGTACAGACAGGTACAAATATGGACAGAAGTATTTGTGCAGTTCGTATACGAATATTTTCGTATGTTTTGCGACGCACAACTCGACATAGGGTTGTACACATGTTCTTATAACTATTTCCAAATTTCTCCCAATATTAAAAAAAAATTATTTTAGCGACACATATTTACACTCAATATAATTAAAACTAGAAAGAAGCCCCTCCCTCAATAAATAAATAAACATTTACGACCAAATTGATTTACATGCTATGCTTGGGTAGTGAATATATGCCACTTTGTGCATATGAAGATTTGATAAAGAGAACATAGTAATATGTTCTTTTTGATATTCATTAAAATTTTCTAACAGATTCATCTCTTTCTAGTCCTTGTTGTTGGTAATTTTAAGAAGTGTTATTAATGATGTCATTATTTTTGCATGTTTGTTGTATGTTAGTATATTTTGTCCTATTAAAGATTTCTATGTCTAGTTTACATGGAGTAGTGTTACGCACACTTGAATGAGGAATTGATTACCTCACTAATGAAACGTTCCAAAGCTATCCGTGCCAAAAAATATATAGTAAAATTAATTGGGAAGTGAACATTACAATTCTCCCGTCTTCGATATAGCATTAAACATCAAATCTCATGTAATTATTTTCTACAGGTATCGAACCAAGTACTAAATCTTCGAACCTACACCCTCACCTCTTACCCCTCACCTTTCAACCTCCACATTTGTGTTTCGGCAGCCGAAGGGTAAACATGTGTAATTAGACTTGGTACTTTCTCATTAGGAAATTACTAATTATGCAGTTATGCAATTACACATTATTCCATTACTCATTACGTGATTAACCTGTAATTACATCAATTTACCCTGGACGTACCTCGAACCACGGTCTGAGCGAGTCCTTGATCCTCCTGGTCCAACCCTTCACTTCCCCTGCAACCCCTATACCCCCTTACCTAACACCCACCACTCATCCACGAAAAATTTCTAAGTCCCACAAATGTCGCTTGGGTGCTTTACGTACTAAAAGGATACCCCTAAAGCTAACATCCAATAACAGCACACTTCAGAAGGGGCGTATCAACCCTTCATCAAATCACAGCACACCTTCATTGGACGGGAGGAGGGGAGTGCTCTGTACAAACCTTGGAAGGAGGCCTACGATTAGTTATCCCTCTCTCTAACAACCCTTTACATGTTAATCAAATGTCTCTTAGCTCAGTTTTGCGCCCCAGAGGTACAAAAGTGGCACGTAGCCCCTACTCGCCTATGAAATCAGGTAAAATAGTGATATAGGCTATTCACGTTAAAGTGAGCACTCTTTAAGTCCCTTATAAATTTTTCTTCAACCGTTTTTTTCTTACAACCACTTTTTAATACCAACATTGTCATGTGACAAATAAATAAAGTGTATACTTTCACCACGCTCAGAAGTTAATGTCTGAGGTTGCAATAAAACATATTTATTAGTGGTTAATGCCTGTTGAGAGAGCCTTAAAAAATTGTGCTCACTTTACCGTGTGTGGCATATACACAACCTGCATCATTGCAAGCTCCTAGAAGAGTAGCCATGCCATTACAACTGAAACTAATATATGTAGTATTGGATAAATTGTTAAAAATTGGAATTATCTCCCCAGTAGAAAAGCCAACAGAATGGTGTTCAGGCATTGTGATTGTCCCGAAACAAAATGGACAAATGACAATGTTAAAACAGAAAATAGTTATTATTTTGTCTATCGAAAATAAATCGCTAGCTCAGCTTCAGAATACCAAGATTTTCAAAGCCAGATGCTTGTTGTGGATACTGGCAGATAACCTCAGCAGAGAAATCCAAACATCTTACTACTTTATAACAACATTTAGAACATATTTTAAAAAATCATACCCGTTTGGAGTTAGCAGGGCCCCGGCATTCTATTCTCCGGAAATTATTAGCATACCTGAGAACACACCTGTCATTATTTATGTCACATTTCGTTTTGTTTTGTTTTATTGCATCCGTAAGATATATGCAAAATATACCATTTTTGCTGTATTTTTATCCAAGACCTCTGCGACACTCCGCAGGGCAAAACATGCTGAACTTAGTTTAGGTAAAATATACGTAATGTGAGATTTCCAGTTAAGTAAATTGTGTACTTTTAAGCCGAGAAACTTAATCACTGCAGTTTCATTAATTTTGTCTCTATTACTGCTAACATATGAATAAATGTTTTTTTCTGTTCTTGTGAGGACATTCATAAGATATGTTTTATCAAGATTGAGATTTAATTTGTTTGCCTAATATTGATCCTTGTGGGACCCCATGCTTGATTTTTCCTGGTTCAGAGTAGAATGAAGTAGTTTTTCCTTTGATCCGCACTTGTCTGTTTGAAAGGTATGAGCTTATTAGTTTATTTGGTGTACCTGAATCTCCATAAAACTTTAATATTTATATAAGTATGTTATGATTTTCACACTCAAATGCTTTAGTGAAGTCGCAAAATATTCCATTACATGTTATCTTTTTATCTTTTTAAGTGCATTAAGAATGATATTTGTTAGTTTAAAAATTCCATCATATGTTGACGTATTTTTCCTAAAGCCAAACTGGAAATGTGATAAGATTTGTGATTCTCAAAATGTTACAGCCAGCTCCTGTAAATTAGGTTTTCAATTACATTTGAATAGGATGTAAGAAGTGAGATGGGTCTATAATTGTTTACTTCGGTCTTGTCTCCTTTCTTGAACAATAGAGTTACGATAGCCCATTTGAATCTTAGTGGAAACAATCCTGTATTGAAGATGTTATTACAAATATGGCCTAATGGAACACTGAATTCAAAAGCGCAGTGCTTTAATAACCTATAGATAATGCCATCATAGCCGCTAGATAATTTGGGTTGCAAAGAATTTATTGTCTTCTCCACTTATTTTGGAGTTGTGTTTATAAGAGATATAGGAGGGTATTCTGAACCCTGTAGTGTAGGAATATGGTTTATATCTTGTTTAGTATTTTTAAATCATGTTTTCTACGACATTTAAGTAGTATGAATTAAATGTAAGTGCGGCTAATTTAGGGTCTGAGGATATGAAGTTATTTACTTTTAGATTTACAACTGGACATTGCTCTATTGTTTTTCTTGTTCTGTTTTTTACAATATTCCATGTAGCTTTTATTTCGTTTTGAGAATCCTTAATGAGGTTACAGAAAAATCCTTTTTTTTTTTTTTTTTGCAGATTTTATGACCTTACTAAAATTTTGCAGTATATCCTGTAATGATTCATTGTGTCAGGGTTGCTGCTGGTTCTGGCGGCCTTGAATAGTTTTCTTTTGTTTTCGCAGGAAATTTTGTTCCTTTAGTGAGCCATACATTTTTCTCTTGATTTGTATTACTGTGGGTCATCCGGGATGGGAAACATTTTTCAAAACAATGGAGAACTTGGTTAAGAAAAGAGTTACATTTTTCATTTGCTTCGGTACAAGTATAAAATTTTGACCATTGTTCCTTGCTGAGCTCACTTTTGAATTGTAAAATATTTTCCAGAGAAAAATTTTCGCATTTTCTTACAATAAATACTTTTTGAGGGCAATTTTATTGAACGCATAACTAATATTTGTGCATGGAAGATATATTAGTTTTTGTGTGACACAAAAAACATTATAAGAACCCGGAGAGAGTTATAAAGAAAAGTGTAGTAAATTGAATTTTGATTCCACTTTTAAATTAGGGACAAATCTTGATAAACTCCGTGGACACATAGTGTCCATTGAGTGGATTGAAGCAGACCCATATAAAATCTTAGCAATCAATAAACTTATCTCAGGCTATCACATAAGTAAGAATGTTATTAGGAATGGTTAATTGTTTGGAGAAATTTGTTCCTAACATTTCTGAGATAACTCAACCAATTCGTCACTTACTAAAAGAAGAAAATTCATTTTTGTGGGGAGAACCACAAGGATCGTGCTTACAGAAAATCAAACAACTTCTTTGTAGTCCACCAGTACTGCTACATAATACCCCAATAAGGGGATTTACTTTGGGGTAGATGTATCTTCATATGATATTGTGGCAGTCATAGAGCAGTCTGTTGGCAACAATGTATGGAGATAAGTAGCTTATACGTCAATATCATTTTATGCAGCAGAAATGAACCATTAACAAATTTAAAGAGTAGATGTGGCACTAGCATTGGCATGCGATACATTTAACATGTACTTATATAGTGGGAGAAAGAATAATTTTGATAACACATCGTCAGACTCTTGTGTCTGTACTGGAAAATATTACTGACGAATTACCTCTTATAATTAAAAGACTGAAGAGTATATCTAACTTATTCAGTATATATTCAGGAAAGCAGTTTTATACGCCAGATACACCATCGAGGGCAATTTTTTCGATATATCAAAGAAGTAAACAGCAAAACAGTTAACGAAATTAAAGAACACCCAACACAGTTCATAAAATATTTTCCAGCATCTGACATATTATTAGAAGAGGTGTGACAGTACCAAAACTCATACGATACATGTAAGTATATAATGCAGATAGTACAGAATGGATGGCCTCGAAAAGCCACACAATTTCTAATAAATCATGTAGGCCATACTGGAAGGTACGGGGTGAAATATCCATAGTAGGAGGCATTTGCATGATGAATAGATACTACTATGGTGATACCATCAACATTACGAAAGGAGATTATAGTGAGAATCCACTTGGGTCACTTTGGTATAAAGGAACGCATAGAAAGAGCTAAATGGTGGCCCGGAATTAAAAACGATATAAAGAACTACATCAACAACAGTGAAACTTGCACACAAGGGAAACCAAATATATCAGAAACCTTTGTGCCATCATCCCTACCATAAGTCACATGGGAGGTTGTCGGTATAGACTTAGCAGAGCGCAGTGGAATAAAGTTTCTTGTTATTGTAGACTATTATTCCAAGTACCCACAGATATTTTCATTACAAGTTACCACTACTACCACAACATTATCAAGTTGAAAAAATGCATTTTCTCATCAAGGAATTCCCAGAGTAGTTAAAACAGATAATAAACCTCAATATAGCTCGTGGCCATTCAAAGAGTTTCCTAAAGAATACGGGTTTTCACACATAACAAGCAGTCCTTGATTCCCACAGAGCAATTCTCAAGTGGAGGCAGTAAAAATATATACATATAAAGCATAATGAAAATATTACTTACTTGATCCATACTTGGAATTATTGTCTTACAGAAATAGTACACTGGCAAATCTTAAATACCGCCCTGCTGAAATACTGATGGGTCGATCACTAAGGCCGGTATTACAGAACGTTCGGTTTGGCACTACACATGTGCTACCATCTCGTGCGATAGAAAAGCCATGACTAATCGTTAACTCACGAAACGTATTTCTGAACGTGTTTTCTCTATATCCTGAGATGGTATTGGAAGTGTCGCGGTTTTTTATTCGCCACCCCGTGCGAGACAATAAACAAATGAAAATTACAATGAAGTGTTTAATTACAATAGCGTTGTAAAAATAAATACCTGCGCTGTTTTTTATTGCGTTATCTGTAGTTATGGCAGTTATTAGAGAGTTGAAATAACTGTGCTTAGAGTAATAAAAATAATAATGATTTTTATTGTCTGACGATATATATTTATTTCGCTCTTTATTGCGTGACAACTTATGGAACGTATTATGGTGTGTTTCGTTTTTGTAATGTGGAAATTATAGATGTAAATTTTAACTCATGCACATGCATTTTAAGATCAGTATTGTAACTTTCTATTATATGTTGAGATTATATACATTTATGTAACAGGAATATGACTAAAAAGTATAAAATGAATTACTAATGACGTATAATTTACTATATTAACAAAAAAAGTTGCTTATGATTTATAAAGTTCACTGTCTTCATAATTTTCAAGACCTCCAATATCTCAGTGATATCGAAGTTAACTGGGACATGATTTAAGATACTATTCTCTTTAGTTGAAATGCAATTCCATTCGATTTGCGAACACTATGATCTAATGGAGGATTAAAAAAAGGTTTTATATACTGTCGAAAACTTCATCTCAAGGAGATGGGGCTATCTGTAGTTTCTGAAATTAAAACTGTGTTAGAAATTACTCTGTTTGGTTTCCATATTTTTAAATCGTGTACAAATGGGGGTGTGCTCGGAGAAATTTACGTGGCCCTTGCCTGGTGTTGTGCCTTATATTTGTTTTGGCTAACACTTCTTCGACCATCGTCATAAAACGCCTGGTTAAATTTTGTATGTGATTTGAAACTGTGTTTGACATTATTTATACCAGATTTATAAGAGGTATATTGCCTACTACATACACCTACCTATAACCTTGACGCATAGACAGAAACAAATTTTCGTTTTCGGTGTTAGTTTGAATAGGCTGCCAATGCATAAGACACACCTATCTTATTAAATGGTAATTATTGCCATTGAAATAATAAAAAATTAAATCGATGTTTGTAAAATAAGGAATAGAAATAAAAGCTTACATGAAACTTATACAGCATCCACTAGATTTGAAATTGTCCTCTAATCATAGTCTAGGCATGCTCTCCCATAACTGCTTAAAAAATTAATTAAGCCAATTCTCTATAGCTCAAAATTTGTACGTTGCCTGGACGATAAGTCGTGTAATTGTAATCATAGATATAAATGACAAATTTTAATTCCAGGTACTATTTTTACCTAAACATTATTACGATCGCCAACTGAACAGTAGATATACACCATGCAACAACTCGTCAGCTGATCGAATACTTTGCAAATGAGAGAATTTGATTATAAAAAACTGTTTACGATGGTTATACAGTCTGTCAAAATTGAGTGCAGTTTTTTTTAATGCACTATAATTACCTGCTGTTGGCAATAATAACACAAACAGGAAAATACTTCGAATAATAGACGTACTGGTATGAGACAACTATTACTGTACACTGACATGACAAAATCATGGGATAGCACTACTTAACTAAGTGACTTGTAATGCCACCGCTGCAGAACGACATTGCATTCGGATTAACTTTTGTTTACATGCTCATGGCAAGGCGACGTGAGTTATTAGGGTTTGAATATTATGGGTGCCAGCTGGATAGGACATTCAATTTCAGAAGTTGTGGAGACTTTCAATGTTCCTCGATCCACAGTGTCACGTGTGTACAGGTAATATCAAAATCAAAGCATTGCGAGCCACTGTGAACAACATAATGGCTGTGAACGTTACTTGATGATCGTGACCAGCGGAGGTTGGGTAAAATTGTCTGTAGTAACAGAGCAGGAACATTACCTCAAATCGCAGCCACAGTCAATGCAGGAAGTGTCAGGCGTGTATCTAGCAGATCTGCACAGTGTGCATTAGTTTCCATGTGATATGGAAGAAGAAGGCCCACCAGAATACTCCTGTTAACAGCACGACATAAGGTACAATGCTTTACTTGGGCTCGTGAGGTTGCTAATTGGACCCTGGAGGACTGGAAACATGTGGCCTGGTACGATGAGTCACGATGCAGATTGTTTTGGGCTGATGGTAGGGTTCGGGTATGGCGCAAACCCAATGAGGCCATGGATCCCAGTTGTCAACAAGGCACTGTTCTGACTTGTGGAGGTTCCATAATGGTGTTGGGTGTGTTCACATGTCATGGGTTGGGTCCACTTGTCCATGCACCCACAAAACTCAATGGTATCTGCTACAAATCTCTTCTTGCATTTGGAGTCGCCCATGGACTTCAGTTTTCCCGACAACGATGAGATGTTCCAACATGATAATGCGTTGTCTCATCGGGTTGTGAATGTCCAGGACTGGTTCGAAAAACATTCTGGGGAGTTCCAGCGAATGGAGTGGCCAGCACTTCCCCCGACATGAACTCAATCGAGCATTTATGGGATGTGGTGGAGAGAGCCACTCGCCCCAACATCCTGCACCTAGAAATACTAGGGAACTTTGGGCAGCTATTCAGACAGTGTGGCTTAACGTTTCTCCAGAGGTATTCCGTCCAATTGTGGAGTCCATGCCATGTCAAGTAACTTCACTTCTTTGGGCTAGAAAGGGCCCTTCACATTATTACACAGGTATCCCATGACTTTTGCCATATCAGTGTAAAAGAAAATATGTTACAATTTGTTCTGTGTTTGTTGGTAGTTGGAACACGATTATGTTGTAAAACAGGCTACCCCCCTTTAACTATCCAACCCTTCCACCCTATCTTCGGTCAGGCAGCTCAACATGTGTCATACTCAAGGCGACTTCAACACTCAATCGCGAGGTCTTTCCTTAATATTGTGTGTTGGTCGTAGAGTATATTGATGTCAAAAACGTTAGTTGTAGTCCACAGGATTTGAAAGTTAGCAGAGTAAAACTGAGAAGGAGCAGTCCTTGATAGTAGATATTGCCAACTTTGTGGATAAATACTTTTTTCAGTTTGAGGACTTTTTATTGAATAGTATCTTGGCGCGGCAATGACGTGAATATATTTACGGAGGCAGGAACACTATATCGACAGAGATACGTCCCTCTGGGAGAATATTTATTCATATATATATTGTAATTCGAGTTATGTAGGGTTCTCCTTTCTTATGGTTTTTTTCAATATACGCTTCCAAAAACATGTCGACTGCTATTAACGTTCGGCTCTCAAGACCTCGCTGTTAAGAGCGGCCCAAATCTCTGCACTCACTCACTATTAACGTCTGCAGAGTAGATAAATGTCCCACGCATACTTAAGTTTTCTAAATACTATTCAAGGTAAACCGAGCTATTCTAAATGTATCCTTCCACCATATCTAATTCCAATATTGCCGTTGGCCTGATCACTTTATTCAGGCGTCGGTCTAGTTTCTTACACGTACATGCACTGAAAAAGAAGCAAGTGAAAGAAATAACTTCAGGATTCACAGTTGTTTACCTAACGATTGTGATTGAACGATAAGATATGGAATAAAATTCTCTCCATCGTTATAAGCTATTCACGATAAAATGAGCACTTTCGAAAGATCTGCCTAATATCTACTTGTATGCACGTTGTGTATTCATCCGCCTTATGTAAGATTAACATTGTCATGGGCCTCATCACGTTATTCATGCGTCGGTCAAGTGAAAATGTGACATTATTAGAATAGTTAATATTTTACAAATCTGCCATTTTTACACTTCGATGCATTAAAAAAACGAAAGAAATAATTTAAGTAAAAATAAATGGTTACCTAACACTTTTTACTCGACGCTGAGATACACAACTACTTTTCCATCCATCGTTGCCAATTTTACTGGGCGCATGTCACTTAGGGCATCCGTTAAAATATGTGCAAGTAGGAACAGTGACGTTTTTCTAAGGTTGATTTTGAATGTGTTCACTTTATAGTGAACTTGCTTTACCAACTTTACTAGGCGCAAGGTACTCAGTGAGCGCGTTTATATATGTATATGCGGGTACGGGGAGTAATATTGTGCAATGGCTTGTTTCAAAAGAGTGCAGTTGAACGTGAACAACCTAGAGAACAGAGTACAAGCCTTGATGAGAGTGCCAAAGACAGAGCAGCAGAGGCGATCGCTCGCCAAGTAGCCTCTTGTCGGGGACAGTCGTTGGACCACCCTTCATCCCGTCAGTTACACGGAGAGGGGGCGACATGAAGTCCTCTCGCGAGATGACACAGCCGCGATTCAAGGCCTCACGCCTGTGTTACTCCTCTCCATGCTGACATTGTAAAGAAAGCTACTTGCGTTTTAAGTAGGACCAAACCACGCATAGAGTATTATAATGACAGGAGTTATATCTGGTGTTATTTACGAGAGTATAAATTTGACAATTTGAGATAAGTACTCCGTGTTTTTACGTGCTGTTAAAGACATAGTAAGGAGGAAAAACAGCGCTAAACTGAAAAATTTTGGATCACCACTGCTCTTGAAAAAGAGAGTTTTAAATTTTAATTTATTAGTCTCACTTGTCAGTAAATATTCTAGACTTTCAAATCTTGTTGCTGTAGCGGTAGTTAGCAAACCCACGATTTTGTATTAGTAAATAACGTGCGGCCAAATATTGCATCATGTCTCAAGAGGCAAGTAAAATTGAGGTGTCATCTACTGTTTGTGGAAACGCGACAATAACTCATATTCTACAGCAAGATCGTATAAAGCTCATACGATGACCGAAGCTGCTTCGATGGTGCTGATCTTGGATGAGTTTCCATATTTTAAGCTGCTTATTGAAAATAATCAACTGGAAAGTAATCTCAAAAGGAACTTCTAACGTAATATTTTATCACAATGCTTTGCTCTTGCGACAGTAATTTTTTATTATTTTAAGATGTAAGTTTTCTTGTTTTATTTATTGTTGGGAGAGGTGAGAGATAACCATTATTGATACATTGTTTTAACTCCCCATTTTATAATCAGTACAAACGTGCCTCTTCTTTTGTCTAATGCTGCATTATTTTTCAATTGACAATTAGCTGTAACGTTCACAAACATTTATAAAAGTTGCTCCATATAAAATGGCAATACATCATACCTGAAATAGATTTGTAAATACTTCACACTACAATTACCGCAATTATGTGTTTTTTTTTATAATGAAATTTTTAGCTCCTCTCCAAATTTTTAATTGCAGGTGAAACAATAAACGCATTTGTTATGTGCTATTAACATATATATATATATATATATATATATATATATATATATATATAATCCACTTAAGTCTCATTTCACCCAAGTTATTTACATGACGAAATATTTCATTCTGATCTGCATAAGGACTTACTACTATGTTATTGGGAGGTAATTGGTAGACTTTTTATGTCCTTACTGGAACGAAACTGGTAAACCTTTTAGAAAGAGACAATTTATGGCGGGTGCTTCTCACACTACAGTGACATGATTCTATGTCAAATATAACGGTGTTAACACCTAATGCGAATGGGTTGCTACTTACATGCCACATCAAGTCTTCAAACGGACTCGTGCAATTGTTCCCAAGATTTGCTTTGCAATCAATCAGAAAAATAACACGTTACTAACCAACTCTTACTCCGTAAACAGAACATCTACTAACCTTAAAGTGTTCTACTCGCGTGCGGTTCATGTTTTAGATACGTCATATGAAGATGCGCGAGTATTGTTTTCAGTACTTTTGCTCTGAGGACAGACTCACAGACCACCGTTAAATATGTCTCCAACATAATGATGTGCATGCTGCTTGCCCTAATAAGGACACAAAATCGTAAGTAAACAAATGAAGTCTAACAGCTAACAGAGGATAAGACAAGGAACATTGATACCGTAAATTACATGAATATAAGAGTTTGCAATACTTTAAATAAGTTTTTTTTTGAGAAAAAACCATGCCATTAACGATTTTACTAGGTCTGTCTGGCAAGGGGGAGAGCAGCACGAGAAAACTACACATTGAGTGTAACTTTCTTAGGGTGATAAAAATTTGTAGCTAGGTGGATACCATTGTCCCTAAAATAGTACTATGTGTATCTGACAATACGTTTCGAACTTTCAGCTAAAATTTCCTTGCTTTAAATATATGTAACATCTGAACTTCTGCGCATTTCTTCCATGACAGTATGTTTCTGCCCATTTCTTCCAAGACAGTATGTTTCTCTTCATTTGTTGACTATTTTTCTCGAATTTGTATGAAATTTACATTCTTTTGCTTTATTTCCCTAGTTTTTGAGTAGAGAACATTAAAATCCATTATGATTACCTAAACATATCTTTCATGTGCTTAAAGTCAACCGATAAATTATAAATTTCCCAGGTTTTAATCATTTTCAGACATCTCAATGTTTATAAATTTTATTATAACTGCAGTGTTCTTTAAATTGGACGTGTTTTTTATGGAGGGCCTAGGCCAATTGCATATGTTACTTTCTGTCTATTTCGTGTAATCATGGTTAAGTAATTATTTTAAACGCTCGGCTTAGCTCCTAAGGGAGATATCCAATCTTGACAATCGAGTTTATAGTTCTTATTTTCTCAGAATATCGAGAACGGCGTTGAATTAAACCACGATTTTCGGAACTATATTCAGTTTTATTGAGACCTTCAACAGCCTACATACAAAGAATAGGGTTGGCCACCCTCTAATGGAATAAAATTGGTTTACCTGCAAGTTCTATGGAATTCCGGCGCCGTCTTATTGAGCTGTTCACCCCAATTAACAAAAAAATTTAGTCCTTTTGTTGCAAATGCGTAGTACCCACCATTTCCTTTTAAATGCTCACGAAAATTTCAGCTGTGATATTGGTACTATGCCTGACATGTAGGCAATACTTAAACAAATCGTAAGCAACTGACTCTGGGCCGGCTATTCCTGAAAGCAAAAAAGTACAAGTGATAGGTGGTGTGTGCTGGGCTTACATGTGTGTAAGACATCGCTATAGACAGCATATCGAGGTTAACGTGGGAGTAATTAGTCAACAAGCATTTGATGTAAGGTGCGGCAGGCTCAGTGGTCTAGCACGTAAGGTGAACTGGATTTAATACCATCACCGCGTGACCTCTCATCACGGGAAGTTGGCCGCAGTTGACCCAGCGCATAAGAAAACAGTTACCCTGAACATCATACTAATTACTGTACTATGCTGTTTAAGCGAGATGATAGCTACAATGCGCGTTAATTCGTATGCACAATACACGACTGTGTTATATAACTTCATTTACCTCTTACGTCCTATTACGATTAGACGGTCCGATATCGGTTGCTTATGATGTGTTTACGTGCGCGTGTTGGTAGTATTGCGTACATGCCAGGCATTCTATCACCACAGCTGAAAACTTTGTGAGCTTGTTAGAAGTCAATGGCGGGTCCTAGTCACTTGCAACAAGACCGTTTTTGTAAAATAGGACGTACAGTGCAATAAGACGACAACAGAATTCCATAAAATTTGAAGGTAAAACATTTTTTTTTGCAATTAAAGGGCGAACAACCCTATTGCATGTAGGCGGACTGTCTTAACAATGATTTTTTAATTTGCTGGAGATTTCGATAACACTAAATGTTGTTCCGAAAATGATGGTTTAATCCAATGCCGTTTTCGATATGTTGCGAAAATACATTTTATAAACTCGATTCTCAATGGCGGATATCTCCTTAAGGAGTTGTGCTACCGTATAATTTGCAATATATAAGTTTCCTCATTTTCCACAAGGAATTACCTCCCGAAAATTTTCGGATGAGTCTCCAAACAACCTGACTATCCAGCGCAAAACAATTGCTGTTTTAAATACAAATGAATAAAACCTGCTCTTTATGCGTGGTGATACATGGTTCCGTGTGCCATAGAAACAATTACTATTAATTTCCTAAAGCTATGTGAAAAAAAATGACAGAGCAGTACGAACATCTGTTGTGGGTGATTGTTGTTCTGATACCGTTTAGAGAAATGTTGGAAAATAGAAGATATTATTATCATGTCTTTTCCATTGTTCACGTGTAGAGAATATATAAAACATCGTAAATCACACAGAAAATGGAATGAGAATCCCATAATAATGGAATAGTTATAGTACCACTTAATTTCTTTAGTGAGCCACTTACAAAAAATACATAAATGGAAAGATTGCTTAAGGTATTAAATATTGCATACACTTCTCTTTGCTCTAACACAACATCTCATAAAATTTTAGAATGGTTGGTTCAGCTGCTTTAGCGAGGTAGAAATACTTATGCTGACGTAGTAATACAAGTTTGATAGCTGTTGGCCACGTGACATCATGCATCACAGAAAGAGGAAGCGATGCTGACGTTTGCGTGGTCTTTCAGTGCGAAGGAAAGAGTCATGAATCTATTTCAATGACAAGAAACGAGTTTCTGCACTGAAAAGTAACGAAATACCGTCTCTCTGCCTGATGAACCAACAAATATGCGTGTCAGAATTCAAAACATTCGTGGCAGGTGAAATATTTTAATATCCGTATGGCGTAGTGAGATCCATGGCGTATCAGAACTCGTTTTTCATCCTATGAAGGAAACATAAATTCTGAATAATTGAGTGTCACCATCATACAAAAAAGGTTTGCGATTTTTCTTTCAGAATTGTCTCTTTTTTTTTCTTCTTTCCCCCCCCCCCCCCCCTTTTTTTTTCTTTCTTTCTTTCTTCATTCTTCAAGCAGAATGTTCTCGCTGTCCTCCTTCCATTTGTTATACCTGGATATTGATTATTTTTAATAACAGAATTTCAGGCTTATTACACGTATTACTGCTCTAGATATGAATTGGCAATATTGTTAGATACTTCTAAATGTATGCCGAGTGTATCAGTTCTTTCGAAAAATGTAAAACAGGGGCGGTGAGGAAGGAGGCAGCTGGCGACTTCATCAATGATTTAGATTATCTATTTGCAGACACAGCAGGATGGCGATTTTATTAACACACAAAAACGATTGCTAACACGCTACACTGTCTCCTCTTCCCAAAATGTAGGCAATACCAGCATCTAAAAGACAAGTATGGGATACAAAATTCCATTTCCATGCACATGATTGCGGAATGGTCACAGGAAATGCACTGAGTAAAAGCTTTTGTTGAATCAAACAAAGTTTGGTTGACACAACCGATTTAATTGTTTGTATAAGGTTCAATGAGAAGATGTGTTTTCGTTACCAAGTTATTTTGTTGTTGTCATTTACTTGGCTCTTCGGGGATTAAACTGTTACTATTAACATGTAAAACCTTGGAATCCCGACTAAGATGAGAACCCATATCATTTGCGTCTGCGCACTGGGTCCTAGCAAACTCAGCTAAATCGAATGCTGATAAATATGGGAATATTTTTCAACTTATACAGTACGGATATTAGACAACGTTCCCGTAAATAAATATTTCATGTCTTACAGCTTTACCTTTTAGTTTTCTGTTAAACGTATTTTGATAGGATGTTTATATTATTACGTAGAAAAATCGATATATGTACTAACAAACACTGATGCTATTCTGATTGCCAAAAAAAAAAAAATTCAAACTCTCGAGCTGTATTTTCGAACGAAGGCAAAGGGATTGGCCAAATAAATATATGCTGTTGATTCAATAAACTATTTTGTTAACAGTCTTATTTATTTTGACTTTTTAACACAAAGGTTTTGTTTATTAAAAGATGAATTTTGTTATCTGAACAAAATTAAGTTTGTTGCTTCCCAAGTTTTGTTTACTCGACAAAATATTTTGCTGAGGCAATTAAATGTATATTTGGCCATATACAAATAAATATTTTGTTTGCCTTTATCACACTGTTTTTGCAAATTCATTTTGACTTTAAACAACAAATCAATTTTACTGAAGAATAACGTAAGCATGTTGCCAAGGATTCATTCGTTTATTGTAAACGAAATAATTTGGAGGAATATAACACATCATCCTTCGGCAGTAAGATATATATATATATATATATATATATATATATATATATATATATATATATATATCTTACTGTTATATATATATATATATATATATATATATATATATATATATATAACAATAAGTATCACAAACTGTGTGAAATATTATTTAATTTAAACAAATGGTGATGACTGCATGTTCTCACAAATCCTACAAGAATTACAGAGTCACTTTGCAGCATTATATAACCAGCTAGTTGCGACAGCCAGATTCATTTATGTAAAGCAACACATAATAAATGATTAAACTGTGTATGATGTTGGCGATATTTTTGAATACAATTAGCGAGTAAAAAGAAATAAATTCTGTCCCTAAGAAACATGTTTGCTTGGCTATACTCAGTTCAAGAACCAGTACGTGGGATGCGTAGGAAACTCGCCCCTCTCGTTACAGGCAAACAATTATTTGCCACACCAGCTGTGAAACATATTGGACATAATTACACACATTTTCAGGACACTTGTTTGATGATTTGGAACTGAAATATTGTAGAGGAGAGGAAAGAGTGGCTAATCATTCTCAAAAATGATGTCAGACGTGCCAATTCCAGGTTAAAATTATTTATTTAGAAATATTTAAAAAATATTTAGTTGAAAAATTGTTTGTTTGTTTTAAGCTGGAAAAATTATTCAAATAAATAAAACAACCCTGAGTGGCAATGAGCAAAGAAAATAATAGTGTTCAAGCTAAGCTGCCGTAAGGAAGTGTTAATGCTCAATAGTCATTTTAAAATACCCTGGCGTGGCACGTATCAACAGTTTCACTTAAAACACTTTAACATATGGTCCTCAAAAATAAAATATCTCGAATTTAGCTCAGAACATGTAACTCGACTGTCTCAATTTAAGTAGAAAACACTTGACTTCTCTCAGGGCTTAATTGTGGTGAAAATATGCTGAAGCTAATAAGGGCGCGTTGCCAACATGGCGTCGTGTAGAATATTCTACGCCAACAGCGCTACGTAGAAAACTCTTAGCAGAAACCAATTTAAAAACTTGATGAGAAAGTGTTCTTGTAGTAAAATACCGGTTTATAGGCGAAGGCAGGACGGTGTATCTTGTAGAAGGAACGGGGGTAGGGTTTTCACTGGGTTAGACGTGGTTCACGGTTCAAGGACGTTGCAAGTCTAGCTAGCTACCTTAAACTCCTAAAAAAACTGCTTAAATAAAACGTTGCGGAGTGCTTGCTATCTCAACTCGACGCAAATACACAAATAATAACAGAAGTAAGCTATAACAGCTAAAACACCCTGACTTCTAATTTGAATACCTCCCCTACGTCCGACTGTTGGACGATCGTCCTAGCTTAACGTCTATTGTAGTTGAAGGTTGGTGGCAGACAGAGCGAACTTTTAAAACGACTAGTGCGGCCTAGCCCTATGTTAAGCTCTCCAGCCAATCGGAGCACAAGGTTTGAACCTGTTAGGAAATTGCAAGGCTTCCTAACTATTGAACTAAAATGATACACTTCAAATGGTCTAAATCTCTGGTCCATGAATTTATGGGTCTAGTAGAATATAATCAAAAATACAAAATAATTTCCCTGAAACATTCGCAATAAAAGTGAAACAAAAAATTCAAAATATTAGTTATTAATTAAAATATAAAGAAAAGAAAATGTAGCTATCTATATCAATGAAACATCAATTATTGCCATTTGTACATCTAAGTTTAAATACCCTAAACATAAGAAAAATTTAAAATAAAAGATATAATAATTACGAAAAATAAAGCATTTGTGAAACATAGGTAAAGTACAAGAATAATGTATGACAGTGTCCAATGTGTGAAACAAACATTAATCATGACAAATAGGTGCAGATCGTGAGAAATGTTAGGTTACAACTTGCACGGTTTCGGAATATAGGGAAGCGGTGACAAACGCATGCAAAGTATGTACCGAGCTAACTGTGGATGAAAACGCTGGGAATATTTTGTTGAGGAAGCTCACTGGTGGAGAAACGTACTTTTTTTTTTTTTTCAACTGAGTTTCTGATTATTGTCGAGTACGTACACAACAGCTCCGTATAAAATGTTTTTTTATTTTAAATCTTCTCCCCAAGAAACATTTTCATATTTCCCATCCCCTTCTGTGGGTGAATAAGGATGACATTGTAAGTGACGTTTTTTTAATTCAGCGATCATTACTTTTTAATTTCTTTTTGGCGTTTGAAACAATGTTCCACCTAGAATTTTGTAATCAGTGTACTTATTATAATTTATTTTTGTTATTAGTTTTGTTAGTATAGCAAGCGATTCAGTATGTCCGGTCATACTTATTTCTGTCTTCCACTGATTCTCGAAACAGCTCCAGGCGACTAGCGGCATTGTTCCTTACTAGAGATCATGACGAAGGCCACCTCCTCCTCCTTCTCGCTACGCTGAGCAACATGTCCCAGTATCTAATGTCCTCGCTTTCGACCAGACTACAAGCCCTACAGTGTACAGTAATTAGCAGTGTGGAAACTCTAGCTGCTTCTTTTCTGTAGCGTACACTGAGAGTAAATCGAACAAAATATTTGTTTGTAGTTGCCCTAACAAAATATATTGCTGAGCAAACAAAATTTTAAAAGCAACAAAATTACTTTTGTTCGTCTAACAAAATATATGTTTGAATAAACACAATCACTGTGTTGGGCCAAAAAAAAAAAATTAGACCGCCAACTAAATATGTTGTTGAATTAACTGTATATATATAGTTTGGCCTTTCATTTGACGACCTTCGTTCAAAAATACAGCTATAGAGTTTGTTCGTATATTTGTGACAATTAGGATAGTAACCGTGTTTGTAAGTACATCTATTGACGCTTGGTAATCGTATAGACACATTAATTACCAATGCAACAAGAAACTGACAAGTAAAACTGTAAAACTTTAAATATTTGTTCGCACACGTTGCCCGATATTTGCAGTATATCTATTTGAAAGCTTTCCACCATCATCAGTTGTCACATTAGATGAGATGACTAAGGCGTAGCGCTCGGACGCAGATGATCTCGATTCGAAACTCGGTCGAACATGTGACATTTATAACGGCCCAACTGTTTAATGTACGTGTGGCCAAACAGATCTTTAGTTCCACCCACCAAATATTACAGTTTGGAGCAACCAAATGAGAACAAACAAATAATTTCTTTGCACCAAAAAAAAAAAAAAGCTTACTCTAATGACGTTTACGAAGCAAGTTTTTTTTTTTCTGTAGAAAGGAGGGAAGTCCTGGAAATTGCTTAATTCGTTATTTTCACTTACACGTTCAGGAAATCTTAGCTATAGAGATTTTGAAACAACATTTTAAAATGTTGATTCCCTAACTTGTGGATTTTGAGAGCAGTAGAGAAATTGAAGCGAGTGTATGACCAGAAACCTAACGAAATGAGTAATGTGCATCAAGTGGTTGGTTAATAATTCTCTCATTATATTTACAAGCGCTCTCGTGTCATCACGCACACAGTTTTTACAACCAGGAAAAGTCTGACGTCTGCAGAAATTATTCAAATAATCCATTCATGGTTAATTCTAACTTTTCTGAAGGTCTGCTTAAGTTCTCCTTCCAGAATAATCCTCCTCCTTCTCATGCAAACAAAGCTTGACTGAGTATAGAAAATTACCCCAAAAGGACAGCGCACCCCATTAGTATGCATTCAGTGAAACAATATCTTGTATAAGAACAATTTCTTACTAGTCATGGCCAACACACAAATTTCCTCAAAGTATTAATTCATAATTAATTATAAATGAAATATTATAATTTATAGATAAAATAGAAGAAGAAGCTGAATTTAATTGAACTAAGTATATGATGTTAACGCCAGTATAAATCGCTTGCCCTGCAGGACATATTTAGGAAACAACTAAGCATGTCATGCATGGTGTGATTTTTCAAAGGTTTGATTCAAAAAGTATGAAGAAGCCACTAATAGATAATAACTCGAATTTGAAAGTATTTTTCTGCACAATGGAAATGTACTTGCATTATAGTTTTATAAGTGACAATTCGAGGTTGATGTATTTTGTTTTTTAAATAACATTTCAAAAACAACAAGAGTTATCACAGTACTGCCGTACTAAAAATTACAATGAAAGTATTTTCTATCGACAAGTTGTCGAAAAACCCTCTTTTCAACCACTCAACCACAAGATAACAACTTCCGCCGTCATGCACGCGGAGCTTCACGTTCTGCCAGGCTTACAAGCCGTTGCTGGTGTGGGATAAGAGGGAGAAGATGAAGAAGGAAGACACGCGAAGAGACAAGTTGAGAAGGCGTGGTTAGAGTAGAGGTAGGCGAGACTTGAGTGCAAGGGCAGACAAGGCTTGCGAAGGGGAAGGCAGAAAATTAAAATAAGCACGGTTGGCTTGCTAATCAAGAGCGTGTTGTTAATACAAAAATCTCACGCCTTTCTACCAACGAAGGTACTTGCACATTTGAAAATGATTTATAACCTATGAAATAATAATGATAAGTAACTATTTTCACATCTGAAATAGTTACCTTTGATTGACGTGCGACATTTTTTGATTCGTTTGGCTAACGACTACGAAGACATGCTAGAGTTGTAATCTTAGCTTACTTTCCGAGGGAAAGATCTACACTATCGTTGAGAAATCCCCTTTATGTATGTTATGTGTGTACGTACGTATGTATGTAATTTATGTGTGAATGACATACGAATAATCTTAAAGAGAACTTCAATAAATTATTTTCAAATCACCAATGCAGTTATTCATAAATTGGTTGCCTAGAAATACAATCCATCTAGACATTCTGACAGTTATTATCATGCACATTAGTTCACAACCTTTCATATTCCATGTTCAAGAACAAAGTCACCCGGAAAATTAAAATTAGATGTTATAGCCCAGTAAGTTCTTAACCGGGTCCCACCATGTTTAGCATGCAAAGTAGTAAGGTGGAAGGAACCTTAAATGTTTATGATGTATTTACTTGTTTTCACGACAGTGATCTTATTATTTTGGTACTAATTTCGATATCTCAGGTAACAATAAACGGATTTAGATCACCTTATGTTAAAGTAACTAGTGCACTCGTGCATTAAATCCACAAACAGCTTCAATTTTCCGCAGTTTTCAGAGATAGATACACCCAAATTGATTATAACTGGTCGATACATATCTCAGGAATTAATCACAATAGGTGAAAAAAATCGTTTCTTGTAAGTAATTTTTTATACAATGTCCATATTTTTCATACTTACCTCATTGAAATTACTTGCATATATGAGCATACAGAAGACTGTTGTGCCCTGCTGTTATACCGGTAGCTTCCTGTCTAAACAAAGTCACTTCAATAATTGTACGGTATTTTATTGTTCTCGTTCGTTATGACCCATCAGGATCACGAGTGTCTTGTTCAGGGCGCCTTCGCTCTTCCCAATACCTCTTCATTCTTTCACTCCTCCTGTTTCTCTCTGCTTCTCTGTGAGTTGTATCTTGATCCTGGTGTCAGTCCATTTGCGACCTTCCACCATGTTCTTGTAGCTGACTATATTGTACTATTGTCTGGGGATTCTTATCCATAATGCCAATTGCCTTCCAGTCCTCCCTAACTTCCTTCATCCAGCTGTTTCCCGTTAAGCATGTCACATTCGAGATCTTCTTGGTCAACCTGTTGTCATTCATTCTCATCAGGTGCCTCCCCCCCCCCCCCCCCCCATAAACTCAACCTTCTCTTCCGTATCACACTTGGAATTGGTTCTACGCTCTCGTACAGGTCCTGCCTTGATCTATGGATCCAAAATTCGACTTGCTTTTTGGTGCCCCATACAGTTCTCAAGATCTTTCTTTCCTCTCTCTCTCTCTCTCTCTCTCTCTCTCTCTCTCTCTCTCCAAGCGTATACGAGCTCTCTTGCCTAACGTCAGCGTCTCTGTTGCGTTCAGTGCGGCATTCCTGATGGTCGAGGTATAATGTCGCTGTTTGGTGTTCCTCGATAAGTTCTTCTTCCCTTTGGTTGTCTTAGTCTCATATCTTAGTCTCTGGAGTCGCTGTGCCATGTCTATTGTAATATTTTTTTGTATTTTTGTCAGTGATGTTCTCTCCCAAGTACCGAAAGCTGTCTACTCTCTCTCTCTCTCTCTCTCTCTCTCTCTCTCTCTCTCTCTCTCTCTCTCTCTCTCTCTCTCTACAGCATTTAACAATTAAACTATTTGTAACAAATATTTCAAATGTGGCGATAGGTCAAGTGGCTAAACTGATACGAATACATAAAAAGAAAATATTTTTCTTTACTTCTCTAATATTTGCTGTTATAAATAAATGTTACTCAATATACACTGCAAACAATTTCCAGTAAACCTCCTAAACTGGAAGTACTTTACGTATGTGTGTGTGTGTGTGTGTGTGTGTGTGTGTGTGTGTGTGTAGGATGTTCTGAGATGAAACACCCAAACTGCGGTAGGTGATTCCTTATATAAAATGAGGGCGAAACTATACAGGACGCCATACACATGAACAGTATATTAAAGGAGATATGAGTCCGTAAATATGGGTTATTGAAAATGCAAATTTTGCCGAATGCCTTGCACAACGCCTACAACGTCAGAAGCAAAAATCTGACTTGTGATTCCCATGTCTGTAGAGACACATGCGTTAAGCCTTGTTCACATGTATGCCGATCACGCCGAACAGACAGAGCGGAAAACTAGAGCAGCCAATCAGAGGCCGTCCTCGGTTTTCGCGGTTTTCGGCTCTCAAGACCTTGGTGTTAAGAGTGGGATGGACCCCCACGTCCAAGGTCAAGAAGCGAGGGAGCGATACGGGCGACACTAACACGCACACCTAGTGCCTCATCGCTCCTACGCGCAAGGCGTGAAGTGTTTCCGTCGTGACGCTGTACTGTGCAAATTAGATCTGTAACAGTGGGGTTTTATTACACGCGATTAAAGACGATAGATTAAACCACGGCCGTATATTTGTACTTTTCTCTTGCCGCATAAGTAAAATGCAAAGGCAAGTTTAAAAAATGAGACATTTGACCATTTCACGAATTTTTTTCTCCATGAATACACGTAATAAAACAAAAGTAGAATAAATGGGCGTAGATAATTTTTTTTTTTTTTTTTGCCTTTCTTGACAGAAATGCGTAATTGCAAAACATGTATTTACCGAGATACGCGCATTCGCGCAAACAACTATTTCACCAAAAAATAAATAAATGCGGAGATCCATCCCACTCTTAAATTTTTTCCAAACCTCTTCACTCCACTACGCATTTGACTTTTTCGATAACAAATGAAGGAACATTACCACGGGTATATGGGCAATTAATTTAAATTTCGTTCTTTTTCACTGCGTGTATGTAATCGTATTAAATTGGCCAATTTTTCCTTGGACTTTAATGGATCCTGTAATCCCATCTAAGAATGCATTCACAAGATCTGATTTTCGGGAAAAATGAGAAATTATGGTATTTACATTGAATGGCTTATGATCTAACGTTCTTGGTCTCCAGTAAGTGGTAACTGGAGATACGGAATGTTGGTCTAGACTCAACAGAAATAGTTATTGTTGAAAAAATTAATATTTTTAAACTTGTAAATTCGAATCAGTGTCACCAACACCGGACTTTCGCGTTGGACGGCACAGGTGAAACAACTTTATGAAAGAGAACTATTATCGTAACGGAAAGCGTAACAAAGAGTCGACAGACGTGTGTAGAAGTAATCGAGATCTCGATGTTAGGAGCCGCCCAAATCTCTTCATTCGCATCTCCTCAGTGAATTTAACTCATGAATTAGTTTTTAAAAACAGCCAGTTTCGTTTCACTTATCAATTCAGAGATATTTTCCAATGATGAATCAACAATTTTATTCACTGTTCTCAGTGATTAGTTTTGTGACTAATGGCAGTTAAACAATGTGTATCGTATGGAATTTAAAAAAACCAAACCAATAAGAATACTTTCTAAAATTTGAGTTTCTTCTTTGATAGCACAAGTTTACGAGGTAACATGAACATTCAGTCTTTCTTTCAGTTTTAACGTTTTTGATTTCGTTTTCACGTAATCATAATAGCGGTCGGTGCGAAGGTTTAAACTGTATTAAATGTGTTGAAGTAAATGCACTCGTACGTACTATTTGTCTAAACATACTTAACGTTATCAATTAGTTAAGAAAAAAAGGGCATTAAGTTTACAACTACATACTTTCGAAAAAGAAATACAATATACATATGATCCCCTTTGTCGTCAACTTTGCTTGATACCTCGGTTGGTAAGGTAACAATCTAAACGAGGAATTCGCGATGTTGTGGTTTCAATCCTAACCGCCCATTTAATGCTCTTCTTTTTCAAATTACGGTAAATTCCGCAGTATAAATAGTGACTATCGGAAATATATTTATTTCGTGTGATTATTTTGGCTAAGTTAAATAAAAACAATATTATTTCGCCGCACGTATTTGGCCGTCATTTATTCAATCAGTGAAATAGTTTCTCGTCACTTATTCAATCAGTGAAAATATTTTCCTGAACAACAAGTGGTTTTCCACTGATTCTAAGTGAAGCTATTTTCACTGATTCGATTAGTTGAATTTCATTGCGAATCCGTGGTTTTGCAACTGATTTAGAATGTAACGCAGTAACTTCGGCAGCGTATTATGGGAAATACTTCTATGAGAAAACAAACTTGTTTAAATATCATTTCTCAACAATAACGGTTACATAAACGGTTTTTTTTTTATTTTGTAAAATGCAAGGTCAGAAATGTCCTAACAATAAAATATACATAGGCCTAAACTCAACTCGTGAATTAAACTCTGCAGATCCATTTAAGAGGTAAATTTTACATGTGATCCAAAGTCATACATTGGCTATATAATATGAGTAAATCAAGAAGGTCTTTTAAATGTGTTCATTTACTGCGAACGAGAGCGAGGAAGTGCCACTCTTAAGGGCTTTGGAAAGGTATCGCAGTGCGAGAAATACCGAAACATAAAATCAAGAACAGGCTTATAAACACTTAGTGAATTTCAATGAGGTTGGAGTTAATGACATGTTGTATAAGTTCTGGAAACTATCTAATATATAAATATTTGGAGACTGTCAACATTTTACGAAAAATCAAAAATCAGGAATTTAAACTAAAGAATCAGCCAAAATGCCAAATATTTGCCTAAAAAATAATATATTATCATCAACAACTTTATAACATATATATATACATATATGTGTGTGTGTGTGTGTGTGCGCGCGCGCGCGCGCACGTATATAGGCTATTAGTATTTATAGAAAGAAAATTATTCTTTTTCAACAACAAATTTTTTTTTTAAAGGATCTTAGAAGATCCAAGTATTTATTTTATATTTAGCGATGTTGTGGTTTCTTCTACGTTA